>CM064882.1:19667345-19964155 GCA_003313485.2 Penstemon barbatus | reverse complement strand
TTATTTAACATCATTTGCTCTAGAGAATCAAACAATTCATTATTTTGAGGAGTTACCTCATCCTCAGAGTCATCAGAGTCCTTTGCCATCAGGCACAGGAGAGCAGGCTTTTCTTCATCAGAAGATTCTTCATCAGACGAGTCTGAATCTGAATCAGATGAGCAGACAGCAGCAAGCTTTTCTGCTTCAGCCATCATTGCTTTCCCTCTCTGATACTTTCTTTCTTTTCTCACTTTCTTCTCCTCTTCAGTGTACTTCTCTGCTTTTGGATATGGGCAGTCTTTAATGAAGTGTCCCAATTTCCTGCAGTTGTAACACATTAGTTTTGATTTATAATCATCTTTATCTTGAGAAGAAAAGTTAGGTTTAGAAGTAGAAGCATTGTTGTATTTGTTCTTCATTTTTCTTTTGTAGAACTTCTTGAAATTGTTCATCAACAGTGCAACGTCTCCAGCAGTGTACTCCTTCTTGTTGAGTAGAGTGGCTTCATCAGATGAGTCCACTTCTTTGCTTTTCTGTGCTGGTCTTCTGGTGTTTTCAGCAGCAACAAGTGCAGCTGTGGGTCCTGAAGTTGAGGTTTCTTCAATACCCATCCTAGGCAGTTTATACTCGAATGCCTTGAGTACAGAAAACAGCTCTGTAAGAGAGATCTTTCCCAGATCCCTTGATTCTTCCATTGCTGTCACTTTCATGTTGAACTTTGGGGGTAGGGCCTTTAGTACTCTGACGGTGATCTCCTTGTCAGTGAAGGTCTTTCCCAACTTTAAAACTTCATTTAGAGTTCTGGTGAATCTGGTATCCATCTGATCAATGGTTTCTCCAGACTTCATCTTGAAATTGTCAAGTTTTTCCAAAGCAACAGTGAGCTGATGCTCCTTGATAGCATCATTGCCTTCGCTCATATCTCTGACTTTGTCCCACATCTCCTTTGCAGTCTTGCAATGTTTGACCTTGTCAAACCGATCATTATCCAGGGCTTTAGTCATGATGAATCTCCCAACTTTATCTAGATTGTAAAGCTTTATCTCCTCTGGAGTCATCTCATGAAGGTCTTTTTCCACAACCGTATCTACTTCATTTATTTTTATGGTCTTTGTGAATCTGAATGGACCTTTAATGATACATGTGTACATGTTGTCATTATAAGCAGCAAGGAAAATCTCCATTCTGATTTTCCAGTCCTCAAAGGACATACCAGCAATGTGGGGAACATGGCTGATACAATCCATTTTTCAAAAAGTTTTAGTTTTTCAAAAAGATGCTCTTTTGAAAAAGTTTTCAAAAACCTTTGAAAAACACTTGGATCAATCTCGTTGATCAGGCAGCTGATTCAAATGAACCACCTGCTCTGATACCACTTGTTGGTCCCAAGTGGTCAGATGAGGTCTAGAGGGGGGGGGTGAATAGACCTCTGAAAATTTTTGAACTTAAAAACTTTTCAGTCTTCTGTCAGCAGACTAAGCTGATGAAGAACAGTAAGCAGACTAGTCTGATCGTGAACAAATCTTGAACAGACGACTGACCACTCTTCTTACAGTAACTTAGCTGTTTTTCAGCAAAACAGTTTTTCAAAGAGTTTACTTGCAGCGGATTGTTTTAAAAGTGTTTTTCACAAGTAGACTAAGTTCTTTTAAAAGATTTTATCCCCAGTTTTTACAAACTCCTTTTGTCTTAAAATCTTTTCAAATAATTCAAAGTGTTTAGATGTGCAAACTTTAAATATGCAAGAAAGCTTTAGATGCAAGATAACACAAAGAATTTTTATAGTGGTTATATGGATAAAAATCCTTTAGTCCACTCTTCCAGATCACACAGATTCTGGGTTATACTATAATCACTTAGATTACAATATTTCTCCACTTACACCTAAACAACTAATGAGAAGGCTGTAAGCTCACAATAGAAAATCACTTAGAAATTCTACTCTCTGAAGTTTGATCACTCACAAAGATGGATCACAACTCCGCACAACACTCAGCTAAATACAAGATCACTCAGATCGTATTTTTCTATTTTCTTCAACTTGGATCAGCCAACAGATGACTTCACCAGACGAGTGAGCTGTTCGAGCTTCTTGAGACTTAGAAAAAATTCTGCTTCAATTGCGAAATCTCAGAGATGTTGTTGTGTGTCTCTCTCTTCGAACTTTGCTCTATTTATACTTGAATTTGAATTTATGACCGTTGAAGGAAATCACAACTTCAAATCCATTTTCCAGCTCATTTTGAAACGGCTCTCTGCAGCAATCGTACAGTGTACAGTACCTTTCTGTCCATCGCATTTAATGCTGCATTTAATGCACTCTGCTGATCCGAGGATATCTTCAATCATTTGCCATTACTACCCTTCTCTTTCAGCATTTATTACGCCAGGTGCATTTATTACCGTTGGACTAATCTCTTGATCTCTTCTACTCTGCTGATCAAAACGACTCTGCTGATAGATACTCTGCTGATCAAATACTGAACTCATCTGATTTGACTCGGCTGATGATCTACCCTTCTGTTCGCTGTTTCAGCAAGAGATCACTAGTCTTCTGAGCTTCGAACTTTGAACTCTTCTGATGTCTTCTTTTACTTGTTCAAAATTCTTCTAAGGGAACTAAGCTTTCCATACTTAGCTGATTATGATGTTTTGGAATTCATCAAAACCTTCCCTTACTTTCTGACTTCTTTGCACTTCATCTTCATCCAACAGATGTTTTCATGAACAGGGTTCCTTAATTTAGTTTCGATTTTGCTTTTGCACTTTTAATATCAAAATGGCGTCGTTTTGGTATATTTGCCTCACTTTTGTGCATGATTGGATTTTATTTTACATTTACTTTTTGCGGCTCTTAAAGTTAGTTGTCCGTCTTGGGGGACCCACTTAATTTAGGTCCGTTTCTTTTTTTCTTTTCTCTTTCTTTTTTCCCTTTCTTCATACCCTACCAAATCAGAAATCAGAGCCATTTTCAAAAAGACAATATACAAAAACATAATTTACACAAAGGCCAAAGGCCCATTTTTCAGTTTAAAAAAAAAAAAAAAATTTTTTAATAATACTTAATAACTCTTAATAATTGCAATTTACCCTCAATTTTGTTTAATAAAACAAAAATACCCAACCCTAAATAACAAAAACAAACAAAAAAATCCTCTCCTCTCACATTCAAACCGATCGGCCTATCACAAACAAAAAAACAAAAGCCTCTATATCAATTTTTTCTCTCAAATTCAAGCAAATCGAAAATGGCAAACCAGAGGATCATCGATGATGGTGAGAGAAACGATCGAGAATGGTCATTTGAGGTAAGATTTGAGCCTTTCTTTCTCAATTGAATTCGGGTTTATTTTGTGTGCGTGTGGCGTGTGTTACTCCCAACCGCCACAAGCCATGAATTTGTTCTTTGTGTGTGGCGGTTGGGAAGAACACACGCCACACGCCATGTATATGTTCCTGGCATGTGTTACTCCCAACCGCCACACGCCATGAATATGTACATGGCGTGTGGCGGTTGGGAACAACACACGCCATGTCACACCCCATGAATGATCATGGTGTGTGGCGTGTGTTTTCCCAGCCGCCACACTCCATTTCATGGCGCGTGGTGTTTGGGAATAACACACGCCACACGCCAGAACAAAACATTAATTTTGACATATTTTTGTTGTTTGTTTTGTAAGGATACGTTACATTTCCCACCTCGGCCCTACCGGAAGTACCCCCTTCACTACAATACTGTGGTCGTAAATGGAATGGTAACACAGCGCACTGAATGGAGCGAGATTCCAGAAATTATAATAATGCTAAGAACCGAGCATTGGTAGATAATAGACGATTACCCCCAGATTGGGAGTTTTCTACGCCTAACCGGGAATGGCAAATTCAAGTCATCGGTGTTGCACAGTATGATCCTCTGAGTATGCGTACGACTGGAGAAAAAAAGTAGATACGAATACTGGTCTTTGGTAAATGGAAAGCCAGTCAGATTCGGCTCATAGAAATTTAGCCTCGTATCGGGGTTGCGATTTGGGAGAGTGCGTGATGATGACTCTGAAAGTATCGACCAAGGGAGTTACTTGAAGAATCGATACTTTAATAAGTGGGGGGAGGTAGAGGTTTCTATTCATGTTCTCAAATCGAAGATCGTTGAACTGTTGGGCTGCAATAATGCGAATCACGACGAGGCCGTATGCAAGTTAATCTTTGTCTGGGTGATATCGGCATTGTTGGTACCCGTTCGGCCCATGAAAGTGGTTCAAAACCAAATATTCGCTGTAAGAAACTTTAATTTTAATTTTTATTATTTCTTTAAATTTATAAAAATAACAAAACTGTAAATTTGTATATATTGATGGTATGTGACGATCTCGCGATTTGCGAGAGATATCCTTGGGGAGAGAAGCTATGGGCCATCACTTTTAATAATATTGTGACACATATGAGCTGTGGCCCTGACAACATCCGTAGATGGAATGCGGGGGGCTTCCCACACATTTTACTGGTATGTTTGTAAAATCAATTCTTGATTTCCATGTATTTTTTTTAGTTATTTTATCGTAAATGTTGGATGTTTTGAATGTGAACAGTTTTGGATGTTGGAAGCCATTGAAGGCTTGCCCGATGCAGGCAATTTTTCTCCAAGGCACGGCCCAGCTCTTCCGAGGCATCCGCGAATGTTACATTGGGATTCGGGGGCGGTGATTGGCCCAACTGTCTTTCCATGGACAATTTTTTTGAGGATGTTCATGTATGTTAATCGTTTTTATTAATAATTTTTTTCCGACATATCACTTGAAATATTTATTCTAAATAACTTGTATATTTTTGGTTTTCAGGCTATGGCCGGATGACACGGAGTTGGAGACGGAGTACTATATATCAGCTAGAGAGTTATTAACGGGCGTTTGTTCAAAAAGCCACGTTCCTATATATTGTCGATTAACTAAGTTTTTCGGAGAGCTTTGTGTGGTTGTTCGGGATGAAGAGGGAGCTCCCAAATGCCCCAGCCGGCCACCCACCCTAATTGATTCTGCTCCCGCAGAAGGTGCTGCCCCAGATGCCGATGCTCCTGATTCTGCTCCTGTGCGCCGACGTAAGCGTGTCCGAAGAAGCTAAGATGGTGCCTCTACTTCTCAAGCTCAACCATAACCATCATCTTCGGAACCAAGATACGAAGACGTTCCTGCCTGGGCACGTGATATGGAGCAGAGACTAACTGATCATCAGAACTAGATTATGCAGTGCCTTACTGATCGTCAGAACCAGACGAACGAGATAGATCAGAGACTTACTGGGCAGCTCGACTCTATGCAAGTAGCTCTGGATAAACTCCATCGAATGATGATGGAAGATGAGAAGCCAGAGGGGCAAATGATGATGATGACGATGATGATGATCATGTTTAGTTGTTTTCTGGATTTTCTTAGAGACATTATTGGATAGTTGTTCTGTATTTTTTGGAGTTGTGGTATCTAAATGATGGATTTGTATTTATTAAATTGGTTTTGGATTTTGCACAAATTGATTTTTGGTTTTGGATTGTGTTGCACAAATTGGTTTTGGATAATGTTTGATATGAGTTCTTAATAACGCATTTTCAGGGTGATCATTTGGGTAGGAGTGAACCTACGCATTCTCAGAGTAATAATGCCGAACATACTTGCCTTCATGGTGATCTCGAAGTCGATATTGATGATAATTTGGGTAGGAAACTTGTGTTAAATGCAAGTTTGTAGTGAGTAAACATTCTAATTTTGTGCAACTAAAGGATTCAATCGCAATGATGAAATTTGTATAAAATTTCGGGGTAAAATTGTAATTATTGAAAAGTTAGGGACCAAACTACAAACTCATGTTAAATGCAAGTTCGTCATGAGTGAACACTTTAATTTTGTGCAACTAATAGATTTAATCGCAATGATGAAATTTGTAAAAAATTTGGGGGTAAAATTGTAATTTTTGAAAAGTTAGGGACGAAGCTGCGAACTCATGTTAAATGCAAGTTCGTAGTGAGTGAACATTTTAATTTTGTGCAACTAACGGATTCAATCGCAATGATGAAATTTGTATGAAATTCGGGGTAAAATTGTAATTTTAAAAAGTTAGGGACCAAAATGCAAATTCTTGTTAAAATTCAAGTTCGTAGTGAGTGAACATTTTAATTTTGTGCAACTAACGGATTCAATCGCAATGATGAAATTTGTATAAAATTAGGGGGTAAAATTGTAATTTTTGAAAATTTAGGGACTAAATTGCAAACTCGTGTTATATACAAGTTCGTAGTAAGTGAACATTTTAATTTTTTGCAACTAACGGATTCAATCGCAATTATGAAATTTGCATAAAATTTGAGGGTAAAATTGTAATTTTTTAAAATTTAGGGACCAAACTGCAAATTCGTGTTAAAATGCGAGTTCGTAGTGAGTTAACATTTTAATTTTGTGCAACTAACGGATTCAATCGCAATGATGAAATTTGTATAAAATTCGGGGGTAAAATTGTAATTTTTGAAAAGTTCGGGACCAAACTGCAAACTCGTGTTAAATGCAAGTTCGTAGTGAGTGAACATTTCAATTTTGTGCAACTAACAGATTCAATCGAAATGATGAAATTTGTAAGAAATTCAGGGGTAAAATTGTAATTTTTGAAAAGTTTGGGACCAAACTGCGAATTCTTGTTAAAATGCAAGTTCGTAGTGAGTGAACATTTTAATTTTGTGCAACTAACCGATTCAATCAAAACGATGAAATTTGTTTAAAATTCGGGGGGTAAAATTGTAATTTTTGAAAAGTTAGGGACCAAACTGTAAACTCGTGTTAAAAGCAAGTTCATAGTGAGTGAACATTTTAATTTTGTGCAACTAACGGATTCAATCGCAATGATGAAATTTGTTACTGTAAGTGTTACTTCTCCTTTCGCGTGATAAATTGACCAAATCTTACAAAATTGGCCAATATGTACGAAGTTATGATTTACGGAGGATATAATGTTACTGTAAGTATTACTTCTCCGTTCAGGTGATAAATTGACCAAACCTTACAAAATTGGCCAATATATACGTAGTTGTTGATGAGGGATATTTTGGAATCTATTTTAAAGAAGCTCCGACAAGAGCGAACAACTTGAACCCCGATCTTGGAACTGCCGAATCGAGCCCAAGTCACAGTCTTTGCAATCCGATCAACCAGAATGAGCTCATGATCGGAGGTTATTGTTGGGCCGATCAAAGGCCCAAGCCTTTGGGCCGAGAAATATGTCCATGCGGATGGACCAGCTAGCTCATCATTTCAACTATAAATACCACAAGCATTTATGACGCCAGACGCGCTTTCCCAGGTGCTCTCTGCTCGAAGACTGCTGCTCGTAGCCATCTTGGAAAATTAGCATAGGTCACACATTATGTATTATTCCTCTAGCTTGTACGGCATCCTATAATGCTCAAATAGGACCCCATTACTTGTAATTTGTACTCTCACTTTCGGAATACACATATTATTGATCTCTTATTCATTCAATCGTATCTTTAGTTATTTCCCACACCTCCTTTATCATATACGAAACCACGCAAGATCAATTGGCGCCCACCGTGGGGCCTTATTTGGGTGTTAGATCGAAAAATGCCTACTACGAGGAGAAATACGTATATTCGAGGAGAGCCTTCTCACGCGGCCGGAGCACAAAACTCAGTTAACAATGACCGTTAATCTATCTCGAGCGGCTCAACAACCAGAAGCTCCACCAGTCATTCCCCAGGACTATGTACCTATCCGCACGACTGTCACTGATCTGAGGTCTATCATAGGCACTATATGCAGGGAGTTTATGAATAGTGGAAGGGCTGAACAGTCACCCGTAGATCAGCCAGCAGATCATGGTAGAGCAGAATTTCCTTCTTCGAACCTCCAAAAGGAGAAAAGTGTACCACGATCTATATCAAATGCACCGGCACCTAACCTCCCCCAGGCAGTCCCGTCGAAGACTAACGTTCGACCAGGAATCCCTCAAAGGACGATACATGATGTCGAGGATTCGGTTGTAGGGGAGAGTCAACCTATAGATAAGGTAAAAAGCAGAAAATCGATCTATAAGTGGGTTACGAATTCGGAGTTGGAGAGAATGGTGCAAGAGCGAGTTGCCAGGAAATTGGTGATAGAGTAGTGCCCAGCAAGCCAATATTAATTAGCTTGTTGAAGTACTGTTTTCTTATGGTTTATAATTAATACGCCCGTTCATTCATAGTACGTGAAACTGAACAATGGCCAGCTTCATCTCTCGCGAACTTATCTAAGCGATTGGATGAAATCCTAAGGTCACAATAGACTATGGGACGATTCACTTCAGTGCTGAGTGCAATCATGAAACAGTCTCAAAGGTCGTGATCTTAAAACCGTTCCAAGTCATAGTGATGGGGGCTATTTCACACCCCTTATAATGTACGGATCGACTGAAGAACAGAAGATCGGTTCGACCAAACAAGACAGTTCGGGATCATCTTATCGACCCGGCCGAATACAGCTCTCTTCGACAAGAAGACTACACTCCGGACTCAAGAAGGATATTTGGGCCGAGTCCTATTAGGATTATATTTCCTTGTAACGCTAGGTTTAGTATGATATAAATACCTAGTCAATCATTGTATTAAACAACTCTGAATCACAAGGCAAATACGCCATTGAATTCTGCATAAAAAGCATAACCCAAAATTATTCAATAAAGAAAAGAGCTTTCTCTTCATATTAGTGTTCTTTTTACGTTGGTTACGATAATTACTTGTTGTTCCTACGAAATTGTTCTTCCTTGAGATTGATCCATCCTGAATAAAGTAACAGAGCCCTATAAATCATATATATTGAGAATCCCCAATATCAAATATTCACTGATACAATTAACCCGACGAAATCAGGTTAAATCAGTTGGCGCCCACCGTGGGGCTAGGTTAATTATTCGACCGACATATGGCTCGCCCAAGGAAAAGCGCTCGTATTGGAGCAAGAAGTAACACAACCACCGGTCATAACACATCTGAACATCCATAGGACAATAATGATAATAACGCCCACGACACCAACGAGAATTTGCAGGGTCCTCTTCCTCATCAGCAGGAACCCCAAGGAGATCTTCCCGGAACAATACCGGAAGAACCGGAAGTCCCTGCGATCCCCGTTCCTCTCCCAGACGCTCAGGAGAAATTGCGACAGATTGCTATGCTCGTTAAATCACTCTCCCAGAGGAATTACTCGTACTTGAACAAGTTCCTCGAAACGTTAGAACTGCTAGGGCAAATCCCGCTCAAAGAGCGCCAAGGCAAAACGATCAAATCTCTCAACAAGCTGACAGCCCCGCAAGCGAGCGGCGCTCGCTACACAGTCCGCCGCAGGGCAATTCAAAACCCTCTGATAACCATCCCCGAAGGAAACCAGGACAAAGAAAACCACAGCCGGGACGCAGCGGGTCCAAGGAACGTACAATAATCCCTATCGAGGATGACATAGATGATGCAATCCCAGATCGACCACGAATAATGCGATTCTCGGAAAGAGAAATCGAAAGGATGGTACAGGAACGACTCGAACAACGCCTATGATCTGTTCAAAACCCGTGGGCCCGAACCACGGAACTCCAGGAGAGCCTTGCGGCCTGTTCTCCCTTCTGCAGAGAAATAAAAGAGGCACAGTCAATCGGACAGGTCCCGGGTAGACTACCCCGATACGACTGAACCACTGATCCAGATGACTATATTTTTAGCTTCACGAATATAATGAACTTATACGCTCACTCGGCGGAATTCACCGCCAAATTAATGGTGACCACATTTGAAGGACTCGCTTTGGACTGGTTCGCCAAGCAACCTGCCAACTCCATATTCAGTTTTCGGGAATTATGCAACAAATTGACACAGCAGTTTGCCAGTCAGAAGAGGCAAAAACTTCCGATGAGCTACTTAGGAACTATACACCAACAAGAGGGAGAATCATTAAGAAACTGGTTGGCAAGATTTAACGTAGAATTACTTAAAATCGATTCCCAAAATATCGATTACATAATCTCTATTCTCTTCGACCTCACGAAGAATAGGCAGTTCGGAAATGCCCTCAGTCGAAAACAACCAAGAACGTTCGCCGACATCATGAGCTTGGCATCTAAATATATGACCCAAGAAGAGATGAATTCCTTTAAAGATAAAAACAAAAATAAAGTCACAGCCTCAGGCTCCAAACGGCAAGATAGGATTCCTGCCCAAAGATCCGTGGATTATGAACGATCTTTTAGAAAAGGTAACGTTTTCCAGCGGTTGGAATACAATAAAACCGACCAAGACAGACAACCTAATTTCTATCAAAGACCAAGAAACCCCGAACTAGCAATCAGAGGCAGGGTTAATCAAGTAGAACACCCGAGGCTAACTGTTCCGATAAAAGAGATATTGGAAGTACTAGAAAGGAATAATTGGATCCCGGAAGCAAAGAAAATCGCTCAGCCCAGACCAGGATCACGAAACTATGAGTTATACTGCAAGTTCCATCGGGCACATGGACATCGAACAGAAAATTGTTTTCACCTTAAAAAAGAAATTGAAAAACTAATCGAACAGGGAAAACTAGACGACTATTTAGAGCGAGATAACCGCAAGAGGGGAAGAAGTAGAAGCCCTCGGAATAATAATCAAAGAAGGAGTTCCCGTCGAAGGTCACCCGAGCACGGTCCTGCACAGGAGTTGAACCATGACCAGATCAATGGTACCATCCATACAATTTCCGGAGGACCCGCAGGCGGGAATAGTCGTAACGCTCGACGAAGGACCGCTAGATCCATAATTTGAAGCTTAAAATACCTAAAAGAAATATGGACTCTAGAAAGCAAATCAACAAACGACCTGCTGATCAGCTTTAACGAGGGCGAAGTACCCAAAAATATTGTTTGGGACACAAAAGAGGATAACCCCGATTTCCCGATTGTGGTGTCACTAGAAATAGCAAATTATAACGTCAAAAGGATCCTAATCGATAATGGGAGCTCGGCGAATATCATCTCCCGAGAGGTTTTAGCCCAGATGAACTTGGGACAGATAAACCTACAGAAAGTAGCTACGCCGTTAGTAGGGTTTGGAGGATCCGAAACTATCCCCAGCGGAACAATAACCTTAAGTGTATCACTCGGGAGGAAACCGCACCGGACAGTAAAGCTAGTAAAATTTCTAGTGGTAGAAACACCTTTCGCTTATAACGCAATTTTAGGGCGACCAGCCCTCAACCTATTCCGAGCCGTTGTCTCTACTTATCATCAGAAGATAAAATTTCCAACCGACAGAGGTATCGGGGAAATAATGAATGACCACTGTATGGCATGGGATTGCTACAGCACCTCATTAACTTTGAAAAACCACCCTAAATCAATTACCCCGAGCAAAAGAAAGCTCGTAGACGATGTCATTAGAAACGAGGTTGAAATCCCTAGCACTGATCGAATAGATAAAAAGGGAAAAGAGCCGGTAGATTTAGCTTTGAAGCCACCGGAACATAAGGATGTAATTCTAGTGCAAGGGGACTCGTCGAAAACAACAAGAATAGGTACTGAGTTAAGCAAAGAAGGGGAAGTAATGTTGATTGACTTTCTCAGAGATAATGTTGATGTCTTCGCTTGGAGTGCGAATGACATTGAAGGAATTGATCCTCGAGTAATCAAGCATTCGCTAAAAATTGATCTCGTGGCAAAACCCGCTAGACAAAAGAAGAGAAATCACGGGCCAGTAAAAGATAAAATCATCAAAGCAGAAGTAGAAAGGCTACTTAAAGCAAAACAAATTCGAGAAATACACTTCTCAGAATGGCTATGTAATGTCGTTCTAGTAGCAAAAGGGGATAAAAAGGATAACAAGTGGAGAATGTGTAACGATTTTACCGACCTTAACAAATTATGCCCGCGTGATCCATATCCCCTCCCAAGGATCGACTTATTAGTTGACTCAACCGCTGGCTTCGCGATCTTCAGCATGATGGATGCCTTTCAAGGGTTTTATCAAATATACATGGATGAGCGGGACCAAGAGAAAACCGCGTTCATAACCGAGCAGGGAGTATATTGCTTTATAGTAATGCCGTTCGGCTTGAGGAATGCCGGGGCTACTTACCAAAGGTTAGTAAACCTAATGTTCAAAGAGTTAATCAGAGAAATAATGGAAGTCTACGTAGACGACATGTTAGTCAAAAGCATGAACGAGGCGGATCACGTAAAACATCTTGATCGATGTTTTCGAATATTGAGAAAATACCGCATGAAGTTAAATCCCGCGAAATGCACTTTCGGTGTTAAGTCGGGAAAATTCTTGGGCTATTTGGTACATCAACGAGGAATCGAAGCCAACCCAGAAAAAATTCGAGCCATAGCTGAAATGAAGCCTCCCAAGACCATCTCCCAAGTACAAAGCTTGGTAGGGAAAATCGTAGCGTTGAACAGATTCATATCAAAATCAGCAGACAGAAGTTTGCCTTTCTTCCAAATGCTTCGAAAAGCAAAAAACTTTGTTTGGACCGAAGAATGCCATCGGGCTTTCGACCAGCTCAAAGAATATTTGACAACATCCCCGTTGTTGGCCAAACCGACGGAAGGGGAACCATTGTATATCTACATCTCGATCTCCGATGCGGCCGTTAGTTCAGTGCTGGTCAAGATAGAAGGTTCAGAACATAAGCCTGTCTATTATTTAAGCAAATTACTGCAAGGGGCGGAGAAGAATTACTTGGAAATTGAGAAATTCGGTTTGGCCTTAGTAGTGGCAGCACGAAAACTTCGACCTTACTTTTTGACCTACAAAATCGTGGTTTTAACAAACCAACCACTAAGACAAGTCTTAGCAAAGCCAGAAGCTTCCGGAAGACTAATCAAATAGGCGATCGAACTCGGTCAATTTGAAATCGACTACAAACCGAGAATTGCGATTAAGGCCCAAGTGTTAGCTGATTTCCTACTGGAAACTCCGACACAGGCAGCCGAACTATCGAACAGCCTCAACGACGATATCTTGATCATAGAAGATCAAACTTGGTTAATGCATGTTGACGGTGCTTCGTGCCGAGAAGGAGGAGGCGCCGGAATCAACTTCACCGGACCGAATAAAGAGGATTTAAATTATGCGATAACATTGGACTTCGTCGTAACAAACAATGAAGCAGAATATGAAGCGTTAATCGCAGGAATGGAAATGGCGATCAAGGCCAACATTAAAAGCCTTAAAGTATTAACCGATTCAGAGTTAGTGCAAAGACAAATAGAAGGCCTATACGAGACTAAGGAATTTAATATGGTTAAATACCTTGCCAAAGTGAAAACACTAGCTGAAAATTCGAAAGCTTCGGTATACAGAACATTCCACGTTCGGAAAATAAATTGGCCGATCAACTATCTAAGTTCACAGGAGCCCATGACGGAAAAACCGAAAGGGTGATCAACTGGTTAATCTCTAATACACCGGCCATCAACATCAATGAAACACCGGCGGTCGATATAATGGAAATCGAAGAAGCAGAAGAAAACTGGATGACTCCAATGATAGACTATCTTCGAGAAGGAAAATTGCCGCTTGACCAAAATGAAGCTCGGAAAATAAAATATCGGGCTCCAAAGTATACATTGGTAGAAGAAAAACTCTACCGGAGATCAGTATCAGGAATTCTTCTGAAATGCGTCTCTGAATCACAAGCCACTGATATTCTACGAGAGGTACATGAAGGAGACGCAGGGAATCACAGCGGAGCAAGGGCATTGGCTTTAAAATGCCTCCGAACAGGTTATTATTGGCCTACCATCAACAATGATGCCGCTCAGTATGTCCAAAAATGTCATCACTGCCAAATCCATGCTAATATATGTCATCGACCAACAGAAAACATGCACCCAATACCGGTATGTTGGCCTTTCGATCAATGGGGAATGGACATTGTGGGACCGTTCCCAGCGGCTAGATCCAAGAAAGCTTATGTCCTGGTCGTTGTTGAATACTTCAGCAAATAGATAGAATGCATCGCCCTTGCACGAATAACTCAATTTCAAGTGATCAATTTTCTATGGAAATTCATAGTATGTCGATTTGGCATCCCGAGAATCCTAATTTCTGATAATGGAACCCAATTCGCGGGAAAACAGGTAATAGAATGGTGTTCAAAACTAGGGATTCAGAAAAATTTTACTTCGGTCGGACATCCAAGAGCGAACGGACAGACTGAAGTAGCAAACCGAGAAATAATAAAATCCTTGGAAAAAAGATTAGGAGCGGCCAAAGGAAAATGGCTCGATGAACTCCCAGGAGTACTTTGGGCTAATCGAACCACAGTCAGGAGCTCAACCGGGGAAGCCCCATTTAGCTTGGTATATGGTTCGGAAGCTGTTATTCCTTTTGAAACTCTAATTCCAACACCAAGAATTGAAATGTACGATGATCAGGAAAATGAAAAGACGAGAGAAAATGATATCGATTTAACAGAAGCTTTAAGAGAAAAAGCCGCTGTACGTTTGCAAGTCACTAAATCAAATATGGAAAAGGCGTACAATCAAAAGGTACGCATCCGAACCTTCAAAGAAGGAGACCTGGTCTCGAAAAAGGTAGAAGTATCCAAGCATGTGGGAAAATTACAACAAAATTGGGATGGACCTTACGTTGTCATTGGCGTAGGAAAGAAAGGTTCATACAAAATTGCACACTTGAATGGAACAGCCTTACCAAGAACCTGGAATGCAGTCAACCTTAGGAAATACTATGGTAAATAAATTTTAGCAGATTATGCTGCTTTATTTTATTTTATTTTATTAAGTTTTAATCTTTGTAATAAAGGCCTTAGCCTACAGTTCGATTATTAAAAATTTTAGCAATTTTAAATATTAAGTCAAGATTGAGTATAAATCGATTGTTTCGGTAAACACTCCTTGGAATTCTACTATCATATTGGTTGAGATCGGGACAAAAGGAGTTAAGTATACATTGATCCGCTCAATAAACACTCCTCGATCCAACCATACAAACGGGTCGAGTATACATTGATCAGCTCAATAAAAACTCCTCGGTCAATTTTTCAACAATCAAAAGACTTTTGGTATTAAAACCTAAGTCCAAATAAACAACGAGTCGAGTATACATTGATCCGCTCAATAAACACTCCTCGATCTACTTATGACGATCAAAAGACTTTTGGTATTAAAACCTAAGTCCAAATAAACAACGAGTCGAGTATACATTGATCCGCTCAATAAACACTCCTCGATCTACTTATGACGATTAAAAGACTTTTGGTATTAAAACCTAAGTCCAAATAAACAACGAGTCGAGTATACATTGATCCGCTCAATAAACACTCCTCGATCTACTTATGACGATTAAAAGACTTTTGGTATTAAAAACCTAAGTCTAATAAAAAAAGAGTTGAGTATACATTGATCCGCTCAATAAAAACTCCTCGATAATTTTTCAATGATAAATAGGCTTTTGGTATTAAAAACCTAAGTCTAAAACAAAAAAGAGTTGAGTATACATTGATCCGCTCAATAAAACGCCTCGATAATTTTTCAACGATAAATAGGCTTTTGGTATTAAAAACCTAATTCTAAAACAAAAAGGAGTTGAGTATACATTGATCCGCTCAATAAAAACTCCTCGATAATTTTTCAACGATAAATAGGCTTTTGGTATTAAAAACCTAAGTCTAAAACAAAAAAGAGTTGAGTATACATTGATCCGCTCAATAAACACTCCTCGATTACTTTTAACAATTAAAAGGCTTTTGGTATTAAAAACCTAAGTCTAATAAAAAAAGAGTTGAGTATACATTGATCCGCTCAATAAACACTCCTCGATTATTTTTAACAATTAATAAGGCTTATGGGTTAAAAACCTAAGTCCAGACAAAGAAGAGTCGAGTATACATTGATCTGCTCAATAAACACTCCTCGATCTGTTTTCAACGATCTAAAAGGCTTTTGGTATAAAAACCTAAGTCTAGATAAATAAGAGTTGAGTATACATTGATCTACTCAATAAACCCTCCTCGATCTATTCCTAACGATCTAAAAGATCTGCTAATACACCTAAGCCTTGAAGATGAATTGAGTATGAATCCATCTGCTCGGAAAATGCTCCTCATAAATAAAATTATGACAAAATCAACAAACAAGGAGAATGCAAGGGATAAAAGTAATATTTTATTCATCAAATCAATTACATACAAAAGTCTTAAATTACAGAGGTCTACATACTACTTAAACATCGTTACAATGGTTTAGATGAAATGATCCTATAGATCAGCAATCTTCACGACAATGTCCTCGGAAACACCAATCTCCTCCCTAGTACCTCGTCGATTATGATAGATCACCTAAGAAGCATGCTGCTCAGGATGATCAACTTCTTTAGTTCGATGGCCAGGCTCTGAAGATCAAATGTTTTTCCAGAGGAAATGATCATTACCAGCCAGATGACCGGCAATACTCATTCACCCACAACAAGATACTGCTTCTACTTTAGGAATTAATATTTTATCTTAGAGCAGCATCTCTTCAGGACCGTCGCAGAAGAAAAAATTTACCAGCACACCACAGTGTACGACCACTCCTGAGGTAACATCCAAGAACGAGGATTACTGGCAAATATGAACCCTCCATGTGCGAACAGAAACCACGGACCTCAAATCTGTGAAAACAAAGATTGAGGCCTCATGGGACCCGTTAGTACAAGGTAGGGCTTCCATGGGACCCGTCAGTACAAGGCAGAAGAACATTAAGCTATTATGGTATGAATCACGATAATGTGACTTTTTGAATATTATGGGATCTGAAGGTAAAATAAAAACCAAGGAAACTGAGATCTCCATCCTTTTTGAGAAATTGCAAATGAAGTATGCAAATCACTTCCCTATTTATAGGGATAGACCTAAGCAATCCAACGGCTGAAAAAGTATATGATCAAGGGACGGAAATGC
The DNA here is from genome assembly GCA_003313485.2 of Penstemon barbatus. Lineage (NCBI taxonomy): Eukaryota > Viridiplantae > Streptophyta > Magnoliopsida > Lamiales > Plantaginaceae > Penstemon > Penstemon barbatus. Next base: position 19,947,209 of record CM064882.1, on the reverse strand, counting down.
GACCGTCTGACTTCCTATAATTAATGCAAGTAAGTTGGAACGGCACTATCTAATCGACTCAACAAGTCGATAACAAAAGAAGCCGTAGATCAAAGCGATCAGCGAAATAATCCAAGCGGACCTAAAGGAGCTCCGGACCAGAAAGGTCTGCACACTCATATATGATAGTCGATCGCCTGAAAACCTGGTATACACAACGAAGGCATACAAGTTTAAAACCGTTGTAAAAAGGATACTTGCTCGCCTAGAGATAAAAGACCAAACCCTCCACCATACGTGGGTCGTCACTGCCTTATACGTCATGTGGAGAGCCATTAACTTAGCCATATAAGAACTCCATTGGGGTCCAAGAAATCTGACGTCGTTACTAAGACGATTAATACCACCATGCTAGACTGCAAGGTCGTCACTGCCTAATTTTCCAATGAATTGTTGAAGGAGGTCTGAACAGGTCAGATCTGGCCAAGACTTCTACATTTTCCAATTCCTCCCATATCAAAGAAATGACATAATGATGCACTGGTTGTTCTGTTTAAAGAACATATAACTCACAGTCAGTACAGAGAAACATAAAGTTTAGGAAGATACTCAGAGAGATATCTTCTCTTCAAACTTAATCCTATGGAAAGAAAAGTAGAGTTCAACAGAAGGAATAATAGTCTCCTTATATAAGATATACATCACAAAAAGACAAATTTACAAGGCATGGATTGAACATCGACCAAGATGCTGAGCGTTCCTTAACAGCTATTCAATCGATTATCGATACGAATGACCTACTATCTACATTTTGATGTACAACGTGATTTTGGATATAACCCAAGGGACTATACTGGGTTGATCAACAAAAAATTTGATGTGCAGAGCAAACATTATATCATTCAGTTACTTAAACACTGACCGAGCAAGATTAAGCTACCTTTTCTCTATTCTGAATATTCTCCGCAAAGATCAATATCATATAAGTATGCTAATCTATGCTGATTATTTCATGATGTTATATTTATGCATAACAGAATATATCTACAGAATAAAATTGATCAAGGCAAGGATCTGCCTACAAAAGATCATAGTTTCCAATTTAGTCGTTCTCCCAATACAAAAAATTCAGCCCAAGCAACTACACAAAAAGTTGGGCACTAAAAAAAAAAAAAAAAAAAGACAGTCCAAGGCCTGTCAGGTCGAACAAACTACTGAGAAGAGTTGTTAACAGGCCGACTAGCAAAAACAGTCTTCCGAGGAGTCAAGTTACCAGCAAACGCCATCAACTCCTCTTGACGCTTTAGATAACCGGCGTCATAACCTTCCTCATAGGACCGCCATCGAGACTCCTCTGCTAGGGCAGCAGCCTGAACCAAGTCACTTTTCTCTTTCTCCCAGACAAACTTTTCTTCTTGCAATTTTTTCAAATCATCATTGGCGAGCTGCAGCTGGAGAGTCTGCCCTGCAACCTTCGCCGACTCCGACTCCAAATGACGTTGGTAAGCTTCTTTACCATTCCACAGATCGTCATTTTGCACGCCCAGCTGGAGTGCAAAATATTTGGCCTAGAAAAGGAAAAGAATGAGGAAAACCCCCACATAACGACGCAGTCAAAATAAAAACAAGTAAAATAATGAAAGATTTGTCCACCTGTTTGCACATCTTCACTAGCGACTGAACAAGGCGTACATTGGAAGTACCCTCAAGCTTCTTCAACTCTCCAGGCAAAATAGTGCTCAAACCTAAATCCCAGGACAAAGCGTCGGGCTCAACAGAGCCCGGCAGCTCACTAGCTAGAGAAACACCGTCGGAGCGCGGAGTCGTCGACAGCATAATATCCTTAACATGCTCAAGGATGCAACGATCGTCTAACGGACGAGGAGATTCCCTCTCGTTAGGACTAACCGAGGTTTCCTTCCCCGAAGCAGAAATAACAGTCCAGCGACCAGACCTTAACTCGCTTCGACCTCCAGAAGGCCCGCCAGATTCGAAGGAAGTAGTCATCACAGTAGTATCATGAAACAAGTAATCAGGAAAATCTTGAGAAATAGGCTGTGTTGAGGAGGGATTTACGAAGAAGCCTTCTTCAGTTTGTCCTCCGCTGACGACCGGGGCAGCAGAGGTAGAAAAAGGAAGGGTATTGACAAAATCCCCTCCATGAAATCCATACTCAAAAGAAGAAACACCTGAAGAAACAGGTATATCGAAAAACTGCTCCACATTGGACGAATCTCCAAAAGCCACCCGACCAGGGGAAGGCCTATTTCCTACTTCTGTAGAAGAAGAAAAATTTGGTTGTACAAAAGATGAACTAAATACGGAGAAAGGTGCGGAAGGGATGACAGGATTATCGGTCATCGAACTACTAACCGAGGATGAACGAGGAGGTTCCATCGAGGGTCCTTCTGTTCGAGACTTTTTTAATCTGGAATTTCTGGTGTTCTCACGCGAAGGACGCTTCGATGTATTACCAAAAAGATTAGTCATGATCGAAATTTAAGAAGTAAATTCAAAATATCGAGAAAGCTTATCGACCTAATAAAGGAAGAGTATTTTGTTGAAGAGATAAGCAAAGCAGTAAATAGCGAGACAAATTTTTACCTTTTATATTTATACTATACGAAAAGACGCAACAGACCCAAGGAAAGGGCGCGAAATAGAAAAACTGACCTTGGAATAAACACTAGAATTTGAAAAGACACACGCATAATGATTACGGCGAAGTTAATGACTTGTCTGAATTATTACGGCAAAGATGAAAGGACGTGACTATCAGAATATGAAACGTTTGGCGTACAAAGGGTTAAAAATGTAAAATTACATTTAAACCTACAATAAATGGTTACAAGGGTATCTTCATGAGTCAATATATCATACAGCCTGATCGCCCTCCAGAATCGTTTGCTCGCTAACGACGTCCTCACCTTTTGCTGGCTCAAAAACCTCTTCCTCTTCCTCTGGATCGATAAAATTTTCATCAAGCTCATCGTTAACATCAGAAGGAGGAATCGGCAATGGATTTCCGAACTCTTTGATGAGGTGAGCCAAAGGAAAATTTTGATATACGACATCTGGAAGCTCGGAAGGAGAGTATACTTCGCCATAGCGGTTCCACCGAATATGTGCCGCCTTAAAATATTCCTTTCGACGATCCTCGATCATTTCAAAAGCGACCAACTGATGAACCGCCTTCTTGAAAGTACTCTCCAGGAGAGGACCGACCATCTGGTATACCAACGCCATATGGACAGGAGAATTAAGGAATTCACGAATCACTTTTTCATCAGGATTCCTGCCATATCGATCCCTAAGTCCACTAAGGGGAATGTGCCCCTCATACTCCTCTAAAGAGGCTTGAAGACTTGACACTTGAGATTCCAATTCGCTAATCCGAGCAGTACTCTGAAACTGGAACTCCTCTAACTTTTTAGCCATTTGATCGGCTTGCTCTTGAGCACGGGAAGTCTCCAGAACCCTGTTTATGATCTCCTGGTCTTCAGTCCTCGTAGCCCTAGTCTCTACAACCGGAACGGAAGAAGACGTTCATGGACCTACCTCTGAACCAGAGGACTTATGGAGTAAGGCTTTGTATTTCTCATCCAGAAACTCACATTGTTGTTTCCAGAGAGCAGTTTCATAAGCATATGAGGCTAAACAAGTCTTAGTCTGAAAAAGTAAAGGAGGAAAACAAAAAAATAAGTTAGCAAAATAAAAAGATCTTCGAAGGAAAATATCCTATAAAGCAAACTTAAAAAGAGGTTACCTTTTCAGCATACAGAGAAGCTCGCTGAAATTTCTCCAGAGGATTCTTTCGAAGAAGCTTATTCAGATCGCGAGTAAAAACGCCGGATAAAAGAACACGAGTTGCCTTATCGACCGCGTTCTTGCTCTCGTCGTGGACAAGAGAATCTTTCTCAGAATAACCAGCAGCCCTCTTTCCCTCTAAATGATCCTCAATCATTTCGACCAAAGTAGGTTTTGGATGATTTTCGCCAGGTAAAGAGAGATCGTTACCAGAACGACCATAGTAACTCCTATTTCTCTCCACCGGATTATCGTTAGGATGAGGCATCGACCAGCTGCGACATCCACGAATACCTAAGGATGTCCTAAGCTGAAGGGGGGGATAACCGGATCCAGTCCCTTGACGAATAAGGGAATCTTGGGAAGAATCTGGAGATTCCTCTCCATTCTCCTCGGAGTCATGGCTCAACTATAGCTTTCTCTTCCGAGACGCTCTCTGCTCGATAGGGACGTTCTCAATGGATTTGGAGGATTTGGACAACACCATTTTTCCCTTTGAAGAATGTCGGGAATTTTCTACCATACGAGCTGAAAAAGAAACAAGATGAAAGTCAGTTTCTCTGTATAGAAGGTATCATCACAACACTAAGCTAAAGTGAAATGCTTACCAAATGATTTAGATGATGAACTGATTGGAAAATTATGAGCACTCAATCCCGCTTTACGAAGGAAAGCTTCCCCAATCAGAAGAGCACTCTGATATTTGTTGGCACGCATAGCGGGGATTTCACCAATAAACTGAGCATCATCAGGAATGAATTCACCAGTCGGCAGGCGACCTCCGTAAACCCATTTGGAGCCACGATCCCACGAGAAGGGCATAGTCGAACCATCCGCCAAATGAAGATGAGGTGGGGGGCGAACAAAGAAAAAATGAGATTTCCAAAAAGGGTTGCTAGAAACGGGGGAATCGAAGATTGCTCGACTAGGCCTCTGACTAGCGAAGAAATATCCGCGATTGGAAGAACTGGAAATATTGAACCGAAAAAGTTGTGTAAAGTTACGAAAGGAAGGTTTGAACCATTTTGAGATCATTAAGACAGAAAAACAAACCACGAAGGCCACATAATTTGGAACTAATTGTGTCAAGGACACACTGAATATTTTTAGAATATCAAGAAAGAGGGGAGACAACGGAAGACGCAGGCCGCTATTAAAATGGGCCGTGTAAAAGGGTCGACATCCTTCCGGTGGAGATGTAACCCTATCAGAAGGAGAAGGGAGAATTATCTCAGAACCCTCCGGGAAATATTTGGCATAATTATTCACAACCTCCGGAAAAGTGTCCACCGTATAAGCACAAGCTAGGTCCTCAATTGGTTCAAAAATTTGAGGAGCAGTACCTTTGCCCTTTTGGCTCGGGCAGCGACATCTGTATCGGAAAGGATTTGTACCTTAAAAGTGTCTTCAACAGAGAAAAGACGTTTCGAACTCGTCACAACTAATCACATTCCCGCCAAAAATAGAAGAAGATCAAAAGCCTCACCGAAAAGATGCGTGGCGATTCGTAATTGGAAAGAGAAAACGACTATCTATGATGCGTAGCACTCTTTTCCTTACTTAAGATTTTTTCCGACAGGGTTTTTTCTTAAGAAAGGTTTTTAACGAGGCACCATTCATAGAAGATAAACAGTCGTAAAAAATTATCTACTTCTACGAGCTTCTATTATCTATACGCTTACTGATGGGGGCTATTTCACACCCCTTATAATTTACGGATCGACTGAAGAACAGAAGATCGGTTCGACCAAACAAGACAGTTCGGGATCATCTTATCGACCCGGCCGAATACAGCTCTCTTCGACAAGAAGACTACACTCCGGACTCAAGAAGGATATTTGGGCCGAGTCCTATTAGGATTATATTTCCTTGTAACGCTAGGTTTAGTATGATATAAATACCTAGTCAATCATTGTATTAAACAACTCTGAATCACAAGTCAAATACGCCATTGAATTCTGCATAAACAGCAGAACCCAAAATTATTCCATAAAGAAAAGAGCTTTCTCTTCATATTAGTGTTCTTTTTACGTTGGTTACGATAATTACTTGTTGTTCCTACGAAATTGTTCTTCCTTGAGATTGATCCATCCTGAATAAAGTAACAGAGCCCTATAAATCATATATATTGAGAATCCCCAATATCAAATATTCACTGATACAATTAACCCGACGAAATCAGGTTAAATCACATAGATCCGAACGAGACGGGGTATCGTAGGAATCGCCAAGACTTGTACAAGTATGCATGATTCACATGGAGTGAATTTGTAGCGTTTCATGAGCAAGGCATTTGAGGCCAGTGCATATGAGTAGGTGGTTCAATGGAGGATTGAATGCATCAAACAACCCGAACAGAGAAACCCATTGTGGAAGTGCATGACGCATATGGGTGATGGGATGTTTCTCAAGGCTTATAATAGTGTACGATTTAGTCCTTGGACTTGAGGTGCTAGGGCGAATTCGGTGCACAAGTGTGCGTACTTAGATTTAGGTACTGGTCACGTAGCCTGGCCACAAAGTGCCTAAGTTGGGTGCGTACATGACTGTACGCGAGTGCTTAGTACTAAGAAAGGATCTATCGACTCATCCTGATAAGGTGAGAGTATTTCCTGTACGTTCTTCGATAATATGTTCCTAGAAATCCATGGCCATGGTTGGTGACGAATTTGGAAAGGGATTTCCAAATTTAGCAGTCACACCGGAATTATTATCCAGAATTAGAAAGTACAGTATCGAGATAATTAGAGGTGCCGATCAATTCACACACCCTAGGTCTCGATCAGGAAATCATCGTGGAAGGACCGTATGTACATGGCAATTATAAGAGGTGAGGTTCACAATTATCAATTCACCTTTGATTGGGCTTCATGGGCTTGTGGCTAGACATCGACCATGAAGTGTAGGTACTCCTAAATTAATAGGGAAATTAATTCCAGGAGTGGTCAATTAAAAGTTGTTTAATTGATCGGAGCATTTAAATTGCTCGTTAATTAAATCACGAAAGTCATGGGCCTGCTGCCAGTTGATGGTGAACCCAGAGGGTCACACACAATACAATTGGACGGTGACTGTCTTAAAGGAAAAAGCAAATGATTTAAAGTTGTTAAATCAAAGTAATTGAATTATGGCATTAATTCAATTGGAGAATATTAAGTAGATGTCTAATTGATTAATGTTTAATTAATTAATTAGAGTTATCTGATTAATTATGAAATTAATTAAAGTAGTTAATTAATTGGAAGAATATATAATTAACCAATTTTAGGATTGGATAATTATGGGGTTGATTTCGTAATTAACTAAAAATTGGGGATAGGGGCGATTTTGATGATTAAAGGAAGAAGAGTTTTTTCTTGGAGAATAAGCTAGAAGAGATCTATCAAATATCACATTCCTAAGTTGATAAGGAATGAAAGATTTGGAGATTTGATAGATGAGGAAAGAAGATATCTATCAAGAGAAGGATTCTTCTCTTATAAATACTCTTCCCTCTTCTCTTCATAATAAGACTTTTACTTTGCACAAGATTCACAACCCAAAAGGCTTTTGAGAGAAAACAAAATACTTTGCTGAAAATTGAGAGAGAAAAATCGAGTGAGGAAATCAGATTTTTCGAACAAGAATCTTTAATTGCATATCGCCCCCTTTTAGTTTCGCCCCAAACCCTAGTCGCCCAAATTGATCTTGGCCGAACCAAAACTCGACCAGATCTGCCCTGGCCGAACCCTGCTCAATCACACAAGTCCTGTGATTCGATTCTTCCATCTGTATCTCCTAATCTCGTTCAAGATCTTAAGTCCAGATCTGAAATCCTTTACTGACAAACCTGCGAGATCCAGTTCTGAGCCTAAGACTTGTAGGCGTCACTATAATCCAGTTGGTGTGGACTAAACTTTGGAGGTGAGACACATGGATCACTCAAGCTGTGGATCGAACCAAACACCAGGAGGAAACCACCACTAATCCGTGGTGAGGTAAATTGCGATTAACCCCCTATGTTTTATTAAGTGTTTGATTCAATCTTTTCGTATAATAAACTGTGGAGAAAGATTTATGGGACATATGGACCTCGAAAAATTTTAAATTCCGCACTTTGTTGTATTGACAATCGAGCCCTATGACAAAATATCCCAACAATTGGAAAGGGAAGACACGGTGGTGGAAGTTCGTCACGCCAATGTAGCCGCTAGGCGCACTGAGTTAGTTCAAAATAGGGATACTATAAGGGATAGGGAGATCGGAAATAGTATCATGCGATGCTCACCATTTTGCCGAGAGATACGAGAAGCTAGAAATACTGAAACAGTACCAACAAGGTTACCACGGTATAACGGGACTACCGACCCCGGAGAACATATCAACAATTTTATCAATGTGATGAATTTATATGGACACTCGGAAGACTTTTGCTGCAAAATCATGGTCACTACCTTCGAAGGAATTGCTCTTGATTGGTTTGGAAAATTGCCGCCAAATTCTATATTTTCTTTCGACGAATTTTGTGACAAGCTGAAACACCAATTTGCAAGCCAGAGAAAACCTAGGTTGCCAGCGAATCATTTGGGAACAGTTAAGCAATTGGATGGAGAAACTTTGAAACAATGGCTGGCAAGGTTCAGTATCGAACTTTTGAAAGTTGATACCCCACAAATCGAATACTTGTCTTCTTTAATGTTCGAATTGACGAGGGACACACAATTCGGAAATGTATTATGCAGGAAGCAACCGAAGTCTTTCGAACGAATAATGGAGATTGCTGAGAAATATATGATTCAGGAAGAAATGAATAAGCTAAAAAATGCGCACAATGTAAAACTCCCTCCCAACAAAAAGCTAGATCGAGCTCCAATTCCAAAACCAGGTGATTATGGAGGATCGAGTAGAGGATCGATATGGCGACGACTTAACACCTACAAACCGCAGGTGCCGACTCAAAGAACTAATCCCTATGGCCCACCTATCGATCGAAATCAACCTCCACGACCTGGAAAAATCCATTTTACCGAATTGAACACCTCAAAAGAAGAAATTCTAACTGTATTGGAGGAAGGGAATTTAATTCCCGAGGCTCAAAGAATTACCCAGGCAAGGCCGGGAGCGATGGGGTATGACAAATACTGCCGATATCATAGAGCTTGGGGACATAGCACTGAAAATTGCTACCAATTGAAGGTCGAAATCGAAAAATTAATCGAGCAAGGAAAACTTAAGGAGTTTGTTAAAAGCGGCAACTATAACAACCGTTATAGATCCAGAAGTCCTCAAAAATTTATTAGTCAACAAAGGGAGGGTCGAAATCAGGCAGGTGAGCAGTTAAAAGGAGTAATAAATATTGATGAGGGGTAATTCGGATCCCCTACCTTCGCAGGCTTGATGCAGTTCGAACAACACCAGACCCTGCCCCCAGGAACCAAGAGCTGGCCCAGGGTCCTAAATAAACTGTTCCGAACCATTGAAAAGAACCCGAGCTCGAGAGGTGCTGTTGGGCCAAGCCTGGGCCCAAGCCCATCAATTCTGTTATAAATACCCCACGCATTTATGACGACGACACAACTTCACAGGTGCTCTTCCCTTTAGACTAGCGCTCGGACTCACTTGGGAATAATAGTATAGGCTAGCTCGTGTGTATTTCACCCTCTAGCTTGTACGGCATCCAATAATGCTCGGATAGGACCCCCGATTATTGTAATATGTACTCGATCATATTGAATACAATATTATTGATCTTTTATATCCATTTACTTACATTACGCAACATTTTACATCACCCTATCGAACTAACGAAAACGCGTAAGATCAATTGGCGCCCACCGTGGGGCCTTATTCGAGTATTAGATCGAAATATGCCTACTACGAGGAGAAATATGTATGTCAGCGGAAAGCCTTACTAGTCAGAAACTCCGCCATTCACTATCCAAGGGGATCCTCCGACTACCGGAGCGTTCGTCAATTCAAGGTCGGAGATAAGACCTATACGATGAATTTCCAAGCTTTAGATTAGTGGTTTTATTCCATGATTGCACAGCTCATTTATTCCTTCGATGGATTTATTTTCCGTAGAGGATCTCTTTTCTAATACATAAAAGAATAAGAAGTTCCATAGATATCGTCCACAGCATATTAACATAAAATTGATCCCGTCGACTCGATCATCAGTTAACGTCAAAGGCTTAGAAAATCTATGGAATTACAGCGGTTAATGGTCGGAATTTATTTTTCCGATCATCATATTTATTAATTTCAAAAACAAATTTCGCGAATCAATGATTTGAGAGATCAGTCGCATAATCTGTATACATTATTTATCGGTTATCTGTATTTCTCTCGAGTCAGTTGGGATAAGTTGAATATTTGAACAACGGCAACAAATTATATAAATCCTGGGAGTCGTGGATAAATATTGGCGATCGTTCGACCGATAAGAGAAGAATAAATAGTGAAATTCGATCAGAGAACAAAGCTTTATTATTAATATTCCTCAAACAAGTTACAAAGTAAAGCCTCGAATATAATTCGAGCTCAAGAAGTACAATACGATCACTCCTACCCTATTACAAGTTCTACGAATGATTCTACTCTGTTACGTGCTCGGTCTTCATTCCCTAAATGTCGCTCCAGATGCAGAACTCAGCAGTGATTCTTCTGGGCAATCACTAGCAACGTGTCGCACATCCGTCTTCGTACGGGATAAAGGCCGGATCGGAGCTCCTCTCCAGGGCTTCAGACCGACCTTAGGTCTTCATCTGTAAACAATGATTGAAATACTCAATCATTATTTACAGGTTAATCCGAACCGGAGCAGCAGAGGCACCCCAAGGAGGCTCGAAGGAACTATACTTCAAGAAAGCCCTCGAGGAAGCTGATGCCTCAGATTTAAAGAACTCCTCTCAGATTAACCAGCTGCCCGATCGGATGCTATGCCAGAAAACCGGAATTCTAACCCGCACCAGATAAGATATGTCTGGGAAAACAGGTTGCCTGCCGGTATTCTAGGCGCAATTTCTTTTGCCTGTCGATATTCTAAGCGAAAAGACTTATACCTAAGGAGCTAAGATTGAAAAACAGGGTTCTGAATCTAATCTCAAACTCCTTTATTTTGGAGAAAACATGAATCAAATTTAAATCTCGACCCATAGTAATCGGAGGAAGCATAAAGGAGAAAGTAAGGAGTGTCGTATACATAAAGGGACCTATTTATAGTAGTGAAGGATTTTGAATCAACGACACAGATAACATATCGCGAACGGCTAGGATGTCCGTATTAAATGGACTGATCGATACGTTTCTCGAGAAATAGGGTCATGTTAGGTTAGGAGAACGTACGGTTAAAACGATACAAAGAAGAGCTTATTCGAAACATTCATTCGAACAAATTTTTCACTTACAATCCTACTCCAAAAATAGCACGAAGATCGGTGACACTTGTCTGAAAATTCAACCCTCATGTACTTGGTACTCTAGATATGAAACATCTATCTTTTCAACCTACTAGAAATGTTTGATCTATTCGAGCATAACTCTCGAGCTGAAGAATTCGACAGCCTTTAAAATTCGGCAATAGCAAGGATCTAGCACAACAAATTCTTTATTATTTTCAAATTTTCCAAAAGGTTAATAATCTTAGAGACCACAGTTCGGGTATCTCGTTGTTAATCTTGGAAATTCTTGGTTGAAGTTATTAGAGTATCGGGTTGTCCTTTATTCTATCTACAAGGAAAAGAGAAAATTCCATTCATAATTATTATTTAAAAGATACAAGAGTTCAGAAGGAAAATATTGAAGATACATTTCGAACATAGTACAAGCTAATATGTTACATAAGAACACCTTTACTTTCTACAATCCTATGAAATTTTCGGTTTCCTCTCCTATCATTTATTCGAAGTAACTTAGCTCCGAGCATGGAATCTCCTTTGGAACCGCAGGCTTTCAACTTTATTTACGATCTTCCGGAGACAAAGGGGCGGACGCACGGTTTGTCGGGTAACTATATTCTTATTCGTCCTCTCCTCAGTCTATCTTCCTAAATGCATTGTAGCAACAGGTCCCTAGTCGAAGACCTGCGCGATAACCTGCGGACTCCACGGGTCTGGCTTATTGGCCTTCCAGATGGAAATTGTATTTGCCTGTCGATATTCTAAGCGATGTCGGGGTAGTTTCTCTTCCGCTCGAAGAGTGTTCCGTTTGAAGATTGTTCGAAGTCTAACCTCAAACAGTAGAATTAATTGAATGATGATCTTGATCACCATAATCGGACGAAAAAAATGCCAGTATATCGAAAGAGACGGTTTTCAAAGCTACGACTGCCTTTTATAGCGAAAATTAAAAGGAATCCAACGGCACATATTTCGCGAAATAAATGGATGAGATTTGTTGACCGTTGCAATTCCCAACAAATGAGGAACCGTTTGGAAAAAATCAAATTTATCAAAATTTGAAACATATACACAACATCAAAGAACAAAGGGCATCAGGTCAAACAAAGCAAGAATCTTGCAGAGAATATTTTTATTTATTAAGTTCTAGGGTTATTTACTATCTGTTATCTCAATCTGATAAAACTATTCCCACGACTACAGAAGATTATTATTTCATCAAATGCTTATTTCGAACAAGAGTATTCTATTCAGTGAAAGTTCACCAAAATCCCTATTAATTCGACACATTCTGATATGCTCAATCTATATACGTCTATTATCGATCTCTATCTGTCTCCATCTACTATTAAAAAGGGTGAAAGCTGTTGCTACGACCCTCGAAGATCGACCAAGGGTGAAAGCCGTTGCTACGCCCCTTGGATCGAAAAATAAAAATGGGTGACGACCCTCGGGCTACAAATGCTCTGAAACGACTAAGGGTGAAAGCCGTTGCTATGCCCCTTAGATCGAAATTATTAAATGGGTGAAAGCCGTTGCTACGACCCTCGGGCTAAAAATGCTCTGAAACGACTAAGGGTGAAAGCCGTTGCTATGCCCCTTAGATTGAAATTATTAAATGGGTGAAAGCCGTTGCTACGACCCTCGGGCTAAAAATGCTCTGAAACGACTAAGGGTGAAAGCCGTTGCTATGCCCCTTAGTTCGAAATTATTGAATGGGTGAAAGCCGTTGCTACGACCCTCGGGCTAAAAATGCTCTGAAACGACTAATGGTGAAAGCCGTTGCTATGCCCCTTAGATCGAAATTATTAAATGGGTGAAAGCCGTTGCTACGACCCTCGGGCTAAAAATGCTCTGAAGCGACTAAGGGTGAAAGCCGTTGCTATGCCCCTTAGATCGAAGTTGTTATACGAGATCAATCAAAATTATATTGCCTTATTTCTCTATGATTATTCATACGTCTAAGGGTGAAAGCTGTTGCTATGCCCATTAGATCAAAGTTGTTATTCAAGATCGATCTAATTTCTATCTCGATTATTTCTCTACGATTATTTATCCGACTGGGGGATAAAACCTTTATTTGGCCCCTCGGGTTGAAGTTATTACCCGAGATCGATCTGAATTCTACCGTGTGATTTCTTAACAGCTATGTATTCAATTAAGGGATAAAGCCTTCAACAGGTCCCTTACGTCTGAGGTATATTCAAAATCGATCTAAATTCTATACTGTTATTTCTCCACGATTACCTATTCGACTAAGAAGGGAAAGTCCATAGTTGATTATGGCCCTAAAGTCAATTATCGCTCTCAAATTGTCTCCTGAAGTTGCAAATTACAAAGGCCGAATTCAAAAGTATCAACAACAATATAGAAAGAAAAATTTTCATTCATAAAACCTTCAATACATTCACGAATACAAAAATGAAGTCCGAATTCAAGACAGAAAAAGGATTACATATTCTACTACAGATGCTACATTAGAATTGAGAGCCTTCAAATTAAAAAGGAGAACGGGATCGGAGCATGCCCCGGATTCTTAACCGATCTTAGATCATCATCAGTAAGTATTGACGGCTATGCCTATAATATAAGATCCACTGATGAATGACCGGAGCACGAGAAGAATCTCGGATGATTTCCGCACGCGCTAACCCGAACCGGGATACTGTGAACCAACTTCGAAAGTTTCTAAAAGAAGTTGAGATCAAAATCTTAAAGATCCTTCCACAAGTTGACTCACTATCCGACGGGGTGGATTGACAGGATACAGGAGGTCGAACCACCCCTAATTGGTTGGATTTAGAGAGAGCTGGTCGCCTGTCGGTACCCCAGTCGCAATTCTTTTCGCCTATCGATACCCTAGTCGAAGTAAATCGCCACGAGTGGCAGCCAAGATAATAAAGGAAAATGGTTCGAACTCGAACCTTGAAACGCGTTATGGAAGACAGGGAACGAAACATAGTGATCAAAGGAAGTAAAAGCTCAGTTGTAGACTCGCTCAAAACAATTACTAAAACGTAAAAATATGAAGGTAACTATGGAGATATATATAGCAAAGAGATAAGGCATTCGACGTCTCAGATTTGATAAAACTAACAGCTGGGATACTAGCAATAAATGCGCCGACAGTTACGATTCCCAAGAATACGGAAATCGTTCGGATAAGCGAAGAAATTGTCAACATTATTCCTACTTGAGTTCATCCTGTTCGAATTCGTTATAATCTTAATTCCAAATCATCAAAAGAATATCATGAAGGAAAATTCGGAGTACGGCTGATAAAGAAAGCATTATCGATATTTCATCCGAGAAATAGTTGAGACAAAAAGAGTACAACATTTGAATAAAAGGATTGTAAGGATCGATCAAAGAAACTATTATTTTCCGAACTTGACATATCAAGCAATTACAAATTACAAAGTATCAACTCCTATTACATATCAGACCAATCTTTTGATGATAAGTGCTTTTTTACAGTTATGAGAACATTGACAAAGAACTAAGCTATAAATCCGAATGAGAAGGGAACTTCATAACCAGGCAGTCCTATGAAATTTTCGGCAGACGATAATGTCCTTACTCGAATAGGAGGAGCCTATCAAGCCAACAGGCTTTTGTCTATATTTATAGTACCTCGAAGAGGAGAGGGGTAATGCATCTTTTTCTAGGTGTAACGTGAATACTTTATTGAGAACTTCGATCCTCGAAGCTCCACCCCTAACATCCTCAATGAAGAACCGAGAAAACCGCTGAAGACCCTTAAAAAACATGATGCTTAAGCCTCTCCTAGACCACTGAAGGTCGTGGGGACTACATGGGTCGTGGATGGTCAGCAATAAAGCTTTTTGGCCTCCAGGGTCAAAATAAAGTTCGCCTGCAGATATCATAGTCGAGACTGAAATACTAATTAGCCTGTGATCTGCAAAATAGGTCCTAACTCGAAATTCAAAATATTGAACCATGCAACAAGACCTTCTAGTAAGCATGGTCGAAGGAATCTGCTTTCAGAAAATCTTATAAGGATATAAAACGAAGAGCACCATTTATAGGCTCTATTCTCAAAAATCCAACGGCTAGCAGGAGGCAAAGGCAACGGACGAGATCAAAAGACTGTTACACTTCCCGAGAATTTGAGCGGGAAGAGAAAGTGATCTAATTTGGGAAATTAAACAGACTTAATGTCCAAGATCGAAGATCAAGAATTCCGACCACAAGGTCACACGAAGAGAGCAAACTGAAGCATGAATAGAAAAGAGCACATCAAATTATAGAAGAATATGCAGTCCAAAAAATAAATAAATTATTACAAACCATAAAGAACCAAAATGTCTGAAATTATTTGTGATCACACAGAAGTAAAAAACAATATAGCCACACAGCAAGTCTGGGTAAATAAAAGACAACATCTAGAGAAGCTTATTGTCGGAGAAAATCTTTCGAAGCTCGGCATTACGAGCCTCACATCCCGCTTCATATCCACGGTCGTAAGCCTCCTTTTCTCGACGAGCGAAGTCTTGTTTCTCCTGCTCATGAAGACTCTTCAGTTTTTCGAGCTCCTCATTCAGCTGTTTGTGGACCTCTTCTCCATATTCTTTAGCAGTCTTCTCCCTTTCTAGAGCAAGCTTCTCCGCGAAGACACGCTCGAATTCGGCTTTCTTCTCCTCCAGCTCGAGGGAAATAGCAGCACGATGATTTGTTTCCCGCTCAGCAAACGTTTTGAGTTCGATAAAATCCTGTCCGGCCTGATAAAAAGATCGGCAACGTTAGACAAAAAATAATAATAATAATAATAATAATAATAATAATAATAATAATAATATGTCATTGTTAAAACCTGAAACAGGAAGTGCGTCCCAGACTCGAACAGCTCTTCTATATTTCTCTCCTTGGACATGTCGGTTTCGGAAGAAGTAAAGTTAACTCGCAACAGGCTATCCATGGGATCAGCCTTAGAAGGAGACCCATCTTTCGACTCCTCGGGCAGGGAAGGAGTAACTTTCGGAGGAATGGGGTCAATGCGGGGTTCGGAAGGATTATCAATTTTTAAAGCTTCAGCAGAAACCCCTCCACCAATTTCTAACTTGGGTTTTTTGTTAAGACCTCCTGCGGGGGGAACGAGTGAAGAATCATCAGAGGGTGGTTTGCTACCGATAGCAAGATTCTGCAAAGCTTCGATGGGAGTGACCCCATCGGAATAAGGCCTTTTGTTCGAAGAAGGAACGGGAGTCTTTTCTCTAACAGGATCTTCACTCGAAGAATCGACAACTTTCGGGGAAGAACCCCCGAACGCAGCCTCGAGCTCTTCATCCAAAATGGACTTGTTGGAACCGCCCTTGACTTGCCTCGAAGAAATACTTTTATCTTTCTTATTTTCCCCTCCTTTAGAGGCTTTCTGGGAAGACACAAAGGTCTTAGAAGAAGATTTGGAGGGTTTGGCCTCCTTGGCATGTTTCTGCTTTTTGCTCGGATTCTTATTTTTCAAGCCACCAAACAGCAGTTTGGGTCGATTGCCTTCCCTAGCTAGAATATTTTCCATGATAAACGGGAACATAATTAAGAAAATTAGAAAAGCGAAGAAATTAGAGGAAGAGCTCCGATCTCTGAGAATATTTTCTGACAAAATTTGAAGAGGCCCTCATATTTATAGGCGCTAGACCCTATAATTATAATAGTGGAATCGACGCGACTTTCAAGAAAGATTCTATATGGAGTAAATAGATATCGAGCATAGATTACGAGAAAATATCGAACTACGAAAGGCAAATAATGTCTAAATATTGGCAAGGTTGGAATTTACACGAATTAAACCGAAAGGAAAACAAGTCCGATTATAAAAGTGGGTTACATACATGTATACATTCGATCCCTAACTACGAGACTATAGATCACCCCCTCCGGCATGATCGAACTTAGCATTCGGACCGACGCCATCTTCGCCGCCGCTGCCTAATGGATTAGTCTGCTCAACAGGTTGATCATTTTCCTTATCCGATCCACCCTCAATGATAACATCTTCCTTTTTCCCTGAAGCAGAAGGGTAATCGTCGTTAGAGCGCTCGAGCAAGTCAGGGTTAGGCATCGGAATGCCAAACTCCTCTACTAAGGGGGCAAAGCGATGATCCTGCCATTTTATATCCGTCTTGGGTTAAGAGGAAGCTTTGTAATCATTCCCTTCAGCATTTTTAAAAGGGTTCATATGCTGATAATATTCGTCCATATTATCTAGAATTCTCTCGGCCGAAACTAATTGTTGAACCCCTTTATAGAAGATCGTTTGAAGAATCCCTCCCATTCTCCTTTGGACTAAGGGATCTAAGACAGGAGATTCCAGGAACTCTCGTATGGCTGGAATCACAGCCTCTTCCCGGCCTTGGGCGTATGCACGCTCGGAATCTTGCTTTGCTAGCTCAAGTTCGATCTTTACCTTCTTCAGCTCTTCCTCGAGGGCACTTCTCTCTTTAACGGATGACAGCAAATCCTCTTCCACAGACGAGGAACGTTTCATAGTCGCTTCTTCGAGCTCCTTCTTTACTTGAGATAATTCTCGTTGACTTTCTGCTAATTGAGATCGAAGAGCTTGATTATCAATGAAAATTTGCGCATACGCGTCATGAGCATCCTGCGACTCCTGCTCCAGCAATGCTAAGTGATAGGTTTGGATAGCGAACAAATCCCCGATCTATAAGGCAATTAAAGATAGCAGTAAAGTGTTAAGGACCTTAAAGAAAGAACAGATAGTCAAAAGACGAATATTTACCTCGTGGTACGTTCGGGAGAAATCACTCAAAACCTCAAAATCACCTTTGA
Source organism: Penstemon barbatus (assembly GCA_003313485.2). Taxonomy (NCBI): domain Eukaryota; kingdom Viridiplantae; phylum Streptophyta; class Magnoliopsida; order Lamiales; family Plantaginaceae; genus Penstemon; species Penstemon barbatus. The sequence goes on along the minus strand of CM064882.1, from coordinate 19,929,237 downwards.
CGGAATGAAGCAGAATATCCCGTTTAAACCGACTAGCCATGTAGATTCTAGCGGCTTTATCGAACTCATTCTCACCACCCGAATCCAGATCGGTTAGAATGGTACCATCTTCAGGATATCCAGCAGCCCTGCTACCGCGGAGGTGCTCGTCCATGAAATCCACCACATCGGGCTCCGACCTACCTTCTCGACATGGAACAAAGTCAGAACTCATGCCAAAGGGCTTTACTCTCCTCGAGGGTCCGGGGTGGTCAGCATTTCTCTTTCGACTCAGAAGCTTCTCATATTCCTGGATACCCTGAATCCGGTTCCAGGAATGTTGACTATAGTCGACGGACGATAGAGCAGAAGTATCAGGGGAAAACAAGGTTCGAAGAGGTCCGGCAGTGGCAGAGTTCAGGGAACTCATGGTGCCAAGCCCTCTCAAATCCGGAATCATGACTGGTATGACGACCGAATTTCCACCCAAATTACTTGTGTCCGCTCTTCTTTCGGAGGCATAAGGTAACGGGTCGAAATAAAATCACTTATCTTCAACCGAGCCGACAACGGACAGTCGAAACTTCTCGACGAGACGACCTGCAAAGAAAATACAAAATATGCAGGAGTTTAGACAAGAAGAATTGTTCGGTCACACCTCAAAGTAGGCAGAAGCTAAGAAGCATACCTAAAGAAAGAGGGACAAGGAGCGGAGCACTAGAGGCTGGCAGGTCACCGATCCGCGGAAGGGATCCTTCGGAAGATTGACTGGGATATTTAATCGCCGGGGCAGGATAGTCACAGTGACTCAACCCAGCCAGCCGCAAAACGTCTTCCTGAATTAGGAACTTGGTCTGGTAAGGATTGGACCGCAACTGCTCGAGAAAGTCATCGGAAAGACGGTGGCTGAGCTTCTCTTTAATTCTACGAGAACCGTATGTCCAAGTATTTGCACCATCCCATCGATATGGTCTTGTTTTTTAACTACCCTCTGATATTGGAACATCAGGGCCTTTCACAAAGAAGAACCTCCTCTTCCAGCCTTTACTCCTTCTTGTTGTTATGTTTGTAAGAAAAGGCCGTTTCGACCTCTGATGGATGGACACAAACCCTGCATTCGAACCTTTACAGAGATCCATTCGGAATATTTGCCAAAAGTTGCTAAAGGAGGCCTCTTCCCCTTTTGCCTCCATAAGAGCACCGAACGCTACTATATACGCAACAGAGTGCGGGAGAAGCTGAGCGGGGGAAAGCGAAAAGAAGGAGAAGACGTTTCTGATAAGGGGAACGAACGGGATACGCAAACCACAAGAGAATTGACTCTCATAGAAGGCTTGACAGCCAGCCGGGGGCTCGGTAGCACGTTCAATATAAGAAGGAATGACGATTGAAAATCCTTTGGGAAGAAATTTCCCGAACTCCGCCTCAAGGTGAACACGATCCTTTTTCGAGAAATAACAGGAAGTTTCTCCAGCGGGAAGTTCTGACCTGTTAAAGGTCACGGCCTTAGAAGCATGCGTATGTTTGAAAATCCTAACGAAGGCACCCTCGCCGATGCTGCGCTTCTCGACCTCATTTTCTTCGAGATCCTCGCTCGGATCATCATCCTCGCCTCCTTGACGAAATTCTCCATCTTCGTAATCATCAACAAGCTTTAACAAAGGATCGGACTCTTGGCTCTCTTCGACCTTATTCTTGCCCTTTGAACTTCTAGAACTTGACATTATGGATTCGGAAGCGAATGTATTAAAGTAAGTACCTTTTCGATTTGAATACTCCGAACTCAAGAGAGAATGCAATATGGAAGTAATTTTTTAACGGGTCAACATATATATACGGGGTTAAAAAGGTAAAATTGCAAAATGGTCCCCGAGTAACCGCGACGGTTGAACTTACTCAGAGTAAAAATCTAATGTTATCCTTCTGAGAATTGCATTCTCGGTCCTTTGCTTACAAATTGTGGAGTAAATTCCCCATAAATTGTCCCCATAGTATTCCATTGATCTCTTTATTATGATCGGAAAATTTGGAAAACATTCATCAAGGAATTGAATGAAGTATCGTGGAACAATAAAGAATATTACTATTTCGAGGTCCTACGCGGATGTCAGATGACGAGGTTATCTTTACAACACGCCGATATACTGTTTCTTATATATGCACTCTTTTTCCCTGGCTCGGTTTTTATCCCAATGGGTTTTTCCGAGTTAGGTTTTTAACGAGGCATATCCGAAACACATTATGAGCGGCTCATCTCGTAATAGCGTGCGACATAACTTGTACTTCTTCGAGCGCAAGCTCCACTTCATGCTCGAGAAGTGGGGGAGTATTGATGAGGGGTAATTCGGATCCCCTACCTTCGCAGGCTTGATGCAGTTCGAACAACACCAGACCCTGCCCCCAGGAACCAAGAGCTGGCCCAGGGTCCTAAATAAACTGTTCCGAACCATTGAAAAGAACCCGAGCTCGAGAGGTGCTGTTGGGCCAAGCCTGGGCCCAAGCCCATCAATTCTGTTATAAATACCCCACGCATTTATGACGACGACACAACTTCCCAGGTGCTCTTCCCTTTAGACTAGCGCTCGGACTCACTTGGGAATAATAGTATAGGCTAGCTCGTGTGTATTTCGCCCTCTAGCTTGTACGGCATCCAATAATGCTCGGATAGGACCCCCGATTATTGTAATCTGTACTCGATCATATTGAATACAATATTATTGATCTTTTATATCCATTTACTTACATTACGCAACATTTTACATCACCCTATCGAACTAACGAAAACGCGTAAGATCAAATATGATTGCCGCCGGCTGGAGGAGACAACAAGAATGCGAGAAAGAGGACGATGAGGTCATTAAAAACGGTTGTCACGACCAAAAAGGAAATATTCTCCTTAGAAGCCCCGTCCATAGAAAATCAAATTATAAGTTTCAGCGATGCAGATCGACCCTCAGACGTCACTTGGGATGTAAGTGAAGATGATCCAGATTTTTCCATGGTACTAACTCTGAGAATTGCTAACTTTGAGGTCAAAAGAGTTTTGGTTGACAATGGATGTTCGGCAAACATTATATCCTCTGAATCTCTTAATCGGATGAATCTTCAACACCCTTATCTGGATCGAGTAGCAACTCCCCTAGTCGGATTTGGAGGCTCGGAGATTGTTCCGCTAGGAACCATTCTATTAAACACGACTTCGGAAAAAAGCAGAAGATGGTAACGAGAACGATAAAGTTTCTTGTGGTAGAAACACCTTTCGCTTACAACGCCATATTGGGAAGACCGGCCCTGAATGCTTTCAAGGCAGTCGGTTCTACCTATCATCAAAAGGTGAAATTCCCGACTGATGGAGGAGTTGGGGAGATGAGAAACGATCAATACATGGCTTGGGAATGTTATAACTCGTCTTTGAGTATAAAAAAGAAAATCGAACCTGAAATCCCAGCGAAAAGAAAATTGTCTGATTTAGAAGCCGAATCAATTCCATATTTACCAATTCCCGATTGTGAAAAGATACAAGGAAAGAGAGGAAAGAACGTAGACATGAGCATGCAAGCACCCGATCATAAGAAGGTGACCTTGGTCCCGGGATCTCCTGAAAAATTTACCAGGATTAGAACTGAATTAAGTGAAGGAATGGAAACCATGCTCATCGATTTTTTACGAAAAAATGTAGATGTTTTCGCTTGGAGTTCGAATGATATCGTGGGGATCGACCCACGTGTGATAACCCAGTCTTTAAACATCGATCCAAAGGCCAAGCCGGTGAGACAGAAGAAGCGTAATCATGGCTGCGAGAAGGACAAAATTATCAATGCGGAGGTCGATAGGTTACTAGATGCCTGTCAAATCCGAGAAATTAAGTTTACCGAATGGCTATGTAATGTGGTTCTAGTTTCTAAAGGTGACAAGATCGATAATAAATGGAGAATGTGTAACGATTTTACTGATCTAAACAAGTTATGCCTAAGAGACCCTTATCCGTTGCCTCCAATCGACATGCTCGTAGACTCCACCGAGGGTTTTGTATTTTTTAGCATGATGGATGCGTTTCAGGGATTCTATCAAATTTTTATGAACGAAAGGGATCAGGATAAAACTGCTTTCATTACCGAGTGAGGAGTCTACTGCTTCATAGTGATGCCGTTTGGTTTAAGAAATGCAGGTGCAATTTATCAAAGGTTGGTCAATATGATGTTTAAGGAGTTGATAGGAGAAATTATGGAGGTCTATGTAGATGACATGCTGGTAAAGAGCATGACGGAGGAAGACCACATCAAGCATCTCGATAAATGCTTCGTTATTCTAAGAAAGTACGGAATGAAATTGAATCCAGCAAAATGCACTTTCGGCGTGCGATCGGGAAAGTTCCTCGGATATCTCGTCCATGAAAGAGGGATCGAAGCCAACCTAGAAAAAATTCGAGCAATCACCAACCTTCAACCACCGAGAAAACTTTCAGACGTTCAAAGTTTGATCGGGAAAATCATTTCTTTAAACAGGTTCATTTCTCGATCCGCTGACAAGATCTTGCCGTTCTTCAAATTGTTGCGGAAATCAAAGGATTTCGAATGGAGTGCTGAATGTGACAAGGCTTTTGAAGATCTAAAAGCATACTTAACCTCACCACCGATGCTGGCAAAACCCTCCGACGGAGAACCCTTGTACCTTTACATAGCCGTTTCTGAGGAAGCTATTAGTTCAGTATTAGTAAAAATAGAGAAATCGTAGCACAAGCCAGTCTACTATTTGAGCAAGCTGTTGCAGGGTGCCGAGAAGAATTATATGGAAATCGAGAAATTTGCACTCGCTTTGGTAGTAGCTGCACGAAGATTGAGGCCCTATTTTCAGACCTATAAGATTATCGGTTTAACTAACCAACCATTGAGACAGGTTTTATCTAAGCCAGAAGCGTCCGGCAGATTAATTAAGTGGGAAGTCGAGTTAGGTCAATTCGAAATTGAGTACCAACCTCGGACCGCAATAAAAGCTCAGGTGCTAGCTGACTTCCTAGTCGAATCCACTAGCTTGAAAAACCTAGAGAACGAACCTACCTCCGAAGTAAATATGGTTAAAGAGATTAAGGACCCAGTTTGGTTGATGCACGTGGACGGCTCTTCGACCAAGGAAGGAGGTGGAGCAGGAATTCATTTTCAAGGACCCTGTGGCGAGGATTTGAGTTACGCCATTACCTTGGACTTTGACGTTACGAACAACGAAGCAGTGTACGAAGCTCTGATTGCGGGATTAGAAATGGCCCTGAAAGCAAAGGTAAAATCAATTATCGAGTTAACCAATTCTGAACTTGTTCATAGGCAGGTCAAAGGCATCTATGAGGCCAAAGAATTCAACATGATTAAATATTTGAACAAAGCCAAAGGTTTGATCTCACATTTCGAAAAGTTCGATATTCAGCATATTCCGAGGGAAGAAAATCTATGGGCCGATTTGTTATCAAAGTTCACTGGTATTGCGGATGGAAAGAATGAAAGAATAATTACATGGCTTTTATCGAATACATCTGCCGTTGATCTAGATGCCACTCCTTGTATCGACGTCATGGAAATTGACGAGCAAATGATCTCTTGGGTCGATCCTTTCATCAACTATTTAAAGGAAGGAAAACTACCTGAAAATACCAATGAAGCCCGAAGAATCAAGTACCGAGCTCCGTCATTCACCTTAATTGATGATCAACTCTATAAGCGATCCTCTTCTGGAATCTTATTAAAATGTGTTTCCGAAGGTCGATATCATATAATTTTGAAGGAGGTTCACGAGGGAGAAGCAGGGAATCACTGTGGCGCTCGAGCATTAGCTCTAAAATGATCAAGAGCAGGGTATTATTGGCCTACTCTTATTTCTGACTCAACTGATTATGTGAAGAAATGTCACCATTGTCAAATTCACTCAAATTTGATCCATCAGCCGGCTGAAGAAATGCACTCTATTCCGATCTGTTGGCCTTTTGACAAATGGGGAATCGACATCGTAGGTCCTTTCCAAACGGCCAGGGCCAAGAAAAACTATGTATTGGTCGCTGTAGAATATTTCAGCAAATGGGTAGAATGCGTTGCTCTAACTAAGATCACTCAGTTTCAAGTCATTAATTTTCTATGGAAAAACATTGTCTGCAGGTTCGGGATTCCTAGAGTTCTAATCTCCGATAACGGAACACAATTCGCCGGCAAAAAGATCATGGAATGGTGTGAGAAGTTTGGGATACAACAGAATTTTGCATCAGTAGGGCACCTGCAGGCCAATGGGCAAACGAAAGTTGTGAATAGAGAGATTGTTCGATCTCTGGAGAAGCGCTTATCTGATGCAAAAAGAATGTGGCTCGATGAACTTCCAGGAGTCTTATGGGCAAATAGGACGACCGTAAAAGCTGCCACGGGAGAAACCCCTTTCAGTTTGGTTTACGGGTCAGAAGCTGTTATCCCCGTTGAAAATCTTATAGCTTCTCCCAAGGTCGAATTTTATGATTCCGAAAGAAATCAGTTGTTGAGGGAAATGGAGGTTGATCATGCCGATAGCAAAAGGGATCGTGCTAAGATGAAAATCCAGGCTACAAAGGCAAACATGGAAAAGACCTATAATCAGAAAGTTAGAATCCGAACCTTTAAGGTTGGGGATCTAGTGCTAAAAAAGGTAGAAGTCTCGAAGCATGTTGGCAAACTTCAGCCTAATTGGGATGGACCTTACGTAGTTGTGGAGGTCGGGAAGAAAGGTTTTTACAAGATTGCTCGTCTAAATGGAGAAGTTCTGCCTCGAGCTTGGAATGCTGTTAATTTAAGAAGATATTATGGAAGATAGAGACTAACTAGCAATTTCTAGCCTATCTTTTATTTTGCTATCTCGTTCTGTTTCAAGTTTGTTTATGTTATCAAGAATTATCTAATCAATGGAAAGTCTTATTCGACAGAGATATTATTAATTCATTATCTTATCAGTGACAAGTCTTATTCGCCAGAAATATTATTAATTCATTATCTGATCATGAAGATATTATGAGGCAATGCCCAATCTCTAAATATATCAATCAAGTATCGACTAAGGGTGAAAGCCGTTGCCACGCCCCTTAGATCGAAAATAAAAGGAAATGGGTGAAAGCTGTTGCTAAGACCCTCGAAATCGACTAAGGGTGAAAGCCGTTGCTACGCCCCTTAGATCGAAAATAAAAGAAAATGGTTGAAAGTTGTTGCTAAGACCCTCGAAATCGACTAAGGGTGAAAGCCATTGCTATGCCCCTTAGATCGAAAATAAAAGGAAATGGGTGAAAGCTGTTGCTAAGACCCTCGAAATCGACTAAGGGTGAAAGCCGTTGCTACGCCCCTTAGATCGAAAATAAAAGAAAATGGGTGAAAGCTGTTGCTAAGACCCTCGAAATCGACTAAGGGTGAAAGCCGTTTAGATCGGAAATAAAAGAATATGGGTGAAAGTTGTTGCTAAGACCCTCGAAATCGACTAAGGGTGAAAGCCGTTGCTACGCCCCTTAGATCGAAAATAAAAGAAAATGGGTGAAAGCTGTTGCTAAGACCCTCGAAATCGACAAAGGGTGAAAGCCGTTGCTACGCCCCTTAGATCGAAAATAAAAGAAAATGGGTTAAAGTTGTTGCTAAGACCCTCGATATCGACTAAGGGTGAAAGCCGTTGCTACGCCACTTAGATTGAAAATAAAAGAAAATGGGTGAAAGCTGTTGCTAAGACCCTCGAAATCGACTAAGGGTGAAAGCCGTTACTACGCCCCTTAGATCGAAAATAAAAGAAAATGGGTGAAAGTTGTTGCTAAGACCCTCGAAATCGACTAAGGGTGAAAGCCGTTGCTACGGCCCTTAGCTCAAGTCATCAAAAAGTTTATTCAGATTGATTTACAAATTGCAATGATCGAGATTTACGAAGAATATTAAAGAAATATCAATTATCGATTATCCTAAGCAGCAACGCAAATTCAATAATTATTGAATAATTGTTCTCGGAATTGGATATTCAACTATTCTATCGAAAGAAGCAATCTTATTGATGTACGAGCAAGATAAGTGATGGGGGCTATTTCGCACCTTACATATTACTCGGATCGAACGAAGAAGTTAAGATCGATTAGACCAATCCAAGCAGATCGGGATCGTCTAACAGACCCGGCCAAGCGCAGCTCTCTTCGATCAAAGGAAGATATTCCGGACCCATGAAGGATATTTGGGCCGAGTCCTTTTAGGACTATGATTCCTTGTAAAACTAGGTTAAACATTGTATAAATACCTAGTTAATGATTGTATTAGACAACTACGAAATCCTTTACTTCAAGGATACACAAATATTCTCTGCCTAAGGCATTACAACTGAATAAGAATTTATATTATTCATAGTATTTTGATCTCCATATTGATGTGTTATTAGCTTTACTTGTGGTTTTACTTCTTGTTCTTAATCATTGCTTTTCTTTGTGATTGATCCATCCGGAATAAAGTAACAGAGCCCTACTAAATATATACACAATATCGTAAACCCCACCGATATTACAAATTCACTGATATACAATTAACCCGACGAAAACTGGTTAAATCAGTTGGCGCCCACCGTGGGGCTAGGTTAATTATTCGAATCGACACATGGCTCGCCCAAGGAAAAGCGCTCGCGTTGGAGCGAGAAGCAATACGACCACAGGCCACAACACATCTGAAGATCCACAAGACAACAACGATAACAACAATCCAAACACCAATGAAAACCTCCCGGATACCCGTTCCCGTCAGCAGGAACACCTAGGAGGTCTTACCGGTACAATACCAGAAGAACCGGAGCTCCCCGAAATACCCGCTCCTCTCCCTGGCGCTCAGGAAAAACTGAAACAAATAGCGATGCTCTTCAAGTCACTCTCTCCAAAAGAATTGTTAGTTTTAGACCAAATTCCTCGAAACGTTACGGCTCCCGGGGCAACTCCCGCGACAGGAGTGCCAAGGCCGAACGAACGGACCTCTCAACAAGCTGGCAGCCCAGCAAGTGAGCGTCGCTCGCTGCACAGCCCACAGCAGGTCAATTCTAAACCCTCCGACAACCGTCCCCAAAGAAGAACTGGTCGAAGAGTACCACAAGCAGTTCGCAGCGGATCGAAGGAACGAACGATCATCCCAATCGAAGATGATATAGATGATACAATCCCCTATCGACCGAGAGCGACTCGATTCTCAGAACGAGAAATTGAAAGGATGGTACAGGAGCGACTTGAACAACGATTACGATCTGTGCAGAACCCCTGGGCCCGGACTACAGAACTCCAGGAAAGCCTTGCGGCTTGCTCTCCTTTCTGCAGGGAAATAAAAGAAGCACAGTCCGCCGGACAGGTCCCGGGAAGACTACCCCGATATGATGGAACCACCGACCCGGACGATTATATCTTTAGCTTTACGAACATAATGAATTTGTATGCCCACTCCGCCGAATTCACCGCCAAGCTAATGGTAACAACATTCGAAGGACTCGCGCTGGATTGGTTTGCCAAACAGCCGGCCAACTCTATATTCAGTTTCCGAGAATTATGCAATAAACTAATACAGCAATTTGCCAGTCAAAGGAGGCAAAAACTTCCGATGAGCTACCTAGGAACCATACACCAACAAGAGGGAGAATCCCTAAGAAATTGGTTGGCGAGGTTCAACGTAGAATTACTCAAAATCGACTCACCGAATATCGATTACATAATTTCTATCCTCTTCGACCTCACTAAAAATAGGCAGTTTGGAAACGCCCTCAGTCGAAAACAACCGAGAACGTTTGCTGACATTATGAGCTTGGCCTCTAAGTATATGACCCAAGAAGAGATGAATTCCTTTAAGGATAAAAACAAAAACAAAGCCACCACCTCAAGCTCCAAACGGCATGAGAGGTTTCCTACCCAAAAACCTTTGGATTACGAGCGATCTTCCAGGAAAGGTAATGTTTTCCACCGACTGGAATACAACAAAGCCGACCAAGACAGACAACATAATTTCTACCAAAGACCAAGAAACCATGATCAACCAATCAGAGGCAGGGTGAATCATGTAGAACACCCAAGGTTAAATGTTCCAATGGAAGAAATATTGGAAGTCCTAGAAAGAAATAACTGGATTCCCGAAGCGAGGAAAATCGTGCAGCCGAGACCAGGCTCTCGAAACTACGATCAATACTGTAAATACCATAGGGCACATGGACATCGAACGGAGAATTGTTTTCACCTTAAGAGAGAGGTTGAGAAACTTATCGAGCAAGGAAAACTTGACGAATACATAGAGCGAGATAATCGTAAAAGGGAAAGAAGTAGAAGCCCTCGGAATGTTGATCGAAGGAGAAATTCTCATCAAAGATCACCTGAGCGACGACCTATTCAGGAGTCGAACCACGACCAGATCAATGGAACTATCCATACGATCTCCAGGGGTCCCGCGGGTGGAGATAGTCATAACGCCCGGCGAAGAACTGCCAGGTCCATAATTGGAAACTCAAAATACCCAAAAGAAATTTGGACCTTGGAAAGCAGGCCGTCAAACGATCAGCAGATCAGTTTTAATGAAGGCGAAGCACCTAAAAATATTGTCTGGGACGCAAGAGAGGATAACCCCGACTTCCCTATGGTAATATCGCTAGAAATAGCAAATTACAATGTCAAGAGAATCTTAATAGATAATGGGAGCTCAGCTAATATTATCTCCCGAGAAGTTTTAGCCCAAATGGACTTGGGGCAGATAAACTTGCAGAAAGTAGCTACGCCTTTAATAGGATTCGGGGGGTCCGAAATCATCCCCAGCGGAACGATAACCTTAAGCGTATCGCTCGGAAAAGTACCCCACCGGACAGTGAAGCTAGTAAAATTTCTAGTAGTAGAAACCCCTTTCGCTTATAATGCGATATTGGGACGACCTGCTCTCAATCTATTCCGAGCTGTTGTCTCTACTTATCATCAGAAGATAAAGTTTCCAACCGATACAGGCATCGGAGAAATAACAAACGACCATTGCATGGCTTGGGACTGCTATAGTACTTCGTTAACTATGAAAGAACATCCTAAGTCCATTACTCCGAGCAAGAGAAAGATCGAAGGCGATCTCATTAGAAATGAGGTTGAAATTCCTAGTACTGATCGACTAGATAAAAAGGGGAAAGAACCGCTAGACTTATCTTTGAAACCCCCCGAACATAAAGATATAATTCTAGTAGAAGGCGACTCATCCAAAAAGACGAGAATTGGTACAGAGTTGAGCGAAGAAGGAGAAATAATGCTGATCGACTTCCTCAGAAACAATGCCGATGTCTTCGCTTGGAGCGCAAATGATATTGAAGGAATTGATCCTCGAATAATAAAGCATTCCCTAAAAATAGATCCTTTGGCGAAACCCGCCAGACAGAAGAAGAGAAATCATGGAAAATATCGTATGAAGTTAAACCCGGCAAAATGCACCTTTGGTGTCAAATCAGGAAAATTCTTGGGATATCTAGTTCACCAACGCGGAATAGAAGCCAACCCAGAAAAAATCCGAGCCATAACTGAAATGAAACCTCCTAAAACTATCTCTCAAGTACAAAGCCTAGTTGGAAAGATCGTAGCATTAAACAGGTTTATATCAAAGTCTGCGGACAAAAGCCTCCCTTTTTCCCAAACTCTCCGAAAGGCAAAGAACTTTGTTTGGACCGAAGAATGCGATCAGGCCTTCGAGCAGCTCAAAGAATATTTGACGACACCTCCGATGTTGGCAAAACCAACGGAAGGAGAACCATTGTATATGTACATCTCCATCTCCAATGTAGCGATTAGTTCAGTACTAATTAAAGTTGAGGGCTTAGAGCATAAGCCCGTATATTATCTCAGCAAGTTATTACAAGGGGCGGAGAAAAATTACTTAGAAATAGAAAAATTCACACTGGCCTTAGTAGTGGCTGCACGAAAACTCCGACCCTACTTCTTAACTTACAAAATCATCGTTCTGACGAATCAGCCGCTAAGGCAAGTTCTAGCAAAACCAGAAGCCTCCGGTCGACTAATCAAATGGGCCATCGAACTCAGTCAGTTCGAGGTAGACTACAAACCAAGGATTGCCATCAAGGCCCAAGTGTTGGCCGATTTTATATTAGAAACACCGACACAGGCTACTGAATCATCGAGCTGCCCCAACGAGGATGTTTTGATCATTGAAGATCAAACTTGGCTAATGCATGTCGATGGTGCTTCATGTCGAGAAGGAGGAGGCGCCGGAATCAATTTCACCGGACCAAATAAGGAAGATTTAAATTACGCGATAACACTGGATTTCGTTGTGACAAATAATGAAGCTGAATATGAAGCATTAATCGCAGGAATGGAGATGGCGATCAAAGCCAATATAAAAAGTCTTAAGGTACTAACTGATTCAGAATTAGTGCAAAGACAGATAGAAGGCCTATACGAGGCTAAGGAATTCAACATGGTCAAATACCTCGCCAAAGTGAAAACTCTAGCTGAGAAATTTGAAAGTTTTAGTATCCAGAACATACCACGTTCGGAAAATAAATGGGCCGATCAGCTATCAAAATTCATAGGATCCCATGACGGAAAAACCGAACGGGTGATCAACTGGTTGGTCTCTAATACACCAGCAATCGACATCGACGAAACGCCAGTAGTCTATATAATGGAAATCGAAGAAGCCGAAGAAAACTGGATGACCCCAATGATAGACTATCTTCAAGAAGGAAAATTACCACCTGACCAAAATGAAGCTCGGAAAATAAGATATCGAGCTCCGAAATATACACTGGTAGAAGGAAAACTCTACCGAAGATCAGTATCAGGGATTCTTCTGAAATGCGTACCTGAATCACAAACCATCGATATACTACGAGAAATACATGATGGGGATGCAGGAAACCACAGCGGATCAAGAGCATTGGCTTTAAAATGTCTCAGGACGGGTTACTATTGGCCGACCATCAATAAAGATGCCGCTCAATATGTCCAAGAATGTCATCACTGCCAGATCCATGCTAACATATGTCATCGACCAGCAGAAAACATGCACCCTATTCCAGTTTGTTGGCCATTCGATCAATGGGGAATGGACATCGTGGGACCTTTCCCAGTGGCCAGATCAAAGAAATCTTATGTCCTGGTCGCTGTAGAATACTTCAGCAAATGGATAGAATGCGTCGCCCTCGCCCGAATAACCCAATTCCAAGTTATCAATTTCCTATGGAAATTCATAGTTTGTCGATTCGGCATCCCAAGGATCCTTATCTCCGATAATGGAACTCAGTTCGCGGGGAAACAGATAATAGAATGGTGTACAAAACTTGGAATTCAACAAAATTTTACCTCGGTAGGACATCCTCGAGCAAATGGACAAACTGAAGTAGCAAACCGAGAGATAATAAAATCTTTGGAAAAAAGATTAGGAGCAGCATGGCTTGATGAACTCCCAGGAGTATTATGGGCTAATCGGACGACAGTAAGGAGCTCAACTGGGGAAACCCCATTTAGCTTGGTATATGGGTCGGAAGCGGTTATCCCTGTGGAAACCCTAATCCCAACGCCAAGAGTAGAAATGTTCGATGACCAAGAAAATGAAAAGTCAAGAGAAAATGACATTGATTTAACAGAAGCTTTAAGAGATAAAGCTGATGTGCGCTTACAAGCCACTAAAGCTAATATGGAGAAAGCATACAATCAAAAAGTACGCATCCGAACCTTCAAAGAAGGAGATTTGGTCTTGAAAAAGGTAGAAGTATCCAAGCATGTGGGAAAGTTACAACAAAATTGGGATGGACCTTACATCGTCATTGGCGTGGGGAAGAAAGGTTCATACAGAATTGCACACTTGGATGGAACTGCCTTACCAAGAACCTGGAATGCTGTCAACCTTAGGAAATACTATGGTAAATAAATTTTAGCAGATTATACTGCATTTTTTACTTTTTACTTTATCAAATTTCAATCTTTGTAATAAAGGCCTCGGCCTAAAGTTCAATTATTAAAGATTTCTTTGGCATTTTATATATATCGATTTTATCGGTTAAACATTCATCGGAATCGCACAATCATATTGTCAGAATGAAACGAGTCGAGTAAACATTGATCCGCTCAATAAAAACTCCTCGATATATCAAAAAAGACTTTTTGGGTTAAAAACCTTAGTCTAATCAAAAAGAGTCGAGTAAACATCGATCCGCTCGATAAACACTCCTCGATTATTTACGACAATCAAAAAAGACTTTTTGGGTTAAAAACCTAAGTCTACAATAAAAAACGAGTCGAGTAAACATTGATCCGCTCAATAAAAACTCCTCGATATATCAAAAAAGACTTTTTGGGTTAAAAACCTAAGTCTACAATCAAAAACGAGTCGAGTAAACATTGATCCGCTCAATAAAAACTCCTCGATATATCAAAAAAGACTTTTTGGATTAAAAACCTAAGTCTACAATCAAAAACGAGTCGAGTGAACATTGATCCGCTCAATAAAAACTCCTCGATATATCAAAAAGACTTTTTGGGTTAAAAACCTTAGTCTAATCAAAAAGAGTCGAGTAAACATCGATCCGCTCGATAAACACTCCTCGATTATTTACGACAATCAAAAAAGACTTTTTGGGTTAAAAACCTAAGTCTACAATCAAAAACGAGTCGAGTAAACATTGATCCGCTCAATAAAAACTCCTCGATATATCAAAAAAGACTTTTTGGGTTAAAAACCTAAGTCTACAATAAAAAACGAGTCGAGTAAACATTGATCCGCTCAATAAAAACTCCTCGATATATCAAAAAAGACTTTTTGGATTAAAAACCTAAGTCTACAATCAAAAACGAGTCGAGTGAACATTGATCCGCTCAATAAAAACTCCTCGATATATCAAAAAGACTTTTTGGGTTAAAAACCTTAGTCTAATCAAAAAGAGTCGAGTAAACATCGATCCGCTCGATAAACACTCCTCGATTATTTACGACAATCAAAAAAGACTTTTTTTGGTTAACAACCTATGTCCAATCAAAGGAGTCGAGTAAACATCGATCCGCTCGATAAACACTCCTCGTTAAATACTCAACACTCGAAAAAAGACTTTAGGTTAAAGACCTAAGTTCTAAATTATGACAAGTCGAGTAAACATTGATACGATCAATAAAAACTCCTTGAACTGTTCCTAACGATCTAACTGATCTGCTAACACTCCTGAAGTTTTGGAGATAGACTAAGTATAAAACCGTCTGCTCGGAAGCTGCTACTCACAAACAAATTATGACAAAATTAAACGACAAAGAAGATGCGAAGGATAAAAATATATTTTATTCATCAAATCAGTTACATACAAAAGTCCTACGTTACAAAGATCTACATGCTACTTAAAGATCGTTACAATGATTTAAATAAGATGATCCTCTGTGATCAGCGATCTTCACGACAATGTCCACGGAAACACCAATCTCCTCCCTAGTACCTCGTCGATCATAATGAACCACCTAAGAAGCATGCTGCTCAGGATGGTCGACTTCTTTGGTTCGACGGCCAGGCTCTGAAGATCAGATGTTCTTCCAGAGGAAATGAACATTACCAGCCAGATAGCTAAGCAATGCTCACTCACCCGTAAGAAGATACTGCTTTTACTTTATCTATAAAACATTTTACTCTATAGTAGCATCTCTTCGGGACCGTCGTGAAACGGTGAGTTTACCAGCCACCCCGGTGGTCTATCACTCCTGAGGTTACATCGAAGAACAGGGGTGACTGGCAAGTATGAACCTACCATGTGCAAACGGAAACCACGGACCTCTAATTGATGAAGACAAAAACTGAGGCCTCATGGGACCCGTCGATACAAGGTAGGGCTGGCATGGGACCCGTCAATACAAGACTGGGAACGACTTCATTATTTTGAACAAATAATTCATAGTAATGTGATTTTTTGAAGACAATGGGATCAGAGGGCAGAATAAAATCTAAGGAATTTGAGATCTCCATCCTTTTTGGTAAATTGCAAATGAAGAACGTAAACCAGCCCCCTATTTATAGGGGTAGGTCTAAGAGATCCAACGGCTGAAAAAGTATTTGATCAACGGACATAGATACGACCCTTTGACTCCCCGTAATAAATGCAAATAAGTTGGAACGGCACAATCTATTCACCTCAACTGATCGACAACGAGAGAAGTCTTGAATCGAAGCGATCACCCAGATAACACAAGAAAACCTAAAGAACTCCAGACCGGTCATACTGGAACGATCATACTTCATGGTCGATAGTTTAAAAACCTAGAAGCCACAAACGAAGTGACATAAGCTTCAAAATCACAGCGAAAACGACAGTTGCTCGATAAAAAGATAGAAGATAAAAGACCAAACCCTTCACAATACGAGGGACGTCACTGCCTCATACATTATATGACTAACCATTGACTAAGCTTTGCAGAAACTCCTATGGAGCCCAGGATATCTGACATAGAAATCAGGAGAATAGTCCTCCTATCTCTAAACGGCAAAGACGTCACTGCCTAATATACCAAAGAATTGCTTAAGAGGGTCTGAACAGGGTAGATCTGGCTAAAACCCCTACATTTTCCAATTCCTCCCATATCAAGAAAGTGATATAATGGTACACTAGCCAAGGAGCATACCGTTCAAATATTGATGCTGGGGAATATAAGGGTTCGGAAAAGATTGAAAGGGACATTTTTCTGTAGAATGATGTAAAGAAAACCGACGATCAACAAAGGGACAATAACCTCTTTATATAAGTTTTAGATCGCAAAAAGACAAAAGTACAAGGCTGAGATTGAGCATCGACCAAGACGATGAGCATTATCGATATAAATAACCTATTGCCTAAATTATGACGTAAAACATGCTGGTGCATGTAAACCAAAGGAATATACTGGATTTTGATCAACAAAGGTCTTGATTTGCTGAAGCGAACATTATATTTATGCACGAAGGAAGCATAAGCATAACAAAGTACATATACAGAAGACAATTGATCGAGGCAAGAATCTGCCTATAAAAAGACAATCTTTTCCAATTTACAGCTTCCCCATTACAAAATTTTCTGCCCAAATAATTGCACAAAAGTTGGGCCACAAAAAAAAAAAAAAAAAGACAGTCCAAGGCCTGCCAGGTCGAGCAAAGGTCACTGAGAAGAACGGTCAGCAGGCCGACTACCAGAAACAGCTTTCCGAGGAGTCAGACTCCCAGCAAAAGCCATCAATTCTTCTTGACGCTTTAGATAACCGGCGTCATAACCTTCCTCATAGGACTGCCGACGAGATTCTTCCGCCAGAACAGCTGCCTGAGCTAAATTATCTCTCTCCTTTTCAAGGACAACTTTTTCGGCCTCCAATTTTTGAAGATCATCTTTATCAAGTTGCAGCTGCAACTCCAAACCCCTGCTTTTAGCTTTCTCGGACTCCAACTGACTCTGAAGAACTCTCCGACTATTCCACAGTTCGTCATTTTGCACACCCAGCTGGAGTGCAAAGTACTTGCCCTGAGAACAGAAAGAATAAGAGAAACCGCCTTACAACAAGGGATTCTAAACGAAGAACAGAAAAAATATTCGAAATATGTTTACCTGCTCACATATCTTCACCAAAGATTGAACAAGGCGAACATTGGAGGTACCTTCGAGCTTCCTCAACTCGCCAGGCAAAATAGTACTCATGCCTAGGTCCCATGACAAAGCATCAGGTTCAACAGAACCAGGCAGTTCGCTGGTCAAAGGGACACCATCAGAACGTGGAGTCTCCGACAAAAGAATGTCATTAACTTGCTGAAAGATGCATCGATCATCTAATGGACGAGGAGATTCTCTCCCGTCGGGACTAACAGAGATCTCCTTGCCCGAAGCAGAAAATACGGTTCGGCGGCCAGACCTGGAACCGGTTCGACCTCCAGAAGGTCCTCCCGATTCAAAGGTAGTAGTCATCACAGTAGTATCGCTAAACAAGTAATCAGGACAATCCTGCACAATGGGTTGTGTCATAGAAGGATTGACAAAAAAGCCATCACCAGTTTGCCCTCCGCCGGTGATTGGGGCAGTAGAAACTGACAAAGGAAGGGAAACAGTAAAATTCCCCCCATGAAAAACATGCTCAAAGGAAGGAGCATCTGAGCTAACAGCTATGTTATAAGCTGGTTCCTCGTTGGACATATCGCCAAAAGCAAACCGACCAGGAGAAGGCATTCTTCCTACTTGAGTGGAAGCAGAATGGATTGGTTCAGGAAACGACGAATTTACCACAGAGAGAGGTTCAGAAACAATAACACTGGTATCGATCTCCGACGTAATTGTTTGGGACGAACGAGGAGGCTCCATCGACGGTCCGTCTCTTCGATGCCTTTTGGATCTGGTGTCCCGAGCGCCCTCACGGGAAGATCGCTTCGAAGTATTGCCAAAGAGGTTACTCATGGTCGGATTATGAAAATAAACAAATTAATATCGAGAAAGTTTATCGACTAAGTAAAAAACGAGTATTCTGTCAAGAGAAGAGTATAGCAGTAAAAACAAGTCAAGTTTTTACCTTTCGTATTTATACTACACGAAAGGACGCGTCAGACCTAAAGAAAGGGCGCGAAATAGGAAAAATGACCTTGGAGCAAACGCTAGAATATGAAAAGACACACGCATAATGATTACGCCAAATTTAATGACTTGTCTGGATTATTACGGCGAAGCCGAAAAGACACGACTGTCAGAATACGAAACGTTTAGCGTACAAAGAGAAGAAAAGGTAAAATTACAATTAATACCTACGAGTAAAATAATTACAAGGATTATTCAAAAATTCACTGTTTTAAGAAGCCTGCTCGCTATCCGAAATTCTCTGGTCGGTACCAACGACCTCAGTCGTACCAATATCCTCTTCCTCTTCTTCCTCGACTTCGGGATCAACAAAAGTGTTATCGAGCTCTTCATTGACGTCAGAAGGAGGAATTGGCAATGGGTTTCCAAATTCTTCGACAAGGTGAGCTAGAGGAAGACCTTGATATAGAACATCTGGGACCTCAGAAGAAGAATAAAGTTCACCATAGCGATTCAACCGAATATGAGCAGCCTTAAAATACTCTTTTCGACGATCATCGATCATCTCCAGAGCGATCAGCTGATGAATCGCCTTCTTAAAAGTATTTTCAAGTAAAGGACCAACCATTCGATACACTAACGCCGTATGAACAGGAGAGTTGAGAAATTCGCGAACAACACTTTCGTCAGACTTCCTGACATATCGATCTCTTTGCCTAAGAGGGACATCGTTTTCGTACTCCTCTAAAGAAGCTTCGAGGCTTGACACTTGAGATTCCAGCTCACTAATTCTAGCCGTGCTCTGTAACTGAAATTCCTCTAACTTTCTAGCCATTTGGTTAGCCTGCTCTTGAGCATGAGAAATCTCCATCACCTTGTTTATCATTTCTTGGTCTTCAGTCCCAGTAGCACTAGTCTCTACGGTGGGAACCAAAGAAGATGTTGAGGGACCGACCTCTGAACCGGAGAAATTACGAAGCAAAGCTTTATTCTTCTCCTCCAAGAACTCGCACTGTTGTTTCCAAAGTACGTTCTCATAGGCGTATGACGCAAGACACGTCTTAGTCTGAACAGGCAAAGAGGGCAAGAAAAAGAGATGGATTAGTAAATTAAGGAAGACCCTTAAAATTATCTGTTAACATGATTAGAGGAAAAGGATATCACCTTTTCAGCATAAAGAGAAGCTCGTTGGAATTTCTCCAGAGGATCCTTATGAAGAAGTTTATTCAGATCACGAGTAAAAACACCAGACAGAAGAATACGAGTTGCCTTATCGATCGCATTCTCATTATCATCGTGAATAAGAGAGTCCTTCTCGGAATAACCAGCGGCCCTCTTTCCCTCCAAATGATCCTCGATCATTTCAACAAGGGTAGGTCTTGGGTGTTTTTCTCCGACTAAAGAAAGATCCTGGCCGGAACGTCCATAATAACTCCTCTTTCTATCAACTGGATTGTTAGTTGGATGAGGCTTCGACCAAGTGTGACATCCTCGAATGCCTAAAGACGTTCTAAGAGAAAGAGGAGGATAACCAGATCCCGTGCCCTGACGAATAGGGGGCTCCTGAGGAGATTCTGATGATTCCTCTCTGTCCTCTTCGGATTCATGGCCTAACTCCAACTTCCTTTTCCGTGACGCTCTCTGCTCAATAGGCGCATTCTCGGCGGATTTAGAAGATTTCGAAAGCACCATCTTTCCCTTCGAAGAGTGTCGAGAATTCTCTACCATATCAGCTGAAAAAGAAATTAATCATAAATTATGTACCTTCCCAATAAATAAACACTAAGATCAAATAAGTTACTAACCAAGAGGTTCAGATGGTGAACTGATGGGAAAACTATGAATGCTTAACCCCGCCTTACGAAGGAAAGCTTCCCCAATCAAAAGAGCACTTTGAAATTTGTTTGCACGCAATTCGGAGATATCAGCGATAAACTTAGCATCATCGGGAATCAGTTCGCCTGTCGCTAAGCGACCTCCGGAAATCCAACTAGAACCATGATCCCATGAAAAAGGCACACTCGTACCATCCGCTAAGCGAAGATTAGACGGAGGACGAATGAAGAAGAAATGAGATTTCCATGAGGGATTACTAGAAACAGGGGCATCAAAGATTGCTCGGCTAGGTCGTTGACTAGCGAAGAAATATCCACGATTTGAAGAACTAGAAATATTAAAGCGGAAAAGTTGTGTAAAATTACGGAAAGAGGGTTTAAACCCCTTGGCGATCATCAAAACCGAAAAGCAAACTACAAAAGCAACGGAATTTGGAACTAGCTGTGTCAAGCACACACTAAAAGTTTTCAAAACTTCGAGAAAAAGGGGAGACAAAGGAAGACGAAGTCCACTGTTAAAGTGAGCCGTATAAAAGGCTCGACATCCTTCCGGGGGAGTTGTGACCCTATCAGTAGAGGAAGGAAGAATTATCTCAGAACCTTCCGGAAAATATTTGGTATAGTTATTCACAACCTCCGGAAATGTCTCCGCTGTATAAGCGCAAGCGACGTCCTCAATTGGTTCAGAAATTTGAGGAACAGTACCTTTGCCCTTTTTGGCTCGGGCCGCCACATCCGCGTCAGTAAGGATCCGTACCTTGAAAGTATCCTCTACAGGGATGACAAAATCAGTTACACTAGATTGCAACTCCTCCTCATTGTCGGGGGCGACAACCTCTCTAGAAGAAGATCTTCTCACAGAAGCCATATATTCTGGTTCTCGGAAAATGAAGGTCGATAAACGGAAAAACTTAGCGTGATAAGCGACTAGTCAAGAAAATGATTACGAGTTATAAGGAAGTATAAAAGAGAAATGGTGAACTATAGAGTCACCTATTTATAAGAAAATGAGAAATGACGTTTCGAACTTATGGCAACTACTGATATTCCCGCCAAAAAAGGAAGGATACGAAAAGCTTCCAAAATAGACGCATGGCGATCCGTAACTGGACAGAGAAAACGACTATCTATGATATGTAGCACTCTTTTCCTTATTTAAGATTTTTTCCCACTGGGTTTTTTCTTGAGTAAGGTTTTTAACGAGGCTCCATTCATAGAAAAGAAACAGTCGTAAAGATCTATCTACTTCTACGAGCTTCTATTATCTCTACGCTCGAAGAAGTGAGGGAGTACTGATGGGGGCTATTTCGCACCTTACATATTACTCGGATCGAACGAAGAAGTTAAGATCGATTAGACCAATCCAAGCAGATCGGGATCGTCTAACAGACCCGGCCAAGCGCAGCTCTCTTCGATCAAAGGAAGATATTCCGGACCCATGAAGGATATTTGGGCCGAGTCCTTTTAGGACTATGATTCCTTGTAAAACTAGGTTAAACATTGTATAAATACCTAGTTAATGATTGTATTAGACAACTACGAAATCCTTTACTTCAAGGATACACAAATATTCTCTGCCTAAGGCATTACAACTGAATAAGAATTTATATTATTCATAGTATTTTGATCTCCATATTGATGTGTTATTAGCTTTACTTGTGGTTTTACTTCTTGTTCTTAATCATTGCTTTTCTTTGTGATTGATCCATCCGGAATAAAGTAACAGAGCCCTACTAAATATATACACAATATCGTAAACCCCACCGATATTACAAATTCACTGATATACAATTAACCCGACGAAAACTGGTTAAATCAATAAGCAAAGAAACATGTAAGAACAATGAAGTAAAATTAAGTCTTTATTTCATAAGCTCTCAAATAGTTACAAAAGATTTCAGTACTATTCTATTACAATAAGTAAAATTCGAGCTAAAATGTGAAGGTTACATTCAGTACAGTCCTACTACAAATGACAAGCTCTACGCTAGGGATCTTCGTTCGATTGGCGGGGATGAATAGAGCTAGTTCTGCATCTACACTTCATCCAAGAATGCAGGGGTTGGATTGGTAGTGCTTTTTCCAGCATTCTTGATACCGCTCCCCTGCTGGTTAGCACGCACATTCACCCAGGTCGAAGCAGCAGGAAACAATCCCTAGAGAAATTACTCCACGCAATCTCGAAGGCAACATTCTTCAAGAAATATCTTGAAGAAGTTGAGATCGTGAGCAGGAAAATTCCTCCAGAAGTTGACCCACTATCCGACTGGGCGGAGCGACAGAATACGGGAATCCGAGCCTATCTTGGATATATGATATCCGAGAAAGCAGGTCGTCTGCCGATATCCTAGTTGCAATGCTATTCGTCTGTCGATATTCTAGTCGAAGCAAAAGTTTCTTTGGAAGCAAAGGAAAAGAAAGTACGAATTCGAATCTCGAACATCTTTATGGAGGATAAACGATTGGCCATTATAGGTAAAAAATCGTGCATACAAACCGAACAAAATTTTTACAAGAAAAGTAAAAATACGATGGTAAAATGACAACCAGTCAGAGGTATTTATAGGGGAAGGAAATAAACACCAAAGGCTCAGATCTCCTGGAATGAATGGTCGCGATACGAGCGATAAATGCGCCGACGGTTCCGCTTCCCGATAAATAGGGGACTGTTTGGATAAAAATAGATAAATCATTTAACCCGAGATCGGAAGTTTGAATTATCAAAAACTATCGGTCGAAGGAGAATATTCGAACATTCGCATCAGTACATTTACGCCCACTATACAATGATCGAATAGTAGTAAAAATCATCAAAAGCATAAAATATTTCGTGGCAGTTATGTTCGGAATAAACTGATTAAAAAGGGAAGAACAGACCAACATAATTAAGAGAATACTCATAACCGTCGGAGAATAGTAAATGGCACATGGCCAAGTACACGGTTCGAAATACAGAAACGGAAACACACGAAAGCAAATTAAAACTTATTCAGAGTTACATCACAAATGCGGAATGGAAAGTTAAAATTACAACAGGTTCAACAATCAGGGCGTCTACAGAAGTTTGTTATCGGAAAGAATCTTCCGAAGCTCGGCACTGCGGTCATCATACCCACGAGTATAAGCATTTTGTTCACGAAGCTCAGGGTCCTTCTTCTCCTGCTCATAAAGTTCTTTGAGCACTGAGAGCTCTTTGCTCAACTGTTAATGGATTTCTTCCCCCTGATCCTTGGCGGCTTTCTCCTTCTCTAAAGCCAGTTTCTCCTCGAGGGCACGATCCAATTCCGTTTTCTTCTTCTCCAGTTCGAGGGCAACAGCAGCGTGTTGACTCAATTCCCGCTCAGCTAACACTTTGAGCTCGAGGAACTCTTGTCCAGCCTGCCTTGCGAATGAATAGGTCAGTAAAATATAAAAAAAAAAAGGAGAAAGAGGAGAGAAAAAAGAGAGAAAGAAAAACCTGAGAAAGATAATTCGATCCAGATTGAAACAGTTCTGAAGGGCTTCTTCCCTTAGACACGCCCGCTTCAGAAATAGAGATATCAGCCTGCAGGAGACACTTAATAGGATTCTCGAGTACCACTTTTGGAGCAGACTCATCTTTCACGGGGGGAGAAGAGATCACAGGAGAAGCAGAAGTAGTGTGAGGGACGGAAAGATCCTCAACTTTCGAGGATTCAGCTGTCGCTCCAGAAACTAAAGAGCCTTCACCAGTATCTGTCAATTTAAGTTTTTTGCCCAAACTTCCTTTCGGGGAAACAGCTGCAGAATCACCGGCCAACAACTCGTTTCCAGAAACAAGCTTCTGCAGGGTCTCAATGGGGGTGATCCCATCAGAATAAGGCATCTTATGCGAAGCAAGAATAGAAGCCTTCTGTCTAGCCAACGCTCGTTTGGAATTATCAAGAGGTTTCGATGGGGAGCCCTCAGATTCCTCGTCAAGATCCTCATCTAAAATCGATTTGCTAGGAATGATCTTGACATGTTTGGTTGAAGCCTGCTTTTCTTTCTTAGTCTCCCCTCCCTTAGAGGCCTTGGGGGAAGACGCGGAAGTAGTTGGAGAAGCCCTGGAAGGTCTCTTATCCTTAGTTTATTTCTGATCTTTGGGCGGACCTTTGCTCTTGGAGCAACCCAACAACGACAGAGGATCGATAGCTTTACCCAATATTTGATCCATAATGAGCGAAGAAATAAATTCGAAAGGTCAAAAATAAAGTATTAAGCGCGGAGCTCCGATCTCAATGCTTAAGAGTTATAGGGAAAATGATTCAAAATAGTCCTTGTATTTATAGAGGCTTCACCCTACCTTTACAATGATTGAACCGGTGCGACTCTCAAGAAATTCAATAAGGAACTGTAGAATTCGACCAGAGTTCGAACGGTAAAAAGCAAAGGGTGGATAAACAAATATTTCCAAGTTAAGAATTTTACGGATTATATAAAATGAAAAACATTGAAAAAGAATCCTATTACATCAATTATTACTCCTATTACTAAGCTGCGGTCGGATTTCTAGTTACTAGACTTTGAATCATTTCACTCTAAGTCAATTGTTCCATTATCTGAGTTGCCGCTGCCTTCGCCGTCATCACCCTATTCCCGTACTTGACGGTCGAGTTAATCATTTTGCTCATTAGGTTCTGTTAGGATAGTGGTTGGGTTGCCTCGATTGTCAGAACAACGAAAGTGCGGAATTTAAAATTTTTCGAAGCACCTAAAGGTCCCATATTAGATTCTCCATATTATTATATGCAAGCAAGAAACAAAAACACACAGAGTAATTAAACAAGGGGGTTTTTGCAATTTACCTCACCACAAGCAAGGTGGTGGCAACCTTCAGTTCTGATTCTGAATCTGGATCTGGATCTGGATCTGGTTCACAGAAGTGATCCAAGCGTCTCACCTCCAAAGTTAGTCCACACCAATTGGATTCTGGCAACATCTCCTAGTCTTAGGCTCAGAACTGGATCTAGGAGATTTGTCGAAGCAGGACTGTGCAGATCTACTTGCCAATGCAAGATATAACACGGTGGAACAAGGGAGAGGTGGCCGCGGCGCTAGGGCAGCTCACGGCAGTAGGTGGCGGCGCAAAGGAGAGGGGGGCGGCGGCTAGGAAGAGAAGAGAGGCTAGGGTTTTTCTAGGGTGTTAGCTTTTTGAGCTCTAGTGGAACCCTATTTATAGACTCCCTCTTGACCTAGGTTTTGCAAGACTCCATATGGGCTTTTAATTACAGGACCATGTCTTGCAAGCCTTTCATTTAATTAATTACTTAATTAAATGCCCAATCCAATTAAATCAATATTTCTTTAATATAATTAATTAGCAACTCAATTAAGTATTTAATTAATCAAGTCATCCAACAAATTAATCTCCCACTTGAATTAAATACTTTTAATTCATTTAATTGATTTAATTACCTTTAAATCAATTAATTCCTTTTGTATCCTTTTCAACAGTCACCGTCCAATTGTATTGTGTGTGAACCTCTGGGTTCACCATCAATTGGCAGCAAGCCCACGAATTCTTCGTGATTTAATTTATGAACAATAAATTGCTCCGGTCAATTAAACAACCTTTAATTGACCACTCCTAGAATCAAATCCTCTATTAACTCAGGAGTACCTACACTTCATGGTCGATGTCTAGCCACAAGCCCATGAAGCCCAACTTCAGGTGAATTGATACTTGTGAACCTCGTCTCATATAATTACCATGTACATACGGTCCTTCTATCGACTAATATTCCCGATCAAGACTTTGGGTGTGTGAATTGATCGGCACCTCTAAATTTATCTCGATAACTATACTTTCTAATTCAGGATAATATTCCAGTGTGACTCCTAAATTTGGAAACCCCTTTCCAAATCCGTTACCAACTACGGCCGTAGGTTCCTTGGATATATTATCTAAGAATCGTATAGGAAATTCTCTCACCCATTACAGTGAGTCAATAGATTCCATATCGGTACTAACCACTCGCGTACATGTCCATACGCACCCAACCTAGGCATGTTATGACCAAGCTACGTGGCCTATACCTAGATCTAAGTACGCACTTTCATGCACCGAATTCGCCCTAGTACCTCAAGTCAAAGGACTAAATCGTACACTATTATAATCCTTGAGAAACATCCCATCACCGATATGCGACATGCGCTTCCACAATGGGTTTCTCTGTTCGGGTCGTTCGATGCGTTCAATCCTCCATTGAACCACCTACTCGTATGCACTGGCCTCAAATGCCTTGCTCATGAAACGCTACAAATTCACTCCATGTGAATCATGCATACTTGTACAAGTCTTGGCGATTCCTACGATACCCCGTCTCGTTCGGAATCTATGACTTGGAACAGTTTTAAGATTACGACCTTTGAGACTGTTTCATGATTGCACTCAGTACTGAAGTGAATCGTCCCATAGTCTAATGTAATCTAAGGGTTTCAACCAATCGCTTAAATGTATTCGCGAGAGATGAAGTTGGCCATTGTTTATCCTTATACACATATAAATAAACGTGCGTATTATTACATTTATACTAAAGAAAGATAATGATAGTTCCAATACAAGCTAAATATATTGGCTTGCAGGGCACTATCCCATCAATCTCCCACTTGCCCTAAAGCCAATCACAAACGTTTCTAGGACCCATCTTTTTAAAGATGTTCTTCGAACTCATTTCATGATATAGCCTCCTTTTAGTGGATCCGCTAAGTTGTCTTCTGAGTCGACGCGATCCATTACGCGCGTTAACTCTACCAATGATTTTTCTAATCAAATGGTACATTTCTTTCAAATGTGTTTAGATTTCTGGTAAGATCTCGAATGCTTTGCTTTAGCAATAGCTCCAATGTTATCATGGAAGATAATCATGAGCTTCGCAATGCTAGGCACTACATCCAACCATAGGATGAAGTTTTATACCCAAACACTTTCTTAAGCCGCATTTAATGCTACATTTAATGCTTGCAATATATCTTGCTTCAGTGGTTTGGATGGTTACGGTGATTTGCTTGGAACCCTTTCAAATTCACCGTTACCCCATTGATGCAGGATATGTATCCAAAAATGGATGTTCTTAATTCATCCACATCAGACTGAAAATTCGAATCAGTGAATCCTTCGAATTTTAATTCTCCACTACCACCGTAGACCAAGAACAAATCCTTAGTCTTTGTCAAGAGCTTAAGGGTATCTTTTACGGTGGTCCAGTACTTCTTCACTGGAGTTTGACTAGCAACTGCTCGTGACACTTGAGCATGTTCTACGTCTGGTCTAGTACATAGTAACGCATGCCACATGGAACCTTTTGTTTGAAACATAAGGTATTTGAGACATTCTCCTTTATTCTCATTTGATGTAGGGCACATC
This sequence comes from Penstemon barbatus, assembly GCA_003313485.2. NCBI lineage: Eukaryota > Viridiplantae > Streptophyta > Magnoliopsida > Lamiales > Plantaginaceae > Penstemon > Penstemon barbatus. Next base: position 19,901,541 of record CM064882.1, on the reverse strand, counting down.
AATTTTGGAACAAGGGATATAGTGTCTCACTGGAAGCAATCCTTTCTTGGATTCTTCATACTGAATATTTCCAGTATTGATTCTATGTACTTAGATTTAGAGAGTGTTGGCATCTCTTTCCGATCTATTCTATAGATACGTATCCAATAGGCAAGATGCTTCTCCTAAATCTTTCATGGAGAATTGCATGGACAACCATGCTTTCGTCTGTGCTAACATTCCGATATCATACCAGATAGCCAGAACATTATCGACATATAAAATATGAGCTTCATCGCGCTCCCACTAATCCTTTTGTACACTCATGGTTCATACTCGTTTTGATGGAGTCAAATGTCTTGACTATCTCATCAGAACAAATGTGAATCTAAATGGATTCAGACATTGCTAATGGAGAAAATGTTTCATCAAAGTCTGTTACAGAACATTGTGAATAGCCTTTTTACCACTAGTCAATTCTTAGAGGCAACGCCTCTCCATTCATTCCAAGTTTGAAGATCCACTTACAACTTATAACCAACTTATAGGGATAAATCCCTCGGGTGGATCAATCAAGGTTTTTACCTTGTTGGAATGGACGGGATCCATTTCGGGTTGCATGGCTTCGAGCCACGCATCCGAATCTATGTCTGACATCGCTTGTTCATAGGTCTTTGGATCACTTTCCACTTTCTCGTTTTCGTGAATGAAACCAAATCATTCTGGCTCCTTACAAATTCGATCAGACCTTTGAAGAGTAGGTGTACTAGTAGGTTCAGTAAATTCTGGATTAACTCCTACTGTTTGCGGGGACGGGTCCAAATCTTGGACTTCATCAAGTTCCATGACGTTTCTATTTCCTTTGACGAGAGATTCATCAACAGAGGAACGGGTATCTAGGAGAAACGATTGTTTTTCATTGTCGTGGAACAGGTATCCAATGGATTTCGTTGGATACCCCACAATTATATACAAATTGGATCTACTAACCAATTTATCTCCTTTTTCGTTTCTACCATCTGCAGGAGATCTCCATACTCAGAGATAAGAGCATAGAGGTATTTTGCCATACCTTTCTTGGTAAAGCTTTGTAGGCACGAACTTTGAAGGTACTTTGCTGAGTATCTTCGATGCAGTCAGGAGGACTAACTCCTAGAATGCATAAGGAAGCTTAACAAAACTCAATATGGATCGAACAATGTTAAACAATGTTAGATTCCATCTCTTTAGACATTTCAATAAGTTGAGGTGTCTTAGGAGGAGTTTGTTGTATGAGAATCTCATTCTCATTAAGATAATTGAGGAATCCTTGACAAGTATTTGCTATCTCAACTAGATCGAATGGTCGTAATACTTTGTCTTTGTTGATTCTCTACTTCGCATTGAAATACCTTTCTTGGTTTTTCGGATTTGCATCTCACTAGATTCATTTTTCACTAACGACCAAGGTCATTAGTAAAAGGTACGAAGTATGAGTAATCTCCTCTCACAGTAACTTTTAGTGATCCATATTCATGGATTAAATCCAGATTTTTTTGGTTCGCTCTGGATTCCCTGTGACGGGAGATCTGGTCATCTCTCCTTTGAGACATGATTCGCAGGTTGGAAGTTCATCCAAGTTCTATTTTTCAAGAAGCTTAGGTGAAACCAACTTTTGAATCCTACTCTTGGAGATGTGTCCAAGTCTAGCGTACCAAAGATATGGATTATTATCTTTGTATTAATTGAATTTCACACATTAATTCAATAAGATTGAGTTAATGGTTTAATTCAATTAATTTACTTCCTTTCAATTAACTTCTTTAATTGTTTCCCTTTTCCTTTTCAATTAACCCTTTAATTGAAACGTTGCTTAATTAATTAGATCATCTAATCAATTAAACATGTTAGTGCCTTTCTTAGATGCAGTGGGATAATTCGACTTTTAGGCTACTTGCGTTCTTTTGACTACCTTTATGGTCGAATTTAGAAGAGAATTAATTCTTCTTCATTTTACTCTTCTTTGACTTCGCAGTCCATGAAGTGTAAACGATCATGACAGGTTTATCCTATTTGCCTTTAACCAGTACTTTGGTTGATTCATGAAATGTGATCGACTTATCAAATAAGATCAGTGTATTTCAAGAGTCATTTGAATGAGCGGGAGGAGAATTTAGGAGGAAGTTAATGTTAAGATCACTTGCAGGCCTACGTTCAATCGATCCAGTTTTCAACCAGATTGAAAAAACAAAGACAGTGATCCTTGACACTAGTTCCTTCAATTATTCTCGAATTTTGAAACAATTCCTTAGAAGTCTCGAATAATATTGATTCAAAACTACTTCTCAAAACAAGCCTTTTGAGGTGGAGGTTTGTTTCAGAAGACTGGTCCTCAAAACGGGCCTTTTGAGGTGGAGGCTTCAGACATGCTCCTCATGTTGCTTCCATAGCTCGTTCAATCTTGATGCTTATTTGAGGAAACGATCATTAAGATTCCCATACTTCATAGGTGATTCGTTTCACTTTTGAGATTCATCTTTATATGAGGAAACGATCATTAATGTTCCCATACTCTACGGGTGATTCGTTTCTTATATATTGACTTATCTCGGAAGCGCATAAGGCATAGGCTCGTCGTTTAAGAACATATTCCCCTTTTGGAATTTAAGACAATTCTCAAGTTTCTTGCCTAGTCGATATTTTGATCCAGTTATTTTATTAGTCGAGGATAAATAGTAAAATAGATAATTACAGATAGCTCAGTATCCTAAAGAGAAGACAAACATTTAGTGGACTAGTTAATGAATAATACTTATAATCTACGAAGGTTGGACTCTCTATCGTAGAAGTTCTCCCACTATTTTTTCGAAACAATTACCCCTTCAATTGTTCGGGAAATTCTATTTCCTAGTAGGTCTTGACGTCCCAGCGGCAATTAATTACACCCACGACTCGTGGCCATACAACCAATTCCCCAGGTAGGCATACTTATTGCCAATTGTGTCACTCCACAACCCTCAAGCTATTGTGCCTCGGTTTTTGCACTTATCTAGCACTGCTACATCATAAGTGTTACTAATCGTTAAGTCTAACCCATCAATCATGATGAGCAACGGGCCCGGTCGTGAGTTCTCCGTAACTAGTTATCGGTCGATCCTCACATCCCGACCAGTCCTCACCCTTGTCGTGTTTAGTTAAAAATAGGAGTCAAGGAATTTCGCGTATTGTCCCTTTCTTCGACTCGGGTGCCAGACTCTGGATCACCTCTATCGATAAGTAGACAACATACGCTAGTCCCTATTGATGGAAGGCTTGGATTTATATAAATACTTCATTTTATTTTAATCCAATATGACTTAATATTTAATTCGAGAGGCGAATTTCTGGTTTGAAAGTTATGCTAACTCTCCTCGAGATCTCACCGTTTCAGTTATGCTTTATCTTTTATGACGATCTAGATTCTAGCGCGCATCTCATACAAGCTAAATATAAATCGACAAAATAAATAAAAGCCATACAAGCCTAGCATGCATACTACCACAACATGCTTTCGATCGGGAGCCTCCTATGCAGGCCATCATCGAGCCAATGATGTTGGCCCTATTGGTCAATCTAAAGGGTTCTCATGAAGCCCTATGCTATTACATAATGTACCATGCATACATGGCCTTCATATCTCCTTGGGCTCCCACCTTGCTTGTAAACGGGCCTCCATCCTAAACTAGGAAAGCAGTAAAGCCCTATTCTATTACAATGGCTCAAAATGGCCCAAAAACATAATAGGCTCGCAGGCCCAATAAAAACCAAACAATAAATTAAACCAATCACATCTAACCTAAGGTCAAGGCTCGGCTCGATCGAAAACCACGTAAACAATTTCACGTAGAGCAAGAAACATGCAAACATCCTTTACCTATTTCTTTCTTAATTTTAAAACTACCTTTTAAAACTAACTTCCTATGATTCTTACCTTTTAGTCACTACTAATTATGACAAAATAAATATTCGGGTAAACAAAAATAAATTTTCTGCTCAAAATCAGATTCTATTTTTTAACTTTTGAAAATTGCATTTTCGCCCCTCAACTTTTGAAAATTGCACTTTGACCCCAAAACTTTTAAAAAGTTACAAAAACACCCCTGGGCAGATTTGGGCAGCTACCAGAAAATAATCAATTGAATTCTGAAATTTTTTTTTTGATTTTTCAAATTGACCCCTCAAGTTTTGGTAATTGCAAAACAGCCCCAAAGTTTTCGGAAATTACAAATTGACCCCAAAACCCGTGCGACCATATTTGCAAAAACAATCCAGAATTTTGAAATTTCCAGATTTCAAAAATTCGAATTTTTTAGCCCACAAAAACCCTATATGCGATTTTTAGTTCAAAAAGTCCTGGAGTTTTCAAAAACTATAAAATCGGCACAGATCTAAAAAAGAAGTTTTACCCAATCATAGATCCAGTCATAACAAGTAAGAATCAATTTACAGAACATAATTATCACGTGTTTACATATACATAATTAAACATATACGGTGAAAACACATTATGTTCAGGCTTTTCGTATAATAATGATGGAGTTGGCTCTGATACAACTGTTGGGATAGTGGTTGGGTTGCCTCGATTGTCAGAACAACGAAAGTGCGGAATTTAAAATTTTTTGAAGCACCCAAATGTCCCATATTAGATTCTCCATATTATTATACGCAAGCAAGAAACAAAAACACACAGAGTAATTAAACAAGGGGGTTTTTGCGATTTACCTCACCACAGGCAAGGTGGTGGCAACCTTCAGTTCTGATTCTGAATCTGGATCTGGATCTGGATCTGGTTCACGGAAGTGATCCAAGCGTCTCACCTCCAAAGTTAGTCCACACCAATTGGATTCTGGCAACATCTCCTAGTCTTAGGCTCAGAACTGGATCTAGGAGATTTGTCGAAGCAGGACTGTGTAGATCTACTTGCCAATGCAAGATCTAACACGGTGGAACAAGGGAGAGGCGGCGGCGGCGCTAGGGCATCTCACGGCAGCAGGTGGCGGCGGCTCTAGGTTGGCGGCGCAAAGGAGAGGGGGGCGGCGGCTAGGAAGAGAAGAGAGGCTAGGGTTTTTCTAGGGTGTTAGCTTTCTGAGCTCTAGTGGAACCCTATTTATAGACTCCCTCTTGACCTAGGTTTTGCAAGACTCCTTATGGGCTTTTAATTACAGGCCCATGTCTTGCAAGCCTTTCATTTAATTAATTACTTAATTAAATGCCCAATCCAATTAAATCAATATTTCTTTTATATAATTAATTAGCAACTCAATTAAGTATTTAATTAATCAAGTCATCCAATTAATTAATCTCCCACTTGAATTAAATACTTTTAATTCATTTAATTGATTTAATTACCTTTAAATCAATTAATTCCTTTTGTATCATTTTCAACAGTCACCGTCCAATTGTATTGTGTGTGACCCTCTGGGTTCACCATCGATTGGCAGCAGGCCCACGAATTCTTCGTGATTTAATTTAGGAACAATAAATTACTCCGGTCAATTAAACAACCTTTAATTGACCACTCCTAGAATCAAATCCTCTATTAACTCAGGAGTGCCTACACTTCATGGTCGATGTCTAGCCACAAGCCCATGAAGCCCAACTTCAGGTGAATTGATACTTGTGAACCTCGTCTCATATAATTACCATGTACATACGGTCCTTCTATCGACTAATATTCCCGATCAAGACTTAGGGTGTGTGAATTGATCGGCACCTCTAAATTTGTCTCGATAAATATACTTTCTAATTCAGGATAATATTCAAGTGTGACTCCTAAATTTGGAAACCCCTTTCCAAATCCGTCACCGACTACGGCCGTAGGTTCCTTGGATATATTATCTAAGAATCTTATAGGAAATTCTCTCACCCATTACAGTGAGTCAATAGATTCCATATCGGTACTAACCACTCGCGTACATGTCCATACGCACCCAACCTAGGCATGTTATGACCAAGCTACGTGGCCTATACCTAGATCTAAGTACGCACTTTCATGCACCGAATTCGCCCTAGTACCTCAAGTCAAAGGACTAAATCGTACACTATTATAATCCTTGAGAAACATCCCATCAGGGATATGCGACATGCGCTTCCACAATGGGTTTCTCTGTTCGGGTCGTTCGATGCGTTCAATCCTCCATTGAACCACCTACTCGTATGCACTGGCCTCAAATGCCTTGCTCATGAAACGCTACAAATTCACTCCATGTGAATCATGCATACTTGTACAAGTCTTGGCGATTCCTACGATACCCCGTCTCGTTCGGAATCTATGACTTGGAACAGTTTTAAGATTACGGCCTTTGAGACTGTTCATGATTGCACTCAGTACTGAAGTGAATCGTCCCATAGTATAATGTAATCTAAGGGTTTCAACCAATCGCTTAAATGTATTCGCGAGAGATGAAGTTGGCCATTGTTTATCCTTATACACATATAAATAAATGTGCGTATTATTACATTTATACTAAAGAAAGATAATGATAGTTCCAATACAAGCTAAATATATTGGCTTGCAGGGCACAATCCCATCAGGTTCGCCATCTATGTCAACATAATGATCTTCCCCTAAGGCAGATCGGGGGGTCATTGTCGGATAATTCAAGCAAATCAGGATTCGGCATTGGAACGCCAAATTTCTCAACGAACGGGGCAAATTGGTGATCCTGCTAGTTCGAGCTTTCCTGGGGCAATGACGAAGTTTTGTAATCTTTTCCTTCGGCATTCTTATAAGGATCCATATGTCGGAAATATTCGTCCAACTTGTCCGGAATTACCCTGGCCGAAACTAGTTGTTGAACCCCTTTGTAGAAAATTGTTTGGAGAATCCCGCCTATCCTTCTTTGAACCAAGGGGTTAAGAACAGGAGGCTCCAAAAACTCTCGTATAGCTGGGATCACTGCCTCTTCCCGCCTTTGAGAATATGCGTGCTCGGAGTCTTGCTTGGCTTGTCCAAGCTCTTAGCTTTCCTAAGCTCTTCCTCGAGAGCACTTTTCTACTTAACTATTGACATTAAATCTTCCTCCATGGACGGGGTGTGTTTTTTTTTTTTACTAATTTCTAATTCCTTCTTGGTTTTAGATAATTCACAACGATTATCTGCCAGTCTACTCGTAGCGTCGTCCAATTGAGCTCGAAGCGTTTTATTCTCGGCCAGGGTTTGTGCTAGCGCATTATGAGCCTCCTGTGACTCTTGTTCCAACAATGCTAGACGATAAGTCTGAAGGGCGAAATAATCCCCAGCCTGTGAAGAAGTAAAACATGTCAGCGAACTATCTAAGAATCAAGAAAGATAAAGTACCCAAAACTCAACAATTATTACCTCTGGATAGGTTCGAGAGAAGTTACTCAGAACTTCGAAGTCACTTTTCACGGTATGGTGACGCAAATCTCGCTTGAACCGTCCAGCCATAAAGATCCTCGTGGATTTGTCAAACTCGTTTTCACCATTAGGATCGAGATCGGACAAAATGGTTCCTTCCTCCGGATACCCGGCAGCCCTACGCCCGCGAAAATGCTCATCCATGAAGTCTGCTACATCTGGCTCAGATCTACCTGGACGACAAGGAACCGGGTCGGAGCTCCTACCAAATGGTTTAACCCTCCTCGAGGGTCCTGGATGGTCAGTGCTTCGTTTCCGAGCCATCCGCTCCTCATGTTCTTGTATACCCAAAATGCGGTTCCAGGAGTATTGGCTGTAACCGGCGGATGATGGATTAGAAGTCTCAAATTGAGAATACGCTGCGTAAAGGACCCGCTACAACCAGATTCGACGAACTTGCACTGCCGACCCCTCTCAAAGCTGGGGATATAGCTGGCATATCAATCGGATCAACGACCAACTTACTTATTTCCATTTCTTGCGTTTGGATTTCCTTCAGTTGCTGGGATTGATCTGGTGCACGCTCGAAAGTGGCGACCTCGATCGAGCGAGCAAGGGACAGTCGGAACTTCTCAACAGTTTGATCTGCAGAAAAAATCCAATACATTTCGAAAGATAAACGAGAGAATACAATTTATCGTGCATTAAAAACACAAGTGGTAGTAGCATACTTAAAGTAAGGGGGACGCGAGGTAATACGGCAGGTTCAGACATATTTCGGAACGATCGAATAGACCGGTCAAGGGATCAGTTAACGAAGAAAGAGAAAATTCAACCATCGGAGCGGGGTAATCGCATTTGCTCAGACCTGCCATCCTCAAAACCCCTTCTTGAACAAGCAGCATGGTCTGGTAGGGATTGGACTGCAGTTGTTCCAACAGCTCGTCAGAATGGTGATGACTAAGCCTTTCCTTGATTCTGCGGCGACCGTGTACCCAAGATCCTATGCCGTCCCATCGGTATGGTCTAGTTTTTGAACTCCCTTCCGAGACCGGGATATCAGGACCTTTCACGAAGAAAAACCTTATTTTCCAGCCCTTGGTTTTATCCATAGCCACACTCGAAAGGATGGGCCGACTCGACCGTTGAGAGAAATACACAAACCCCGCGTTGGAGCCTTTAGACACATCCATCTGGAACATTTGCCAGAAATTCCGAAAAGAAGCCTCTTCCCCTTTGGCTTCCATAAGAACGCTAAATGCTACAATATACGCAATAGAGTTCGGAAGAATCTGAGCGGGGGGAAAGAGAGAAAGACGTTAAAATGCTTCTGATTAGGGGAATGAAAGGGATGTGCAATCCATGAGAAAATTGATTTTCATAAAATGCCTAACACCCTGGTGGAGGATCGGTTGCGCGTTGACGATAATAAGGAATGACGATCGAAAAACACTTAGGAAGAAACTTTTTGAATTCTTTATCCAAATAAGGGCGGTCGTCCTTACCAAAAATGCAGGAAGTTTGATCAGCACCAAGCTCAGCCTTATTATGACCGACCGTTCTAGAAGGACCTTCTGATTTGTATATCCTAACAAAGGCATTATCGCATATGCTATGCTTCTCGACCACGTTTTCCTCGAGATCTTCAGCCTGATCCATATCCTCACGTTCGGGATCAATTCCCCTTCCTCAAAATCATCAATAAGCCTCAAGATAGGATCAGATTCTCGGTCTTCTCCAACCTTGCGCTTGCCCCACAGGTTTCTCGAACTAGACATTGTTAGAAAGAAGCAAGTATCCAAAAATAATAGCCCGTTCGATCTCTATGCTCCGATCTCAGGAAGAAAGTTACCTTGTAAATAATTTTCAACAAGTCAATATATATATATACAAGGTTAAAAAGGTAAATTGCAAGTCGGACCCCGTATCACCGTGACGGTTGAACTCCCTCAGAGGTAATTCAAAACTATCTTTCCGGTAATTGCATTTTTTAGACCCCTATACTCTCTGCAAACGGAAGCCGAGAAGCCGCATATGAAAAGACACACCTCTTGAGTATCGACGCTCAATTATCGACATACTCTTTCGCTTTGTCCTGTGATAAAAATAAGGAGCCGATTGCGGCAGTATGATAACCAATGTTGAAGTATATTTCGTTCATGAATCGATTCGAAAAGCCAGACAAAGGTTGTTAATAACGGATTTTATATCATCGCAGTGAAACCATTAGATTATTTCCAAGATGTGCACTCTTTTTCCCTAAATTCGGTTTTTATCCCAATGGGTTTTTCCGAGTTAGGTTTATAACGAGGCATATCTGAAGCACATTATAGATGATTTGCTCACCCTCGTGATCGAAGCGATACATACTTCTTCGAGCTTAAGCTTCACTTTGCGCTCGAGAAGTGGGGGAGTATTGATGAGGGATATTTTGGAATCTATTTTAAAGAAGCTCCGACAAGAGCGAACAACTTGAACCCCGATCTTAGAACTGCTGAATCGAGCCCAAGTCATAGTCTTTGCAATCCGATCAACCAGAATGAGCTCATGATCGGAGGTTACTCTTGGGCCGATCAAAGGCCCAAGCCTTTGGGCCGAGAAATATGTCCCTGCGGATGGACCAGCTAGCTCATCATTTCAACTATAAATACGACAAGCATTTATGACGCCAGACGCGCTTTCCCAGATGCTCTCTGCTCGAAGACTGCTGCTCGGAGCCATCTTGGAAAATTAGCATAGGTCACAGATTATGTATTATTCATCTAGCTTGTACGGCATCCTATAATGCTCAAATAGGACCCCATTACTTGTAATTTGTACTCTCACGTTCGGAATACACATATTATTGATCTCTTATTCATTCAATCGAATCTTTAGTTATTTCCCACACCTCCTTGATCATATACGAAACCACATAAGATCAGTTGTGATTTACAGATGATATAATGTTACTGCAAGTGTTACTTCTCCGTGCGGGTGATAAATTGACCAAATCTTAAAAAAATGGCTAATATGTACGAAGTTATGATTTACGGAGGATATAATGTTATTGTAAGTGTTACCTCTCCGTTCGGGTGATAAATTGACCAAATCTTAAAAAATTGGCTAATATGTACGAAGCTAGGGTTATGGTTAGAGTTAGGGTTAGGGTTAGGGTTTTTATGGAATGTGGAATCAAACGCCAAACCTCGCGGCCGCGAGGTTGAGGCAGAGAGTTTTGCAATCTGTCTGCCTCCAATTTGTCGCCGCGCCGAGGTTATTCCTAACTTTCATAAATTACAATTTTACCCCCAAAATTTATAAAAAAAATTCATAATTGCAATCAATCCATTAGTTTCACAAAATTAAAATGTTCATTCAATACGAATTTGCATAGAACACGAAATTGCATTTTGGTCCCTAACTTTTCAAAAATTACAATAATCAAGTACATGTCAATAATAAACATAAATTACTTCAAACATTGTTCAATAAACATCAAATACAACTTACAAAATTCACTAAACATTTAAGATTTACTTTCGTTATTGCCCGAACTCTGGCCGCGTTGGGGACATCTAGATGCGTTGTGACCGGTATTTTTGCAAATTGAGCACTTGTATTTTTTCTTCGAATTTTCAAGGGATGATACATATCGTGACATTTTAGGCCTTCCACGGGATATGACGGCGTCTGGAGGTAACACTACTCTCGCTATAACATCATCAGGGATGTTCATCCATTGGTCTTTCGATGGAACGGGTTCTATGAGCTCATAGTATGCTTGACGCTTATTTCTGACCGTGTAGTATTGGCTAACAAGCTCATACACATACTGACCACTATCTCTTGGTTGCTTGTCCATGACAGCTGCAATTGTGTGCTCACACGGTATTTGCTCAATCTGAAAGACGCCACATGACTAAGTTCTTCCCGCTAAATCCACAATTCCAGACCACTCGATAGATTCCAGTTTCCATGTTTCATATCCTAATTCACATTTGCGTCACCCATACGCCTTTTCATATCGCTCATTTATCAACTTCTCCTTCGATGGGGTAAATACAGACAGCCATTCATGAGCCTCATCACTACGCTTTCTAAACCACATTCCCATCAAATCAACAATAAATTTGAGGAAGTAACATATGGGAAAATTTTTGGCATCTTTGATCCGATTATTAAGAACCTCAACATGGTTAGACGTCATTATCTCATATCTTTTCACGCGATGGTGGATTCTCGCCTATTTCTCAAACTTGACCTCGTTCTCTAGCCAATTTGCACATCTCGGGCTCTTGGTTTTCAAGTAACCAAAAAAAAATTCGAACTCACTCTCGGTGTACACAAAAGTAGCTTTGTAAAAATACCCGGTTTCCCCATATTTCCTAAACTTTTTTAGCAAGTTCTCTTTGAGGTGGAAGTAATATGCCCCATGATCAGCTAAAGGGTAAACATTTTTTACCGCTTTAATAAGCCCTTTGCCCCTGTCTGAAGCAATAACCAGATCGTCTCTGTCTGGTACATCCTTTTTCAAGCACTCTAGGAAATAAGTCCAACACGCCGCATCCTCGGTGCCATCAGCTACCCCCCATGCAATTGGATAACAACGATTTTCACTGTCCGTCGCACCTGCAATTAGAACGGTTCCTTTATATCTTTACCCCATAAATGTTGCATCAATTACAATTACATTTCTTAGGAAATGGAATCCTCGAGTAGCCGCTCCTAAAGCCATGAAGAAATATTTAAACTTATTTTTGGAGTCTATATGGATGCGAGTGCGCGTGCCAGGATTTTTTTGCTCAATCATGTAAGAATAAGAGGGTAGATTGGCAAAATTTTCTTCGAATGTACCCATAATATGCGCTTGAGCAACTTGTTTCGCCCTCCAAGCTGTTTGATAGCTAATGTTAACATTTTATTCGGCACGCATGAATTTTATCAGTGAATCTGGTTTTGGGGCTTCATTGGCGTTCAGATATAATCCCGACGTCCGTAAACCAACCATATGACTTGTTGTTTGTCTATGACCGGCACCTCTATTCGATATCCCATGTTCAAATAACAAATTCATCACACTTCGCTTCCTTAGTCGCATATAAACGCCATGGATAACCAGGAGTCATACACCAAGCTATCTTCCTATCAGGGTCAGACTTATACGATCTAATTTCCCATTTTTTTTGTACACAATGTTACAAAGTGCATCCATGAACTCTTTTTTGTTTCTATACCGTTGACCAACTGTCCATCTTGATTCATCACTCCTCCCCTAACTGGAATTTGATCCCGAATAATTTCATGCAACATCATCAACATTATCAAAGCCTTCATAACGAGGTGGTTCGTAAAATTCTTCATGGCTAGGCGCTTGACCATAACCACCACCACCACCACCACCACCACCACCACCAAACATCACCACCTACATCACCACCTACATCATCACCTACATCACCACCACCTACATCATCACCATCCACATCACCACCACTATAATCACACTCGTTGTCAACGTTACGTTGTTCACCATTTACATCAGCACCACCATAATCACCTTCGCCGTCAAAGTTACGGCGGTCATCGCGAACATTACGACCCTCGTTGTCATATGAAGACCACTGACTATACAGAGGAGAACAACGTAGTGGTCCAACTTCCTGCACTGCAGGTAAAGTTGGATTAAAGGCAATGATCTCCTCATCATCATCATATTGTGCACTTGATCCTCCTATAGCACATCCATCAAGTTGGTATTTCCTTTACCCCGGGTCATAAGTTTCTTCGATTTCTCTTTTCTCCCCGGAGTTGCCTCTATCCTCATAATTTCTTCTCTTGAAGAAAAAATCAAATACAAATTTAAATCAATAGAACTATGGGCATAGTGCTTTGTTATCTCCTAATCTTCTTCATCTGATACTTTCACTATTTCGTTATCCACACATTTGCGCTGTATCTCAAAAATATCAGTATACCGATCTAAATTCAACTTCTCGCAAATTTAATCGAGTAGTTCCTCAAATGAAATTCTCCTATCCACCATTATTTTTTTCACAAAATTTCTATAACCACTCCAATGCCATTTATCATCCATTTGGCGTGTAAAATCACCGTCATATCGAAGATATATTATAAGTTTGTCCATTCCTACAGGTAAAAACAAAAATTAATTTACGGACTATCTAAATAAACAATGCATTCTCGAATTCGAATGCTGCCATGTTGGCGTGTGGCGTTTTTTAAATGTAATTCGGAAGAATTTGCAGTTTGGTCCCTAACTTTTCAAAAATTACAATTTTACCCTCGAATTTTACACAAATTTTATCATTGCGATTGAATCAGTTAGTTGCACAAAATTAAAAAGTTCACTCACTACGAACTTGCATTTAACACGAGTTTGCAGTTTGGTCCCTAACTTTTCAAAATTACAATTTTACCCCCAAATTTTATACAAATTTCATCGTTGCGATTGAATCCGTTAGTTGCACAAAATTAAAATGTTCACTCACTACGAACTTGCATTTAAGACGAGTATGCAGTTTGGTCCCTAACTATTCAAAAATTACAATTTTACCCCCATATTTTGCAACTTCTAGTCCCTAACCGAATTAAATATTACAAAAAAAAAAAAACTAATTACTTAGTAGATTTTTTTCCTAACATTTGGGACATAAGGAGTTCTTAAATGCCTACTAGGATATCTTATCCTATCTTCTCTTCTTTTTTGCCTTAGTTCTTTCCTACCCAAATTATCATCACTATCGACTTCGAGATCACCATGAAGGCAAGTATCTTCGGCATTATTACCCTGCGAATGCGTAGGTTCACTCCTACCCAAATGATCACCCTGAAAATGCATATATTAAGAATTCATATCAAACATTATCCAAAACCAATTTGTGCAACACAATCCAAAACCAAAACCAACTTGTGCAAAATCCAAAACCAATTTAATAAACACAAATCCATCATTTAGATAACACAACTCCAAAAATCCAGAACAACTATCTAATAATGTCTCTAAAAAATTCCAATAATGTCTCTGAAAAAATCCAGAAAACAACTAAACCTAATCATAATCATCATCGTCGTCATCATCATTTGCCCCTCTGGCTTCTCAATCTTCCAGCATCATTCGATGGAGTTTTTCCAGATTTACTTGCATAGAGTTGAGTTGCCCAGTAAGTCTCTGGCCTATCTCGTTCATCTGGTTCTGACGATCAGTAAGGCTCTGCATAATCTAGTTCTAATGATCAGGTAGTCTCTGCTCCATATCACGTGCCCAGGCAGAAACGTCTTCATATCTTGGTTCCGAAGATGATGGTGGTGGTTGAGCTTGAGAAGTAGAGGCACCATCTTGGCTTCTTCGGACACACTTACGTCGACACACAGAAGCAGAATCAGGAGCATCGGCATCTGGGGCAGCACCTTCTGCGAGAGCAGAATCAATTAGGGCGGGTGGCCGGCTGGGGCATTTGGGAGCTCCCTCTTCATCCCGAACAACCACACAAAGCTCTCCGAAAAACTCAGTTAATCGGCAATATATAGGAACGCGGTTTTTTGAACTAACGCCCGTTAATAACTCTCTAGCTGATATATAGTACTCCGTCTCCAACTCCGTGTCATCCAGTCGTAGCCGTGGGATCACAGCCCTGAAAAAATAAAAATATACAAGTTATTTAGAATAAATATTTCAAGTGATATGTCGGAAAAAAAAAATTATTAATAAAAACGATTAACATACATGAACATCCTCAAAGAACTTGTCCATGGCAAGACAGATGGGCCAATTACCGCCCCCGATATCCCAACGTAACATTCGTGGATGTCTCGGAAGAGCTGGGTTGTGCCTTGGAGAAAAATTGCCCGCATCGGGCAAGCCTTCAATGACTTCCAACATCCAAAACTGTTCACATTCAAAACATCCAACATTTACGATAAAATAACTAAAAAAATACATGGAAATCCAGAATTGATTTTACAAACATACCAGTAAAATGTGTGGGAAGCCGCCCGCATTCCATCTACGGATGTTGTCAGGGCCACAGCTCATATGTGTCACAATATTATCAAAAGTGACGGACCATACCTTCTCTCCCCAAGGATATCTCTCGTAAATCGCGAGTTCGTCACATACCTTCAATATATACAAATTTACAGTTTTGTAATTTTTAAAACTTTAAAGAAATAATTAAAATTAGAATTAAAGTTTACTTACCACGAAGGTTTGGTTTTGAACCACTTTCATGGGCCGAACGGGTACCAACAATGCCGATATCACCCAGACAAAGATTAACTTACATACGGCCTCGTCGTGATTCGCATTATTGCGGCCCAACAATTCAATGATCTTCGATTTGAGAACATGAACAGAAACCTCTACCTCCCCCCACTTATTAAAGTATCGGTTCTTCAAGTAACTCCCTTGGTCGATACTTTCGGAGTCAGCATCACTCACTCTCCCAAATCGCAACCCCGATACGAAGCTAAATTTCTCTGCACCGAATCTGACTGGCTTTCCATTTACCAAAAACCAGTATTCATATCTACTATTTTTCTCCAGTCGTACGCATACTCGGAGGATCATACTGTGCAACACCGATGACTTGATTTGCAATTTCCGGTTAGGCATAGAAAACTCCCAATATGGAGGTAATCATCTATAATCTGCCAATGCTCGGGTCTTAGCATTCTTACAATCTCCGGAATCTCGCTCCATTCAGTGCGCTGTGTTACCATTCCATTTACGACCACAGTATTGTAGTGAAAAGGGGGTACTTCCGGTAGGGCCGATGTGTGTAATGTAATGTATCCCTACAAAACAAACAACACAAAATGTCAAAATTAATGTTTTGTTCTGACGTGTGGGGTGTGTTATTCTCAAACACCACGCGCCATGAAATTGCGTGTGGCGGTTGGGAATACACACGCCACACGCCATGATCATTCATGGGGTGTGGCATGGCGTGTGGCGTGTGTTGTTCCCAACCGCCACACGGATAACACACGCCACACGCCATGAGTAAATTCATGGCGTGTGTTCTTCCCAACCGCCACACACCATGAACAAATGCATGGCGTGTGGCGGTTGGGAGTAACACACGCCACACGCACACAAAATAAACCCGAATTCACTTGAGAAAGAAAGACTCAAATCTTACCCCAAATGGCCATTCTCGATCGTTTCTCTCACCTTCATCTATGATCCTCTGGTTTGCCATTTCCGATTTGCTTGAATTTGAGAGAGAAAATTGAAAGAGAGGCTTTTGTTTTTTTGTTTGTGAGAGGCCGATCGGTTTGAATATGAGAGGAGAGGATTTTTTTTATTTTTTTGTTATTTACAATTGGGTATTTTTGTTTTATTAAAAAAAATTGAGGGGTAAATTGCAATTATTAAGAGTTATTAAGTAGTATTAATATATTTTTATTTTTTTTTACCTTTTTGTAAATTCTATTTTTGTATATGGCCTTTTTTAAAATGGCTCTCCTCCTGCTGCTACATTGAATTTCCTCATCGACCCAGCCTCCAGCATGCCCACGTGAAATTTTTTTCTATCCCCAATAATTCATATTCTCAATTCTTCTTCTTCCTAATTGGCCATCAATTCTCTTCCTCCAATTGTAATTTCTCATTCTTGTCTTCAATTTCATTTTCCTCAAGAAACTTCTCTTTCTTTTTCTCTTTGATCCCTCATGTTTCGTCATCAATGTCATATCTTTATTTTTCTAAAAGGGAATTATCATTTTTCAGTTTGAATGAAGGGCAAAGAGGGCACGGCGCCGGTATAGTGGGTAACGCCGGTGGTATTCTGGAGATAGATGTCTGGTTGGGTGTGGTAGTGGTCGTACGTGGAAAAGAGAGTGTTGAGGGGTTTTTGTTATGGTTGGGCTCGGTTTGTTTGTGTTGTACACGCGGTGGCGCTGGTGGTTGATTTTCCCGTGGAAGGCAGCGGTGGCGGCTAGGGTTTCAGGGTGTGCAAGATGATGAAATTAGGTTTGCAGGGCCGAGTTTGCAATTAAGTTTTTTATTTAAGTTGGACTAGGCTTCTTGGGTTGTTGGGTCAAAGTTCGTACTAGATCAACTATTTCAGGTTATTTAAAACTTGGGCCTATGGTTTAATCTCATATAATTATTGTATATCCTGCGATATTGACACTTTTAATATAAATTACCAGGGTTTTAGAAATTGGACCAAATCTGATTTAAATTAAACTTGCTTTATAAGGCTTGAACTTTGAATAAAATAGACTTCCATTAATAACAACTAAAATATGATCTTACTAATTTTATTACTTAAAATGCATGCACCAAAAATTTTAAGGTAATTTACATAGGCACCCCCTGACTATTACCCTAATTACAAGAAATTACCCTCCTGTTTGAAATATTACAAAAACACCTTCTCAACCAAAAATTGTATTACAAGGACACCCCTGTAACATAAAATATATTACCAATACATCCCCTGAAATACATTACCAATACACCCCTCGAGGGGATGTTTTTGTAATATTTCAAACAGTAGGGTAATTTCTTGTAATTAGGGTAATAGTCAGGAGGTGTCTATGTAAATTACCCAAAATTTTAATACTAGAGTCTATTGCTCAAAATAAAACTTATAATAAAAAAAGTAGAAAGTAAAACACACGTAGTATAAAACTGCAATTAAAACTTGGCAACAAGCTCAGCACATTAATGTGAGTATAAAAGTCATTACCCTCGTATATGTATTTTTTTGTTTTCTAAGGGTTTAATCCTTTTGCAGACAGGTTGGGCAGATTAAGTGGGTACTTCTCCCAACAGAGATTCGAACATGAATCCGCCATTTTATAGTGACTAGTCTCTTCCACTAGGCCAATCACCTATATAAAAGCATCAACAAATAATTAATAATACCTTCGTCTTTCCGTTTAAGCAGCAAAAATAAGTTTGACGTCAATCCTAATTGGGCATCCTTCAGTGACCCCACCAGTTTGTTAGTGGAATCTTCAAATAAATCGATACAATCCCACTATATTTAAATTTTTAGGGATTAATGACAATTTACCCCCTTTGATTATTATAATATTCAACTTACCCTTTATAATTTGAAAAAAAGAAATTTACCCCCTCAAATTTTAAAAATGATTCACACGATCCCACTAGAAATTCTAAACCTTCAGAAAAATTGAATTGACAATAATACCCCATTTTATGTTGACTATTTTACCCGCCTAAAGGACAGTTTCGTTTACTCACACAATATATTTGATGCTCACTTTCCTATTTGAGTGAGTGAGATATACTCTCTAATTCATGAAGGTAAATTGGTCCTTAAAAAAATTACAAGGAAGTAAATTGCTCTTTTTTAAATCATAATGGGATAAATTAAATATTATGATAATTAGAGGGGTAAATTGCCATTACCCCAAATTCTAGTAGTAATATTTGTCAATGCATAAACAATATCCAGTAAAACATTGAATGAAGTACTTAATTACATAAATGATTCTATTTGATTTCCTTCCCTTTTATAATAATTAAAATCTTACTATTTTGATGAGATCAAGACAGTTTTGGTAGAGTTTTTTGCAAGTTAACTCCTTGTGATATGTCTAATGGAATATTTACCTCCCCGTGAAATAAAAATAGGCAATTTAACTCCCTATGAAATGAAATAATGAGCAATTTACCTCCTTGTGATATAAAAATGGCCAATTTACCTTCCTGTGAAATGAAATAACGAGCAATTTAACTCCCTATAATATGAATTAATAAGCAATTTAGAGGGAGGCGATATGCTTCTTTTATAAAAACACAGGGAGGTATTTTGCTCTTTTTCTTATCATCAGGAGTTAAGTTGCCTATTTAGGATATCACATGGAGGTATTTTGCTCTTTTTCTTATCACCAGGAGTTAAGTTACCTATTTAGGATATCACATAGAGGTATTTTGCCGTTTTATTTATCACAGGAAGTTAAATTACCTATTTAAAATAACACAGAGAGTTAATTTGCTATTCCCTCAAATTTGGTATTGAAAATTCAAAAGTCATGTTTCCACGAAACAGACATCGTTGAATTTTCTCAAACTCCAGCCTATAAATAACTCTGCTATGTTGTCCTATTTATAATCCCATAAAATAGAACTCAGAAATCAAGCAAATTAATTCAATCCTAAAAAACCTTTATTGACTCAAGATCCATACGATAGAGCCATGGCTTGTTTCTGGGATAAATTTGTTGATGAGAAGGTAGTTAAATTCATTTCTTCTTGTTACCCATTTATATAGTACTAGAAAAGTGCACGTGCGTTGCACGTGATTAACTAATTTATGTATAAGTTGAATAATATAATATTTTTTTGTCATACTATGACATACAACATAATTTGATTGATTAATTCAACTAAATTATTATGATATTAAAAAGAAGGGTAAATACCACTTTTGGTCCCTCTTATCATTAACTTTTTACAGAGTGGTCCCTTTTATGTTTTTTTTCCCACTCTAGTCCCTACTATGAATTATTTGTTTCACTTTAGTCCCTACTATGAATTATGTGTTTCACTTTAGTCCTTATCAGGTGAATCCGATAACACGTGACATGCATATGAATATTTTTTAGGGCATTTTCGTCCGTTCACTATTGAGACTATTTGAGATATTGTTTAATTAGTAAGCAATTTTGGTGTTTGAAAAAAAATTTAGAAAAAAACTTTAGTTTGGAACGAAATGTACGATTAAGTTTGATTGGAATGAAAGCCTAGTTTGGAAATTTAGTTTTTTTTTTAAATAATTAGAAAGACGAAAATATCCATGTTAGTTTACTTGAAAGACAAAATTGCCCTCGTGAGCATATCACATGTTATCGGAATCGCCTTGGACCATTTGAAAAGGACTAAAGTGAAACAAATAATTCGTAGTAGGGACTAAAGTGGGAAAAAAAACATAAGAGGGACCACTCTGTAAAAAATTAATGATAAGAGGGACCAAAAGTGGTGTTTACCCTAAAAAGAATATAAAGTAGATATATCTAAAATAAAAATTGAAAATAATAAACAAACTATAATTATTAAATATTTCTAACACCCAAAGTGGTTGGGCCAAATGTTAGTGGATTGCGACCCTAGAGGCAAAACTCAGGTTCAAATCTTTCTAGAGACACCACACTGGGAGAGGATCTTTACTCATTGCACTTTGCGGTCCGAATTGTAAATACACAGTCTAATGGATAAAAAAAATGAAGTATTTCTAACCTAAAACTATATGTTTACATCACTATTAGACAACATCAATTCTTTTTTTCCTTGACATTGATATTTTCATTTAAACCAATTTTCACAACTTTAATCCATTTTTTTTTTCTAAAATCGATTTCACCACGGTATTTTACATAGTTTATCCATTTTTAATTACTTGCATAATCCATTCTTTAATCAATTTAACATGTTTTCTCAATTTTGTTGAGTTGACCTATTTTATACATTCAAAGCGCTTTTATACTGAATTTACCTAAAAAAAAATTTTCTTATTTTAATATTTTCTTTCATCAATTTCACCCGCTTTTAAATTAAGTTTATCTTAATACATTTTTTCACCGATTTCACTCATTTGTTAATCAGTCCTCTTATTCTCTCCGGTTTTACCCACTTTTAGTCAATTGTAAAAATTATTTTGCTAATTTAATTTATTTTAACACATATTGCACTTTTTTTTTTTTTCAATTCAACTCAGTTTTTTTTTTCTTTTATCGAATTGACCTCTTTTTTTATTATCTTGTGTTTAGCCGATATAACAACAGTATTTTACCTGAATGAAATTATTTTACTCAAAAGTACCCTTTCACATTAAGTAATTATTTGACACCACTAATTCTCTACCACTACTTTTAAGGGCATAAATGTAAAGCTAGCTAAAAGTTTCTTTTTTCAGTTTTTATCTAAAACTCCGTGTCAAAACTCAGGTGCGCAAAAGGAAAGGAATGAAAGGATTATATGTTTACCGATTTAAGTTTAACATTCTTTCATTATTTTTCATCAAATTCTTTTTTTTTTTTTTTTCTGGTTTAAACCATTTTCACTGGTTCACCATGTTTTTGTCATTTAAACTCGTTTCTCTTTACTGAATTTGCTCTTTTTTTACCACTTAACTCGTTTTCACCTATTTCACACGTTTTTCTATTTTACATGTTTTTTCCCCATCGATTTCACCCGATATTAACTGATTTCATATGTTTTCACAACTTTACATTTGTTCACCAATTCATTGATATCATCCATTTTTCACTTCATCATTAATCGGTTTCATTCGTTTTCATCCATTTTTCACGAATTACACTCAAAAGATCATCTATTTCATATATTTTTATCAATTTCACTCATTTTTTCACCAATTTTCACCCAAAATTTTATTGTTTTCACACGTTTTAACTTATATTTAAATGTTTACCATCAATTTTCTTCCCTTTTTAATCAATTTTGCTTGTTTTCCTTAAAAAGAACTCCATGAAATTGGAGTATGAGACATTTCGCCTGTTTTAACGAAATAACCCGAATTTTCATTGATTTCACATTTATTTACGAATTTCATAGGCATTTTCTTTTACCAGCTTCACATATTTTTCCACCAACTTTACCACTGTAAATCAATTCTACAGGAATTTTCATCAATTTTCACATGTTTTCCACTATTTCATAGATTTTTTTTATCGATTTCACCATTTTTTTCATCAATTTCACATGTTTTTCATGAGAAAATATCCATGAAAACTCAAGGTTATTTCTATTTTACATGTTTTCACCAATCTCATAGATTTTTTTAACGATATCACTAATTTTCACCGATTTCACCTTTTTTTTTATTGATTTCACCCTTTTTTAATTTTTTTTAATCAATTTCACTCGTTTCACGAAAAGAACTCCATAGTAATTTCAGTTTATACATGTCTTGGATGTTCTTTCTATTTTCTTCTCGCCAAAGAAATTTAATTAGCTAAGTCATAAACATTTTATGTTCTTTCATAGATAAAGGTGATTCTATTTTTTTTTTCTTTTTTAACATGATGATGTTTAAGAGGATCTCATTTTTCAGAGTACTTTTATGATTTATATTGTAATAAAACTTGCAATGATACAAACAGTTTTCTTACTTAAAAATATTTTGATAGTAAACTATAATAATTTTATTTTAGGATCGAGCTATTTAAAATAATAATATTTTCACTTTTATTTTTAGATTTATGGTTCATTTTTATGTGTTATAAGAGAAGAAGAATGCAATCATAATACTTGATTTACGATATAATTTCTAAATAATAGGAGTTATGTAGGAGATAAACATATAAAGACGACATGTTTAATTATATCTCTTTATTTAATTTTACATGGTTTTCATATAATTAAACTACACTTACAATTGAATGTCCTCTCAGATTGCGAGTTAATATGTTATGTTTATATCGAAGTTGATCTTTTTAGGATGTCTAGAAAAGAAATAGGAGTAATTAATTTCTTTCTATTTTACTTGTTTTATTATTTTCTATGGTTTTTCCATTATTGTTTATCTGATTTGAAATAAAAAGGTGATGGATGTTTGTGTGTATATTCGTCCATATTCATCTCATTTTGGCCTTTTTTTTTTTTTTTGTTCCTTCTATCCATTGGTGTGATTCAATAGTATGAGGATAAAATATGCAGTTTTAACTATAATTTTTACAATGAAAACTTTCTTTCTCCAAAAAAGAGTGAATATTGGAGATACTATTAACTATTCTTTTGATACGACATTGTATATATTAAAAGTAGACTTCTTTTCATATATATTCTATATATACAGAATTGTTTATATTGAATTAGAACTCTTTTTCCTATTTTTTATTTTAATTATTTTAATTACCTTTTAAGTAGAGGTATATTAGTCTTCACAAAAAAAGGAAGAAACTTTTTTGGACAGTTCGTACTTTTATTTGTATATAGAATTATCTTAATTATTTTAATTATCTTTTAAGTAGGAGTATATTAGTCTTCACAAAAAAGGGAAGAATTTTTCTTGAACAATTCGTACTTTTATATGTATATAGATATAGATATAGATAAATGCAAAGACACCTCTCATGTTAAAAACCCACGCGTATTCATTTTTATTAGCAAAAAGACCCCTGCATCATATTTTATTCACTCATTGCACGCATTGAAATATCCTCATAAGTCTATAGATGGGTTATTGTTAATTTTTGAAGCGAGCATGGTATTAAAGTTAACAGAGAAATGTTGGCCATTTTTCTTGCAAAATATGTACTCCGCTTTGGGAGGATTTTGTTTGCTAATTAATAAAAAATAATACATGGTTTTTTTTTTTTTTTTTTCCTTCATATTTTTGCATTTTACTCATATGGGATTTTCTAACATATACATACCATACCAGATTGTTCTGAGTACGATGAAAATGGAGTAAAAGTATGAATTAAATAGGTAAAAAATGACTTAGGTAAGTAAAACAATGTACTTAAAATGAGTACAAGAAAAAAATTTGAAATCTACTTAAAAATGAACTAAAATTCATTTGATCTAAAACTAGGATTCATTATTTCCGTTGTCTTACAATGCAAAAAAAATTAAGGGCAAAAATTTATTTTTGGCACCACAGAATTAAGCGTTTTTCAATTTTGGTATCATGGTGTCAATTTTGGTACCAATTCTGAATATTGTTTTCAATTTTGCCACTTCCGTCAGCTGACCATTAAGTCTACTGACGGAAGTACCAAACTTGAAAAGGTCAGTCAGAATTGGTGCCAAAATTGACACAGTAGTACGAAAATTGAAAAACTCCTAGTTCTATTGTGCCAAAAATGATTTTTTGCCAATTCCCCTCAACAATAATAATAATTTTTTTTTGCTACACATGTTATCATCAAAATCGCTCCTTATTACATTGACTTAACTTCATCCAACAATTTCCATTTTTGTTTATGATGACAAAACATTCAACTAAAAACGTCTTTTAAGTCTTCAGTTTGGTCTTCACTCAAAGATGAAAATCACTTGGCTGAATAAAAATATACAATTATCTTCTGATTTGAACTTCCGCTTTTCAGTTGTATCTTTCTTTCAATTGTAAGTTGTCTTCTTCTCATTTTCTTCTTTCTCTTTTTCTCCTTATTATTTCAATAACGGAGACATTGCTAAGCTGCATTACTTCTTCTATTATGAGAATTTATAAATTATTTATATTCTCAAATTTACATTTAGCCAGTGGAGTTGATCTTAGTTCTCTTCTTTGGTTGTATCTCAAGAGATATTCCTTAATTTAAATTTAGAAGTATTATGAAAGTTATGAATGAATATTTGTTTTAATAAATTCAACCTTTATGAATGATAATTCATTTTTGGCACCATAAAACTAGCCATTTTTTAATTTTGGTATCAATGTGTCAATTTTGGCACCAATTTTGACTGGCTATTTCAATTTTGGTACTTTCGTCAGTTGACATAACGATCAACTAATGGAAGTTCCAAAATTGAAAACGGCAGTCAGAATTTGTACCAAAATTGAAAAACGCTTACATCTATTATGCCAAAAATTAAGCTAGATATTACCAATCCATTTGATCCAAATCCAAATCCAAATCCAAATCCAAATCCAGTGGAGTTGATGGAAATTCTCTTTTTTGGCTGTATCTCAAGAGATATTCCTTAATTTAAATTTAGAAGTATTATGAAAGTTATGAATGAATATTTGTTTTAATAAATTCAACCTTTATGAATGATGATCCATTTTTGGCACAATAAAACTAGCCATTTTTTAATTTTGGTATCAGTGTGTCAATTTTGGCACCAATTTTGACTGGTCATTTCAATTTTGGTACTTCCGTCAGTTGACATAATGATCAACTGATGGAAGTTCCAAAATTAAAAACGGCAGTCAGAATTGGTACCAAAATTGATACCATGGTACCAAAATTGAAAAACGCTTACTTCTATGATGTCAAAAATTAAGTTAGATATTACCAATCCATTTGATCCAAATCCATCCATCTAAATGGACTTTTGGTATATAAATCAACATAATTGTCTTTCATTATATCATATATTTGGTGTCACATCCACATTATAAATTTGTATTGATGAAAACTTTTCTTATTTGACAAATACGAAAATAAATAATATTTATTGTTGTAATGAAAAATAATTTAATAATTTTATATTGGTTGAATAAGAAATTCAAAGATGAACTAAATAATTTTTTTATGATCGATCTTATTATTGAACAATTTTCAAGATCTCATGATTAAATCAGTCCTTATTTTATATTTGATTAAAATAATTTAGTGTAATCATTTTTTCTGACAAGATAATTTTAATAATAAATCAATGGTAGACCAGTCTTTATATGTGCAATTTTTCTCACATAATAAAGTTTTTTTTTTTTTTTTTTAATAATAAAGTTAATTTTACTCCGATTTACAAAATCCAGGAATATAAAGGAAAAGAGAAAAAAATGAAACGTTTTTAATGAAAACCAAGTAAATATTTCGTACCAAAAAATTTAGGCAAAATCTCTAAGCTTTAATCCAAGTAACTATTAGTTTGTTTGTTTCAAAAGGTTTAATCTTTCATATTAAAAACAAATGAGAAAAATGCTATATCATATACATATGAATGGATTCATAAGTACTTCCTGCGGCTTCACATATACAAAACTCTTAACACAATAGGAATTACCCCGCACTATAAATAATTTAAATTTTAGTGATAAAATATTAAATAACAAAGTGACAAGAACTTAAATATTGTCACTAAAATAATGTATATACAAGAAATGTGAAAAAATTGTCAGTATTTATATTTAGTGACAACTAAGAAGTTGTTACTAAATTATAGTGACAATATTTATTGTCACTATTGTAATCATGTTGTCCCTAATATAATGTCACTAATTATCAATAGTGACAATTTAAGCTCCATACACATGCCACTAATAATAATTAGTAACAACTTAAAAATATATTTTGTCACTATTTCACTTGTTACTATTATTATTATAACAAACCTAATATTTTTATCACTACATATATATAAAAAGTGACAATTTCAACAATATCACTTAATATTTGGATGGATGGATTTGGATCAAATGGATTGGTAATATCTAGCTTAATTTTTGGCATCATAGAAGTAAGCGTTTTTCAATTTTGGTACCATGGTATCAATTTTGGTACCAATTCTGACTGCCGTTTTCAATTTTGGAACTTCCATCAGTTGATCGTTATGTCAACTGACGGAAGTACCAAAATTGAAATGGCCAGTAAAAATTGGTGCCAAAATTGACACACCGATACCAAAATTAAAAAATGGCTAGTTTTATGGCAATTTCAATTGTAAGTTGCCTTCTTCTCATTTTCTTCTTTCTCTTTTTCTCCTTATTATTTCAATTACGGAGACGTTGCTAAGCTGCATTACTTCTTCTCATTTTGAAGAGTTAGAAGCGATTATTTGTTGATTCCCTTTAAATCGTTCGTAATTATATAAACACCTTTTAAACCATATTTGAAAGTCGGGTTGAAATAATAAATGAACAGATCACATAAACTGCATTGATGTGCTATATGAATAAAATAATATAGAAACTAATTTTATATACTCATAGTTAAAATAAAATACTTTAAATAAGCATGCAAACTATTATATGAGAATTTATAATATATTTATATTCTCAAATTTACATTTAGCCAGTGGAGTTGATCTTAGTTCTCTTTTTTGGCTGTATCTCAAGAGATATTCCTTAATTTAAATTTAGAAGTATTATGAAAGTTATGAATGAATATTTGTTTTAATAAATTCAACCTTTATGAATGATGATTCATTTTTGGCACCATAAAACTAGCCATTTTTAAATTTTGGTATCGGTGTGTCAATTTTGGCACCAATTTTGACTGGCCATTTCAATTTTGGTACTTCCGTCAGTTGACATAATGATCAACTGATGGAAGTTCCAAAATTGAAAACGGCAGTCAGAATTGGTACCAAAATTGATACCATGGTACCAAAATTGAAAAACGCTTACTTCTGTGATGCCAAAAATTAAGCTAGATATTACCAATCCATTTGATCCAAATCCATCCATCTAAATGGACTTTTGGTATATAAATCAACATAATTGTCTTTTATTATATCATATATTTGGTGTCACATCCACATTATAAATTTGTATTGATGAAAACTTTTCTTATTTGACAAATACGAAAATAAATAATATTTATTGTTGTAATGACAAATAATTTAATAATTTTATATTGGTTGAATAAGAAATTCAAAGATGAACTAAATAATTTTTTTATGATCGATCTTATTATTGAACAATTTTCAAGATCTCATGATTAAATCAGTCCTTATTTTATATTTGATTAAAATAATTTAGTGTAATCATTTTTTCTGACAAGATAATTTTAATAATAAATCAATGGTAGACCAGTCTTTATATGTGCAATTTTTCTCAAATAATAAAGTTAATTTTACTCCAATTTAAAAAATCCAGGAATATAAAGGAAAAGAGAAAAAAATGAAACGTTTTTAATGAAAACCAAGTAAATATTTCGTACCAAAAAATTTAGGCAAAAGCTCTATGCTTTAATCCAAGTAACTATTAGTTTGTTTGTTTCAAAAGGTTTAATCTTTCATATTAAAAACAAATGAGAAAAATGCTATATCATATACATATGAATGGATTCATAAGTACTTCTTGCGGCTTCACATATACATAACTCTTAACACAATAGGAATTACCCCGCACTATAAATAATTTAAATTTTAGTGATAAAATATTAAATAACAAAGTGACAAGAACTTAAATATTGTCACTAAAATAATGTATATACAAGAAATGTGAAAAAATTGTCAGTATTTATATTTAGTGACAACTAAGAAGTTGTTACTAAATTATAGTGACAATATTTATTGTCACTATTGTAACTATGTTGTCACTAAAATAATGTCACTAATTATCAATAGTGACAATTTAAGCTCCATACACATGCCACTAATAATAATTAGTAACAATTTAAAAATATATTTTGTCACTATTTCACTTGTTCCTATTATTATTATGACAAACCTAATATTTTTATCACTACATATATATAAAAAGTGACAATTTCAACAACATCACTTAATATTTGGATGGATGGATTTGGATCAAATGGATTGGTAATATCTAGCTTAATTTTTGGCATCATAGAAGTAAGCGTTTTTCAATTTTGGTACCATGGTATCAATTTTGGTACCAATTCTGACTGCCGTTTTCAATTTTGGAACTTCCATCAGTTGATCTTTATGGCAACTGACGGAAGTACCAAAATTGAAATGGCCAGGAAAAATTGGTGCCAAAATTGACACACCGATACCAAAATTAAAAAATGGCTAATTTTATGGCAATTTCAATTGTAAGTTGCCTTCTTCTCATTTTCTTCTTTCTCCTTTTCTCCTTATTATTTCAATTACGGAGACGTTGCTAAGCTGCATTACTTCTTCTCATTTTGAAGAGTTAGAAGCGATTATTTGTTGATTCCCTTTAAATCGTTCGAAATTATATAAACACCTTTTAAACCATATTTGAAAGTCGGGTTGAAATAATAAATGAACAAATCAATTGTTGGAAGAATTTATTAACTCAAGAACAGCTAAGTGATCTTATCAGTTGAGTTAAATAAGTTAGTTAAAGGTTTTTATGATAACAAAAAGGTGTCATCAACTAAGTTACGTAAGCTTAGTAAGCCTTTGAAGATTGGATACTTGGTTTAAAAGATAATCATTCAAGAACAGAAGTATTCAAGAAATGAAGATTCAATCTTATGAGAAGAGTGAAAATCAGATTAGTGGAAGATTGAAAATCAGCTTAGTGGAAAAAGATGAGTGATCATCAGACTAGTGCATGATCAGACTAGTGCATCAGACTAGTGCATGATCAGACTAGTGCATCAGACTAGTGCATGAGACTAGTGCATCAGACTAGTGCATGAGACTATTACATCAGACCAGTGCATGAGACTAGTGATCAGACTAGTGCATCAGACTAGTGATCATCAGCTAAGCAAAATCGGTCAGAAAGCTCTCCAACGGTAACAAGCTAAGTGCATTAAATGCTGCTGACAGAAAGTACAGCAGAGTGTACAGTAAACAGTGCAGAGAGTACAGCAGAGTGTACAGTGAACAGTGCAACAGTCTGCAAAAGTTACCATTCAAATTATGACCGTTGCTCAAGGACTTAAATGCAATTTTGCCAACCTTCAACGGGCAAAATTACAAATCCAGGAGTATAAATAGATGGTAAACTGAAGATTCAAATGAGACTTGCACACTTTCAAGATCAAATCTTTAGAGCAAGAATCCATCAGTTGAGTCATCTTATCATAAGCGGAGTCATCTTATGACGAAGCTGATTGTTGAAGAACAAGAGTGAACCCTTGTATATCTGAGTGATATTCAACTGAGTGCTGTGAGGTGTAGATATCCATCTTTGTGAGTGATATCACTTCGGAGAATAGGTCTTCTATGTGATTTCCTATTGTGAGCTTATAGCCTTTTCATTTGTTGTCTAGGTATAAGTGGAGATATATTGTAAACTGTGTGTTTATAGTATAACCCAAGATCTGTGTGACTTGGAAGAGTGGATTAAAAGGATTTGTTCATGTATAACCACTATAAAAATTCCTTGTGTTATTTACTTTATTTATCTTGCATTGCATATTTCATAAGCATAGTAAATACTTTAAAAGAAGAGTCTTTTAAATTGAGGAATTTCCAACTTGGGGTAAAACTTTCCTTGTGCTTTAAAAGTTTAATTGAGTTGAAAACATTGTTTGAAAAACATATATACATTATCCGCTGCATCATTGTTTGAAACTCTGATTATATAAGTTTGATGAGCAAAATCAGCATAGTAGTCTACTTTACTGAATAAGCTAAGTGCTAAATCAGCATAGTAGTCTCACGAATAAGATCAGCTTACTCTGCTGATAAGCTGAGTGCAAAATCAGCTCAGTCATCTTATTTTGCTGATGAGTGAACTCTACTTATAGAAGAAAAGTTTAAGAAAATTTTTAAAGTCTTGAGGTCTATTCACCCCCCCCCCCCTCTAGACCTCAACTGACCACTTGGGACCAACAAATGGTATCAGAGCAGGTGGTTCATTAGAATCAGTTGCCTGATCAACGAGCTTGATCCAAGTGTTTTTCAAAGGTTTTCAAACTTTTTCAAAAGAAGCATATTTTTTGAAAAATAAAAACTTTTTGAAAATGGAGTGCATAAGCCATGTTCCTCACATTGGCCATATGGACTTTGAAGATTGGAAAATCAGAATGGAAATCCTTCTTACTGCTTATAATGATAACATGTTTACATGTATTACACAAGGACCATTCAGGTTTAAGAAGATTGTGAAGGTTGATGACCAGCCTGATCAGATCATTGACAAAAAGCTAGATGAACTAACCCCCGAAGAAGTCAGATTAGTCAATCTAGACAAGGTGGCTAAGTTCATAATGTTCAAAGCTCTAGATGAAGACAGATTCCAGAAGGTCAAGAATCTCAAAACAGCCAAGGAGATGTGGGATAAAGTCTGTGAGCTGAGCGAAGGAAACGACGCTATCAAAGAACATAAGCATAGTGTGGCTCTTGAGGAGTTTGAAAATTTCAAGATGAAGTCTGGTGAAATGATTGATCAAATGGATACCAGATTTACCAAAACTTTGAACGAAGTTCTAAGGCTTGGTAAAAAGTTTTCAGACAAGGAGATCACCATGAAGGTTCTCAAGGCTCTTTCACCTAAATTCAACATGAAGGTGACAGCCATGGAAGAATCAAGGGACTTAGGGAAGATTTCCCTTTCTGAACTGTTCTCGTCACTCAAAGCTTATGAGTTTAAGATGCCTAGAATGGGAATAGATGAGTCATCTGGTTCAGACCCTACTGTTGCTCTTATCGCGTCAGACAAGTCAAGAAAATCAGCGGACAAGTTCGAAGAGAAGACTCTGCTGAATTCAGAAAAAGCATACATTGCTGACGACGTTGCCCTACTTCTGAATGATTTTAAGAAGTTTTATAAAAAGAAAATGAAATTAAAATATGAAAATGCTATTTCATCTTCTTCTGATCATTTTCAGGAAAACAGGGATTCCTCAAAAGCAAAACTTGGAGACAAAAATTGCAAGGAGTATGGACTCTTCACCAAAGATCGTCCGCATCTAATCTCTCAAAAGTTTGCTAACAAGGAAAAAGGTGCCAAAAAGGAGTATAAGCCAAGTAAGAGCAAATCAAAGTTAGCTAAGGCAGCAAAGCTAACAAACTCCGGTATATCTTATTCAGACAACAAGTCGTCTGATAAAGAATTTGAAGAAGTACCCGAAACTCTATGCTTAATGGCCAAGGAATCTGATGATTCTGAAACTGAGGTAACTTCTACAAATTAATGAACTTGCATTATTTGAATCGTTTGAACAAATATTAATTTCAAATTCAAATATTGTTTGAGTATTTGCCAAGCTTAAGGAAGAGATGACTCTGCTAAAAAGAGCAAAACAGATCACTGAAACTTCAGGTTGAAAAACCTCAAGAATCAGCTGACTACAAAAAGCTTGAGCATGAGAATGAAACTCTAAAAGCTGAGTATGCAATTCGTATAGAAAATATAAATGAACTTGAAAGAAGTAATTGCATCATTCTCTAAAAAGAAATCAGAGGCTAAAGAGAAGAAGCCTACTGAAGCTCAAAAGGTTAAAGAACCTAGTAAGCAACCTAAGACTAAACAGACTAGTAAAACTCATCAGCTTAGTAAGCTGAAAGATGCTGCTGATAGGAGTGAAATTAAAAATGTTAAGTCTGCTGAATCTATAGGAGAGTTATTAGTTAACTCAGCTTATCACTTACTTCATGCTTCTTACCTTGCTTATGAGCATTGTTTTCATCATGAAAATTATTACCATGCTAAACTTACTGAAATTCATGATAAAGCAAAGTCACAAAATCATCACATGTTAAAGGTTATACTAACCATGCAGGACCCAATATAAGGGGTACCAAAAACAGTAATCTGTTTTGTAGGAAAAACGCATGTGTGATGACACAGGTGAGTTGACTGTCCTTGCTAATTTCAACAAGTTCAACAAGTGATTTTACCATCGAATGGGAGAATATCAACAATTGGTATCCAGTACTGTATCAACATGTGATATCAACCAACAAGTGGTAGCCGTGTTGTTTGGAAATAACTAGAAAAGCAAGATTGTTGGAAAATTTGAAGTTTATCAAGAGAATCAACGTTTGTATCCAACAAGTGGTATAGTCAATCATGTGACAACAATCTTTCAGCTCTCAAGAGTTGAAAATGGGTTTGTTGAATTTGGATTCATGAGCTGATGGGGAACACATCAGAAAAATCATCTCAATAGCTTACTGGAATTCAACGGCTAGTATCTTTCGAGATTGACTCTCATAAGACTACTTGACCACAGATTCTTGAACTCAGGGGGAACGTGTACGACGAGCGGTACTCCTGATTAGAGATGATGTTCTCAATAAGTCAAATGAAGTTATCAGAAGACTGCTTCTCATCAGCCGACTGAAACTCAACAACCAAGTGACATTCAAGAATACACTTCAAAAAGGGTGAAGGAAGTAACCAACAAGTGGTATCAATTCTTGAAGTCAGGGGGAACAGTTATTCTAACTGGAGTGATAAACAGCAAAGAAGACTACAAACTGCTGGCTTGCGTATAAAGAAGAATTAATTAACAGCCAACTACCCCGAACAGCTAAGTATTCACCTACTTGTCTTCAGCATACTAAGTTTTGGTGTTGATGACAAAAAGGGGGAAAAGTGAGATGCAACTAAGAACTCTCAAATGTTGCATTGGATCTAATGATTTTAATCCTAGAGTATGAAGACTAAACTGAAGACTTGGAAGACGTTCTTAGTTGAAGGTTTTGTCATCATCAAAAAGGGGGAAATTGTTGGAAGAATTTATTAACTCAAGAACAGCTAAGTGATCTTATCAGTTGAGTTAAATAAGTTAGTTAAAGGTTTTGATGATAACAAAAATGTGTCATCAACTAAGTTACGTAAGCTTAGTAAGCCTTTGAAGATTGGATACTTGGTTTAAAAGATAATCATTCAAGAACAGAAGTATTCAAGAAATGAAGATTCAATCTTATGAGAAGAGTGAAAATCAGATTAGTGGAAGATTGAAAATCAGCTTAGTGGAAAAAGATGAGTGATCATCAGACTAGTGCATGATCAGACTAGTGCATCAGACTAGTGCATCAGACTAGTGCATGAGACTAGTGATCAGACTAGTGCCTCAGACTAGTGCATGAGACTAGTGCAAGAGACCAGTGCATGAGACTAGTGATCAGACTAGTGCATCAGACTAGTGATCATCAGCGGAGTGGATCCCATCAGCTAAGCAAAATCGGTCAGAAAGCTCTCCAACGGTAACAAGCTAAGTGCATTAAATGCTGCTGACAGAAAGTACAGCAGAGTGTACAGTAAACAGTGCAGAGAGTACAACAGAGTGTACAGTGAACAGTGCGACAGTCTGCAAAAGTTACCATTCAAATTATGACCGTTGCTCAAGGACTTAAATGCAATTTTGCCAACCTTCAACGGGCAAAATTACAAATCCAGGAGTATAAATAGATGGTAAACTGAAGATTCAAATGAGACTTGCACACTTTCAAGATCAAATCTTTAGAGCAAGAATCCATCAGTTGAGTCATCTTATCATAAGCGGAGTCATCTTATGACGAAGCTGATTGTTGAAGAACAAGAGTGAACCCTTGTGTATCTGAGTGATATTCAACTGAGTGCTGTGAGGTGTAGATATCCATCTTTGTGAGTGATATCACTTCGGAGAATAGGTCTTCTATGTGATTTCCTATTGTGAGCTTATAGCCTTTTCATTTATTGTCTAGGTATAAGTGGAGATATATTGTAAACTGTGTGTTTATAGTATAACCCAAGATCTGTGTGACTTGGAAGAGTGGATTAAGAGGATTTGTTCCTGTATAACCACTATAAAAATTCCTTGTGTTATTTACTTTATTTATCTTGCATTGCATATTTCATAAGCATAGTAAATACTTTAAAAGAAGAGTCTTTTAAATTGAGGAATTTCCAACTTGGGGTAAAACTTTCCTTGTGCTTTAAAAGTTTAATTGAGTTGAAAACATTGTTTGAAAAACATATATACATTATCCGCTGCATCATTGTTTGAAACTCTGATTATATAAGTTTGATGAGCCAAATCAGCATAGTAGTCTACTTTACTGAATAAGCTAAGTGCTAAATCAGCATAGTAGTCTCACGAATAAGATCAGCTTACTCTGCTGATAAACTGAGTGCAAAATCAGCTCAGTCATCTTATTTTGCTGATGAGTGAACTCTACTTATAGAAGAAAAGTTTAAGGAATTTTTTAAAGTCTTGAGGTCTATTCCCCCTCCCCCCCTCTAGACCTCAACTGACCACTTGGGACCAACATCAATAAACTGTATTGATGTGCTATATGAATAAAATAATATAGAAACTAATTTTATATACTCATAGTTAAAATAAAATACTTTAAATAAGCATGCAAACTATTATATGAGAATTTATAATTTATTTATATTCTTAAATTTACATTTAGCCAGTGGAGTTGATCTTTGTTCTCTTTTTTGGCTGTATCTCAAGAGATATTCCTTAATTTAAATTTAGAAGTATTATGAAAGTTATGAATGAATATTTGTTTTAATAAATTCAATATTTACGAATGATGATTCATTTTTGGCACCATAAAACTAGCCATTTTTTAATTTTGGTATCGGTGTGTCAATTTTGGCACCAATTTTGATTGGCCATTTCAATTTTGGTACTTCCGTCAGTTGACATAACGATCAACTGATGGAAGTTCCAAAATTGAAAACGACAGTCAGAATTGGTACCAAAATTGATACCATGGTACCAAAATTGAAAAACGCTTACTTCTATGATGCCAAAAATTAAGCTAGATATTACCAATCCATTTGATCCAAATCCATCCATCTAAATGGACTTTTGGTATATAAATCAACATAATTGTCTTTTATTATATCATATTTGGTGTCACATCCACATTATAAATTTGTACTGATGAAAACTTTTCTTATTTGACAAATACGAAAATAAATAATATTTATTGTTGTAATGAAAAATAATTTAATAATTTTATATTGGTTGAATAAGAAATTCAAAGATGAACTAAATAATTTTTTTATGATCGATCTTATTATTGAACAATTTTCAAGATCTCATGATTAAATCAGTCCTTATTTTATATTTGATTAAAATAATTTAGTGTAATCATTTTTTCTGACTAGATAATTTTAATAATAAATCAATGGTAGACCAGTCTTTATATGTGCAATTTTTCTCACATAATAAAGTTAATTTTACTCCAATTTACAAAATCCAGGAATATAAAGGAAAAGAGAAAAAAATGAAACGTTTTTAATGAAAACCAAGTAAATATTTCGTACCAAAAAATTTAGGCAAAAGCTCTAAGCTTTAATCCAAGTAACTATTAGTTTGTTTGTTTCAAAAGGTTTAATCTTTCATATTAAAAACAAATGAGAAAAATGCTATATCATATACATATGAATGGATTCATAAGTACTTCTTGCGGCTTCACATATACAAAACTCTTAACACAATAGGAACTACCCCGCACTATAAATAATTTAAATTTTAGTGATAAAATATTAAATAACAAAGTGACAAGAACTTAAATATTGTCACTAAAATAATGTATATACAAGAAATGTGAAAAAATTGTCAGTATTTATATTTAGTGACAACTAAGAAGTTGTTACTAAATTATAGTGACAATATTTATTGTCACTATTGTAACTATGTTGTCACTAAAATAATGTCACTAATTATCAATAGTGACAATTTAAGCTCCATACACATGCCACTAATAATAATTAGTAACAACTTAAAAATATATTTTGTCACTATTTCACTTGTTACTATTATTATTATGACAAAACTAATATTTTTATCACTACATATATATAAAAAGTGACAATTTCAACAATATCACTTAATATTTTGTCACTAAAATTCATTTTTCTTGTAGTGCCGTGCAATCAACTCTCAATATCCAAATTGGTGCAATGAATATTAAAATGATAACACCGAACTTTTTTTTTCTAATAAAATATTAACACATGAGAATTAATTTTGATAATATAACACCAAAAAGTATTTTCCTAATTAATAAATCCTTTTAACATAATTTCTTCAAATTGTCATTGTCTCAATCACCCCAGTCCACATGATATAAAAACAACATAAATTTTCCATGAGATCACCTCAACATATAAAATAAAAACAATTAAAAAGTGGAAGTATCTTCATCTTTGCGTTTAAGGAGCAAAAATAAGTTTACCCCTAATCCGGATTCAACATCCTTAAGTGACTCCACAAGTTTGTTGGTGAAATGTTCAAATAATCCATCTAAGATTTCTTCTCCGAAGTGTTCCTTAATTAATCCTTCTGTTATGGCTCTTGTGCCTAAGGACACAACATGGGGGACATCTTTAGTAGTTATTTTAGGCAAACTCTGAATTTTTTCGATGCTGAAACACCCGTTTTGCTTTATTGTTGCTTCTAACTCTTGTGGCGATGTTGCGTAAATTGGTAAATTGAATGTATCAACTTTCTCTTCATCGATCATTCCCTGCAGTTCACCAAATCACAATATAATATCTTGAGTTATGACAAAATTGCATGTTTAGTCTGCCATCCTCAACACTTTTAGTCCCGTACTTTACATTAATCACACTTTTGGTTTCAATATAAATACATGTACCTTTTTAATTAAGTCCCAGTCTCATGGGATGGTGATAAGGATGAAAGTGGAAAACATTGGGAAATTTTAGAAAGACAAAACCAAAAGTGACGAGGTACACTCATGTTGATCTAAAAATGCTGCGTATATATAGAATGTTAATCAATATTAGTGGTTGTCCATGTGCATAGTATAAGTTACCTTGTTGGCTAGGTCCGCGAATGTAGAACTAAATATACCAATCAATATATTGAAACTAACACGTGAATGTGGGACTCCATTGGGTCGAGATGGAAGAACAATCTCCATTAGACCTCCCGGAACTACCTCGCGTGCTCTGGCCTGCAAAAAGTTTGCAAAGTCTGCAGCATGTTGCCTTGCGTATGCCTTGGTCACTTCTTCTCCAGCATCTATATGATATATCCTGCCCTTGTTCTTTGTAATAATCTCTTTTGGCACACAAGAAAGCCATTGGAGAGAATAAGAAGTGTGCACAAAGTGGAGAGATGCACGTGGAAACAAGTTCGAGTGGAAAGACCCCGGAACGCCTGATGCATAATACTCTCGGTTGAGAGGGAGAGACTTGAAAAGCGTGTTGAAATCATTTTGGGTGTGGTCGTTAAACAAGACTTGGAATTCTGGGATTTTATCATTACTACTTTGGTATCTTAGTTTGGCTGCATCAATAATGTTTTGCACTGCAATGAAAGTGTTT
Organism: Penstemon barbatus; assembly: GCA_003313485.2. Classification (NCBI taxonomy): domain Eukaryota; kingdom Viridiplantae; phylum Streptophyta; class Magnoliopsida; order Lamiales; family Plantaginaceae; genus Penstemon; species Penstemon barbatus. The sequence continues at coordinate 19,863,687 of CM064882.1, read as the reverse complement.
GGTCCAACCGAACAACCTAAATCAGCAACACAAAATGTCTCCAATCCAGGAAATTTTCTTGGATTAAGATGTTCAGATACTGCGTTTTGAATGAGTAACTTAGTAGCATCGGCAACATCTCTCTGCATGCAACAAATCATATATGAACAAGATTTTGTATGAGATTATGCTTCTTTGTGGACATTTTTGACATGATTCCGTCCAACCGCCATTCAAATCCAAATCACATTTCAAGTTTTCAAAATCCTTCATTCAAACCCAATCAAAACATGATTAGGAGAAAAATTGCTATTTATTTGAAAAAATCAGTAAAACAAACACGAACTAACTATATATACCAAAACAAAAGGAAAAGAGAATTAAATTAAGTACCTGATAAGAAGAGTTTTTGGCATAGCTTTGATTGCCACTTCCACCGGTCATTACATATCCATTCAATGATGTCTTAGAGCTAATTTCAACATTTGCTTCCATTTCTACCTACTCTTTACCTCTCTTTGTGATTCAATACTAGCTAGGAAAAATGCGTGAATTAATAAATAATTGGTTCACTCCTATTCGCCAATACAAACTAACTAAATAATTTTGGACTAAATGATTAAGTCGAGTCCAACAATATTTATAAAGCAAAAAGGAGGTCATGTCTCAACAAAATATATGTCTTTTTAGAGAGAATTTTTTTTCCACGGTATATATATCATTTTAGGAATTCAAGATAAACTTAAATGATATTTTAACATTTTTATCCTTCTTTATTAAAAATAGAGAGAAGAAAGACGTATGGGAAAGAGAGAGATGACTATGGGGATTATCAAAATTTAATTGCTTCTCAAGGGAAATTTTGTCCCACTACACACTTATTTTCCTAAAATCTAGAGTATTAATTGATTCCTTAATTGGAAAAACCTTAAACGTCATGTAATATGGGTCAAGATCCTCTATACCATTATAAGTGTACCACACTTGTGTACTACTAGTAAGTAATTGCCACATGTACATGTGACAATTAAAATAATTGTCACATATACATTTAACAATTATTTATTAGTTTTACACAAGTGTGGTACACTAATAGTGGTATAAAGGATCTTGAGCCATGTAATATGGATGGAGGGAGTACATTAATTACGATAAATATATACTTCACCCATCCATGCAAAGTACCCATCAATTTTGAATAGTCATATCGTTTAACATGTAAGAAGAAAGGGTAAATTATGAATACCTCCTCAGGTAAGACCTAATTATAAAAATTCCTCTCACGTATTGAGTATTACAAAAATTTCCGTCAGGTCCGTCACCTTCTTACAATTAACCCCTTGTCCCTAAAATACTCCAATTTTTCCCTTGAAAGTTATTTTTAATGTTTATAATATGTTATAAATTTTAAAATATGGTTGTTAATTGTTATATCTTATAAATTATAAAAATAATTATTATATATTTACCACCAAAATAATTGATATAACTTATAATTTCCCATAAATTTCAATAAATATTTCAATTTATAATACAATATAAAGTTTAATATATTAAAATATCTTATTTATAATACAATATAATTTATTAAATTTATTAATTTAAAAAATAAATTCATTTAACTAATGTGTAAAAAATTTATATTTATAAAATATATTATTAAAATTATATTTAATTTAACATTTTACAATTCAAATTGCTAATAAATATATAAATACCTTTTTTTTGCAATATTTATGAATACTTATGGCAGTATAAATTTTACAAATTTATTCTGGTAGAAAATATATAATTAGCTATTTTCTAATTTATAAGAGATAATAATTAGATCCCAAGTTTTAACATTTATAAGACATTACAAACAATACAAATAGCATCCAAGGGAAAAATTGGAACACTTTAGGTGCAAGGGGTTAATTGTAAGAAGTTGACAAACTTGAGAGGGATTTTTATAATACCCAATACGTGAGGGTGATTTTTGTAATTAGGCCTTACCTGAGGGATATTCATAATTTACCCTGGAAGTAATTAATTTTGAGAGGGGATTGGCTAGCTTAGACACGCGGTGGCGGTGGTGGTGGATTATATATGAGGCTGGCGGAGATAGGTGGAGGTGGGTGGTGGAGGTGAGAGGTTGGAATTTGAATATAGTTTGTTTCACCCACCCCTTAATCTGCTCACACGTGAAAGAGGAGTGTTAAAACCAAAATCCTACAGATCGAATATCAAGATTAAATACTCTTAAAAGATCTTGGACAACATCCCACTCTTGAACTTAGTTAGACTCAAGACATATGGACCTTAATCCAATCCATGTAATATCTATAAAAAAAAAATCTGTAAACAATAAAAATTTTGTAAGCCATTATTAAACGGCTCCACTTGCCGTTCCTAATAGAAATTACCATAAAAATGTACTAGCTTATTGCAATAGAAATTACCATAAAAAATGGGAAGATGATCATCCTAGACTGTTTTAATTAATGTATTTGTTGTAAATTGTAATAGTCATTATCAATAAGTAGTCGTGTGGAATGGAATGATTAGCAGAAATAGGAATATGATTATTTTAAACGGCTCTAATTATGGCTCTAATCACATCTTGAGTGTAATGACATTAATTTTGAATTAGTCCTGTGCTGTTCCATAATGTCTTTCACACGTGAAACAAGTCTATATAGCCAAGTCAAACAAAAACAAAGAAGAAAAGAAGAAATAGAGTTTGTTTTGGGCCTACAAAACTGAATCCTAAACCGAAGAATTTTTCACTTTGTATTGAATAAATTTTGTATGATATATATATTTTTGTGTGGAAAAGGTAAAGGAAACATCCATGAAACAGACATTATGTAATTATTACATTTAGATTTGGTTACAATGCAAGGAATATAAAAACAGAGAATTTTGTCTACAATTATTGCAGTTGGGCAATAAATATTTCGTCCCTAAAAATTTACATATTTGTGTACAATTTGATTTCGTGTCTGAAAATCCAATATTTATGTAAAGTTAAATTTCATCCTCTATGACAGGTGTTAATTTGCTATGAAATACAAATAATAGTTACAAAAATGCAGGGTAATAAGCACGAAAAATATTATGCAGAAAACATGCAAATAGGGGACAATATCCCTAACCATGAACTTATGTGAAGCATTTGGCAACGAATTACAAATATTCGTTTAGCTTTGAGTGACGGGGTTTTTACGAATTCGTATGCTAATGTGTTTCGTCCCCAATATTGATGGGGGCTATTTCGCACCCCTTTTAATATTCGGATCGACTAAGCTATATAAGATCGGTTCGGCCAGACAGGTCGGTTCGGGATCATCTATCGACCCGGTAGAATACGACCCTCCTCAACAAGCAGACTACAATCCGGACTCAAGAAGGACAACTAGGCCGAGTTCTATTAGGATTATGTTTCCTTGTAAAGCTAGGTTTAATGTGATATAAATACCTAGTTTATGATTGTATTACGGACACTTTTACATACGCAGCTTACGCCTGTAAATTGAATAATCAAAGATTATTGAATAGAAAAGCTTTTGCTACACTATTATATTCACGGTTTGTCTTAATTACTGATTGTTCCATCTAATTGTTCTTCCTTGAGATTGATCCATCCGGAATAAAGTAACAGAGCCCTTTAAATCATATATATTGAGAATCCCCAATATCACATATTCACTGATATAATTAACTTGACGAAAACCGGTTAAATCAGTTGGCGCCCACCGTGGGGCTAGGTTAATTATTCGATTGGCATATGGCTCGACCAAGGAAGAGTGCTCGTAATGGAGCAAGAAGTAACACAACTAACCCTCATAACACATCTGAAGATCCACAGGGCAATACTGATAATAACGCCCCTGAAATCAACGACAATTTGCAGGGACCTCTTCCGCACCAGCAGGAACCCCAAGGAATTCCTACCGGTACGATACCGGAAGAACCTGTAGCTCCAGCGATCCCTGTTCCTCTCCCAGACGCTCAGGAGAAATTGAGACAGATTGCTATGCTTTTTAAATCACTCAGCCCAGAAGAACTACTCGTACTCGAACAGGTTCCTCGGAACCCTAGACCTACTAGGGCAAATCCAATTCACGGGACTCCTCGGCAGAATGATCAAATCTCTCAACAAGCTGATAGCCCGATAAGCGAGCAGCGCTCGTTACACAGTCCGCAAAGGGGGAACTCAAAACCCTCCGATAACAATCCCCGAAGAAAATCGGGTCAAAGGAGACCGCAGCCGGGACACAGCGGATCCAAGGAACATACCATAATCCCCATCGAGGATGACGTAGACGATGCAATCCCAGATCGACCACGAACCATGCGGTTCTCGGAAAGAGAAATCGAAAAGATGGTACAGGAACGACTTGACCAACGTTTACGATCTATTCAAAACCCGTGGGCCCGAACCACGGAACTCCAGGAGAGCCTAGCGGCCTGCTCTCCCTTCTGTAGAGAAATAAAAGAGGCACAGTCAACCGGACAGGTTCCGGGAGGTTCCGGGTAGACTACCCAGATCTAACGGAACCACTGATCCAGATGACTATATCTTTAGTTTCACAAACATAATGAACTTATATGCTCACTCGGCGGGAGGTCACCGCTAAGCTAATGGTGACCACGTTAGAAGGACTAGCTTTGGACTAGTTCGCCAAACAACCAGCCAACTCCATATTCAGTTTCCGAGAATTATGTAACAAACTGACACATCAGTTCGCCAGTCAAAAGAGACAAAAACTGCCGATGAGCTATTTAGGAACCATTTATCAACAAGAGGGCGAATCCCTAAGAAACTGGTTGGCAAGATTTAATGTCGAATTGCTCAAAATCGATTCCCCCAATATCGATTACATAATCTCCATTCTCTTCGACCTCACAAAGAATAGGCAGTTTGGAAATGCCCTCAGCCGAAAGCAACCAAGAACGTTCGCTGACATCATGAGCTTGGCATCTAAGTATATGACGCAGGAAGAGATGAATTCTTTTAAAGATAAGAACAAAAACAAAGCTACGGCCTCGGGCTCCAAACGGCAAGATAGAATTCCTGCCCAAAGATCCATGGACTATGAACGGTCTTTTAGAAAAGGCAACGTCTTCCAGCGATTAGAATACAATAAAAATGACCAGGATAGACGACCTAACATCTATCAAAGACCTAGAACCACCAAGCCGGCAATCCGGAGCAGGGTCAATCAAGTAGAGTACCCAAGGTTAACCGTTCCTATAGAAGAAATCTTGGCTGTACTAGAAAGGAATAATTGGATCCCAGAAGCGAAGAAAATCGCTCAGCCCAGACCAGAAGGACGAAACTATGACTTATACTGCAAATATCACCGGGCACACGGGCACCGCACTGAAGATTGTTTTCACCTTAAAAAAGAGATCGAAAAGCTGATCGAACAAGGAAAACTAAATGACTATTTGGAGCGGGATAACCGCAAGCGAGGAAGAAGCAGGAGTCCTCGGTATAACAACCAAAGAAGAAATTCCTGTAGAAGGTCCCCTAATGAAGGTCCCCCACAAGAATTAAATAATGACCAGATCAACGGAACCATCCACACGATCTCAGGGGGACCCGCAGGGGGAGATAGTCGTAATGCTCGTCGAAGGACCGCTAGATCCATAATCGGAAGCCTAAAATACCCGAAAGAAATATAGACCCTAGAAAACAAAGCAACGACCCACCAGCTAATTAGTTTCAACGAAGGCGAAGTACCCAAAAACCTTGTTTGGGACACGAAAGAGGATAGCCCCGATTTCCCGATGGTGGTATCCCTAGAAATAGCAAATTACAACGTCAAAAGAATCCTAATCGATCATGGAAGCTCTGCAAATATCATCTCTAAAGAGGTACTAGCCCAGATGGATTTGGGACAAATAGTATTCCAAAGAGTAGCCACGCCTTTAGTAGGATTCGGGGGATCGGAGATTGTCCCCAGTGGCACAATAACTTTAAGTGTCTCACTCGGGAAGAAACCGTATCGGACGGTGAAGCTAGTAAAATTTTTTAGTAGTAGAAACTCCCTTTGCCTACAATGCGATACTAGACCGACCAGCACTCAACCTATTCCGAGCTGTAGTTTCAACATACCATCAGAAAATAAAATTTCCAATTGACGCAGGGATCGGAGAAATAGTGAACGATCATTGCATGGCATGTGACTGCTACAGCACATCGCTAACCTTGGGAAATCGCCCAAGATCGATTACCCCAAGCAAAAGAAAGCTTGAAGACGACGATGATGGTATCGAAGTTGATATCCCTAGCACCGACAGAATAGACAAGAAAGGAAAGGAACCAGTGGATTTAGCTTTAAAACCACCGGAACACAAAGATGTCCTATTGGTACAAGGGGACCCAACAAAAACGATAAGAATAGGAACTGAATTAAGCAAAGAAGGGGAAGTAATGTTGATCAACTTTCTCAGAAATAATGTAGATATCTTCGCCTGGAGCGCGAACGACATTGAAGGGATTGACCCCCGGGTAATCAGTCATTCGCTAAAAATCGACCCTCTGGCAAAGCCTGCTAGGCAAAAGAAGAGGAATCACGGGCCAATAAAGGACAAAATAATTAAGGCCGAAGTAGAAAGGCTACTCAAAGCAAAACAAATCCGAGAAATACACTTCTCGGAATGGCTATGTAATGTTGTGCTGGTAGCAAAGGGAGACAAAAAGGATAACAAATGGAGAATGTGCAACGATTTCACCGACCTTAATAAACTATGCCCGCGGGATCCATATCCTCTCCCAAGGATCGACGTATTAGTCGACTCCACTGCTGGTTTTGCAATTTTCAGTATGATGGATGCTTTCCAAGGTTTCTATCAAATATACATGGATGAGCGGGACCAAGATAAAACTGCGTTCATAACCGAGCAGGGAGTGTATTGCTTTATAGTAATGCCGTTCGGCTTGAGTAATGCCGTTCGGCTTGAGGAATGCCGGGGCCACCTACCAAAGGTTAGTTAACCTGATGTTTAAAGAATTAATTGGAGAAATAATGAAAGTATACGTAGACGATATGTTGGTCAGAGCATGAATGAAGCTGATCATGTAAAGCACCTCGATCGATGCTTCAAAATATTGAGAAAGTATCGAATGAAGCTAAACCCTGCCAAATGCACTTTCGGGGTTAAATCCGGAAAGTTTTTGGGATATCTGGTACATCAACGAGGAATTGAGGCCAACCCCAAAAAAAATCGAGCGATAACTGAAATGAAGCCTCCAAAAACGATCTCCCAAGTACAGAGCTTGGTAGGCAAAATCATGGCGTTAAACAAATTCATATCCAAGTCAGCTGACAAAAGCTTGCCGTTCTTCCAAACCCTTCGAAAAGCGAAAAACTTTGCTTGGACCGAAGAATGCGACCAGGCCTTTGAACGATTAAAAGAATACCTAACGACGTCCCCACTATTGGCCAAACCAACCGAAGGAGAACCGTTATATTTATACGTATCGATCTCCGATGTGGCCATTAGTTCGGTACTAGTTAAAGTGGAGGGCTTAGAACATAAGCCCGTTTATTACTTAAGCAAACTATTGCAGGGGGCCGAGAAAAACTACTTGGAAATAGAGAAATTCGCCTTGGCCTTAGTAGTGGCAGCAAGAAAACTCCGACCCTATTTTCTAATCTATAAAGTTGTGGTATTAACCAACCAACCATTAAGACAGGTCTTAGCAAAGCCTGAAGCCTCTGGAAGATTGATCAAATGGGCGATCGAACTCGGTCAGTTCGACATCGAGTACAAACCCAGAATCGCAATTAAAGCCCAAGTCTTAGCCGATTTTCTATTAGAAACTCCAAGCCAGGCAGATGAAAATCCCGAATCAACCAGCCATGCCAACGATATCCTGATCGTAGAAAATCAAACCTGGTTAATGCACGTCGACGGTGCTTCATGCCGAGAAGGAGGAGGTGCTGGAATCAACTTTACCGGGCCAAATAAGGAGGATATCAATTACGTGATAACACTAGACTTCATCGTGACAAACAACGAAGCAGAATACGAGGCATTGATCGCAGGAATGGAAATGGCAATCAAGGCAGACATAAAGAATCTTAAAGTATTAACCGATTCAGAGTTAGTACAAAGACAAATAGAGGGCCTATATGAGGCAAATGAATTTAACATGATCAAATACCTGTCCAAAGTGAAAAAATTGGCTGGAAAATTTGAAAGTCTTGGGATACAGAACATCCCACGGTCGGAAAATAAATGGGCCGATCAACTCTCTAGATTTACAGGATCTGACGACGGAAAGACTGAGAGAGTAATCAATTGGTTAATTTCTAATACACCAGCGATTGATATCGATGAAACACCGATCACTCAAGTAATGGAAATCGAAGAGGCAGAAGCAAATTGGATGACTCCAATGATAGAATACCTTCGAGAAGGAAAATTACCGCTGAACCAAAACGTAGCTCGAAAAATAAAATATCGGGCTCCGAAGTATACATTAATAGAAGAAAAACTTTACCGAAGGTCAGTATCGGGAATCCTTCTAAGATGCATCTCCGAATCTCAAATCGATGATATATACTCCGAGAAGTGCATGAAGGAGAAGCAGGAAATCACAGCGGAGCAAGGGCCTTGGCCTTAAAATGCCTTAGAACTGGATATTATTGGCCTACCATCAACAATGATGCAATTAAATATGTCCAAAAATGTCATCATTGTCAAATACATGCTAACGTAAGTCATCAACCGGCCGAAAACATGCACCCCATACCAGTTTGTTGGCCATTCGATCAGTGGGGAATGGACATCGTGGGACCTTTTCCAGCAGCTAGATCCAAGAAAGCATATGTTTTAGTCGCTGTAGAATATTTCAGTAAATGAATAGAATGCATTGCCCTTGCTCGAATAACCCAATTCCAAGTGATCAATTTCTTATGGAAATTCATAGTATGTCAGTTTGGAATCCCAAGGATTCTGATCTCTGATAACGGAACCCAATTTGCGGGAAAGCAGGTCATAGAATGGTGTGCAAAGCTAGGAATTCAGCAAAATTTCACCTCGGTTGGGCATCCTAGAGCAAATGGACAAACTGAAGTAGCGAACAGAGAAATAATCAAATCTTTGGAGAAAAGATTAGGGGCAGCCAAAGGAAAATGGCTTGATGAACTCCCAGGAGTACTTTGGGCTAATCGAACCACAGTCAGGACCTCGACCGGGGAAACCCCATTTAGCCTAGTATATGGCCCCGAAGCTGTTATCCCGATCGAAACTCTAATTCCAACACCGAGAATTGAAATGTATGACGATCGGGAAAATGAAAAGACAAGAGAAAATGATATTGATTTAACAGAAGCATTAAGAGAAAAAGCCGCTGTACGTTTGCAAGTCACTAAAGCAAATATGGAAAGGGCGTATAATAAAAAAGTACGCATCCGAACCTTCAAAGAAGGGGACCTGGTCTTGAAAAAGGTAGAAGTATCCAAGCATGTGGGAAAGTTACAACAAAATTGGGATGGACCTTACGTTGTCATTGGTGTAGGAAAGAAAGGTTCATACAAAATTGCACACTTGGATGAAACAGCCTTACCAAGAACCTGGAATGCAGTCAACCTTAGAAAATACTATGGTAAATAGATTTTAATAGATCATGCTGCTTTATTTTATTTTAAGTAAAGTGTTATTCTTTGTAATAAAGGCCTTAGCCTACATTTCGATTATAAAAGATTTTAACTATTTTAAATATTAAATCAAGATTGAGTATAAATCGATTGATTCGGTGAACTCTCCTCGCAATCCTACGATAGTATTGATTTATTTCAAGATACAACGAGTCGAATATACATTGATCCGCTCAATAAACACTCCTCGATCTAACAACAAACGAGTCGAGTATACATTGATCCGCTCAATAAACACTCCTCGATCTAACAACAAATGAGTCGAGTATACATTAATCCGCTCAATAAACACTCCTCGATCTAACAACAAACGAGTCGAGTATACATTGATCCGCTCAATAAACACTCCTCGATCCAATAACAACGAGTCGAGTATACATTGATCCGCTCAATAAAAACTCCTCGATCCAATAACAACGAGTCGAGTTTACATTGATCCGCTCAATAAACACTCCTCGATCTATTATAGCGATTAAAAGACTTTTGGTATTAAAACCTAAGTCTAAATAAAACAACGAGTCGAGTATACATTGATCCGCTCAATAAACACTCCTCGATCTATTATAGCGATTAAAAGACTTTTGGTATTAAAACCTAAGTCTAAATAAAAAGAGAGTTGAGTATACATTGATCCGCTCAATAAACACTCCTCGATCTATTATAGCGATTAGAAGACTTTTGGTATTAAAACCTAAGTCTAAATAAAAAGAGAGTTGAGTATACATTGATCCGCTCAATAAACACTCCTCGATCTATTTTCAACGATTAAAAGGCTTTTGGTATAAAAACCTAAGTCTAAATAAAAAAGAGTTGAGTATAAATTGATCCGCTCAATAAACACTCCTCGATCTATTTTCAACGATTAAAAGGCTTTTGGTATAAAAACCTAAGTCTAAATAAAAAGAGTTGAGTATAAATTGATCCGCTCAATAAACACTCCTCGATCAATTTATAGCGATTAAAAGACTTTTGGTATTAAAACCTAAGTCTAAATAAAAAAAAGAGTTGAGTATACATTGATCCGCTCAATAAACACTCATCGATCTGTTTTAACAATAAAAAAGATTTGGTAAACACACCTATATCTTGGAAATGAGTAGTGTGTAAATGGATCTGCTCGATAAACGCTCCTCATAAATAAGATTAAAACGAAATCGATGACAAGAAGAATGCAAGGAATAAGAATGAAATTTTATTTCATTTGTAAACATGTAATAAATTACATACAAAAACTTTGATCAAATTACAAAGGTCTATATACGATTTACACATCGTTACAACTATTAAACGATCCTATCCTATGGATCTGGGATCTTCAAGACAATGTCCACGGAAACACCAATCTCCTCCCTAGTGCCTCGATGATTATGATAGACCACCTAAGAAGCATGCTGCTCAGGATGATCGACTTCTTTAGTTCGATGGCCGGGCTCAGAAGATCAAATGTTCCTCCAGACGAATTGGTCATTACCAGCCAGATAACTGGCAATGCCCGTTCACCCACAACAAGATACTGCTTCTACATTAGGAGTTGGCATTTTACTCCGAAGCAGCATCTCGCAAGGACCGTCGCGGTGAGCACATTTACCAGCACACCCCGGTAGTCTATCACTCCGGAGGTAACATCGAAGAGCGGGGGTGACTGGCAAATATGAACCCTCCATGTGCAAACAGAAACCACGGACCTCAAATCTGTGTAGACAAAGATTGAGGCCTCATGGGACCCGTTAGTACAAGGTAGGTCTTCCATGGGACCCGTCAGTACAAGGCAGAAGAAAATTAGGTTATTATGATATGAATGACGATAATGTGACTTTTTGAATATTATGGGATCAGAAGGTAAAATAAAATTTAAGGAAACTGAGATCTCCATCATTTTTGAGAATTACAAATGAAGTATGCAAACCACCGCCCAATTTATAGGGACAGATCTAAGTAATCCAACGGCTGGATAGATATCTGATCAAGAGACGGAAATGCGACCTTTTGACTTCCTGTAATTAATGCGAGTAAGTTGGAACGGCACCTCTCTGATCGACTCAACAAATCGATAACAAAAGAAACCTTAGCTCGAAGCGATGAACGAACAATCGAAGCAGATCTAAAGGATCTCCGAACCAGAAAGGTTTGCACGCTCACATATGATAGTCGCTCGGCAGAAAACTTAAGATCCTCAACGAAGGCATGCAAGTTTACACCGTTGTAAAAAGGATACTGGCTAGCCTAGAAGTATAAGACCAAACCCTCCAGCATACGAGGGTCGTCACTGCCTCATATATTATATGGAAAATTATTAATTTGACTATACAAGAACTCCACTGGAGTCCAAGAAGTCTGACGCCGATATTTAGGCAGTAAATACCATCATTCCAGACTGCACTATCGACACTGCCTAACATTCCAAAGAATTGCTGAAGGAGGTCTGAACAGGCCAGATATGGCTAATAATTCCACATTTTCCAATTCCTCACATATCAAAGAAAGGATATAGTGATGCACTGGTTATTCTGTTTGAGGAACATATAACTCACAATCAGTACAGAGAAACATAAATTTTAGGAAGATACCTAGAGAGATATCTTCTCTCCAAACTTAGTCCTATGGAAAGAAAAGCGGAGTTGAACAGAAGGAATGATAGCCTCCTTATATAAGATATACATCACAAAAAGACAAATCTACAAGGCATTGATTGAACATCGATCAGAACGCTGAGCGTTCCTTAACAATTATTCAATCGATTATTGATACGAGTGGCCTACTGTCTACATTTTAATGTATAACGTGACTTTGGATATAACCCAAGGACCATACTGGGTTGATCATCAAAAAAGTTTGATTTGCAGAACAAATATTATATCATTCAGTTACTTAAACACTGATCGAGCAAGATTAAGCTACATTTTCTCTATTCTGAATATTCTCCCAGAAGATCAATACGAGATAAGTTTGCTAATCTATACTGTTTATTTCAAGAAAGTTATATTTTTGCATAAACAACAAAATATGCATAACAAAATATATCTATGGGTTGAAATTGATCAAGGCATGGATCAAATTTTAATCAAAACATTCTCCCAATACAAAAACTTCAGCCCAAGCAACTACAGAAAGAGTTTGGGCACTACAAAAAACAAAAAAAAAAAAAAAAAAAGAGAAAGAGAAGAAACTCAAAATAACAGCCGGGTCGAAATCAGATCACCGAGAAGGATTGCAATCACCAGGCAGCCTAGCAGAAGCACTCTTCAGAGGAGTTAAGTTACCTGTAAAAGCCATCAATTCCTCCTGGCGCTTTAGATAACCGGCATCATAACCTTCCTCATAGGCCTGCCGTCGAGACTCCTCTGCTAGGCCAGCAGCCTGAACCAAGTCACTTTTCTCTTTCTCCCAGACAAATTTCTCTTCTTGTAATTTTTTCAGATCATCATTGGCAAGCTGCAGTTGGAGGCTCTGCTATGTGACCTTCGCCGACTCCGACTCCAAACGACGTTGATAAGCATCTTTACTTATCCACAAATCGTCATTTTGCACACCCAGTTGGAGTGCAAAATACTTAGCCTGGAAAAAGAAAATAGTCCTTACATAACAAAGCAATCAAAATAAAAGTGGGAAAAATAATCAAAGCTATGTCTACCTGCTCGCACAACTTCACCAGCGACTGAACAAGGCGTACATTGGAAGTACCCTCAAGCTTCCTCAACTCACCGGGCAAAATAGTGCTTAGGCCTAGATCCCAGGACAAAGCATCAGGCTCAACAGAGCCTAGCAGTTCACTACCAAAAGGAACATTGTCAGGACGTGGAGTCACCGACTGCATAATATCCTTAACTTGCTCGAGGATGCAACGGTCATCTAACGGACGGGGGGATTCCCTCTCGCTGGGACTTGTTGGTCCGAAAAGTGGTCAGATGAGATCTAGAGGTGGGGGGGGGGGGGGGGGGTGAATAGATCTCATAAAACTTTAAAACTTTTTCTCTAACTTTTTCTGTCAGCAGACTAAGCTGATCTGATTCGTAAGTTTACTAAGCTGATCGCGCACAAAGCTTTGAACAGCAGAGTTGACCACTCATCTGATTTCACTAGGCTGATTCAGATATACTCAGAGTTTCAAAACTTGTATGCAGCGGATATATCAAGTATGTTTTTCAAACAAGTTTATCTTTCAAAGTTTTACCCCAGTTTTACAAAATTCATTTCAAAACATTTTTAACGGTTGAAAGCTCATTTTGAGATATGCAAGAAAAGAATGCAGATGTAAAACACCGATATTTTTATAGTGGTTATATGGATCAAAGTCCTTTAGTCCACTCTTCCAAGTCACACAGATCTTGGGTTATACTATAAACACACAGTTTACAATATACTCTGTTTACGCCGAACAACAAATGTACTGGCCGTAAGTTCGCAATAGGAGATCACAAAGAAAACCTATTCTATAGAGTGTTATCACTTCACAAAGATGGATAACAGCTCCTCGCAACTCTCAGTATAGGAAATCACTCAGAAGACCTACACTACGAAGTTATATCACTCACAAAGATGGATATATACTTCTTCTCTTTACAGTTGAAAGTCACTCAGACAGACAACATAAGTTCTCTGTTCTTCAACGAAAAGCTTCGTCAACAGATGACTGGGCTTGTGATCAGACGACTCAACTGATGGATCTCGCTCTTAAGATATGATCTTGAATTGTGCAAGTCTCGTTTTCGATCTTCAGTTAGTCTTCTATTTATACTCTCGAATTTGAATTTCTGCCCTTTGAAGATGAGACAGAAATTTGCAGTCCTCGAGTTCTGGTCCCCATTTTCTGGAACTGCTCCCTGCAACTGCTACAGTACAGTCTGCTGTACTTTCTGCCAGTCGCATTTATTGCACTCAGCAGGTTACCGTTGGACAGCTTGCTGACCGTCTTCACTTGGCTGATGGGAGTACTAAGCTGATGGCTACTCGGCTGATTCAAGAATGAACACATCTATCTTGACTCGTCTGATGATCACCAATCTGATATTTAATGATCTGATCTCCCACTCGGCTGATTCGGTCACATAGCTTCCAGACCTTGAGATAGGTTTCACTAAGCTGTTCTTAGTTGATGACTTATCCTTTTGATCTTCAAAACCATTATGGCCTTTTTGTCATCTTCAAAACCTTCTCTAATTTATACCAACAATTTCCCCCTTTTTGATGATGACAAAACCTTCAACTAAGAACGTCTTCTAAGTCTTCAGATTTGGTCTTCATACCTTGAGATGGAAATTTATTGATCTGATACAACATTCAAAAATTACCAATAGTTGGTTCTTTTCCCTTTTCTGATCTTCTGTTTAAAGGGTTCTTAGTTGCATCCTTTATCTTCCCCCTTTTTGTCATCAACAATAATACTTGAGTTGCATCTCTTCTTTCCCTTTCTTTCTTTATAGGTGATGTTGCGTGAAAATGATCAAGGGTATCTTCGAGAAAACCTCCTCCTATCTTGATCGTTTTCACCTCTCGTTCTGACGTCACGGGACGGACTTGGAGGAAATAATTCAACTTGTCTTTAGACTTCTTGCCACCCTCCTTGAACGCCAAAAGTACATTTGTTAGGATTCAACTTCATTCCATAACGCCTTAGTATTTCAAAAGTTTCTTCCAAATCTTTGAGATGATTGTTCCGTTTGTAACTTTTGACCAACATGTCATCTACATATACTTCCATGTTTCGACCTATTTGCTTTGCAAACATGTGATTGACCAATCTTTGATAAGTGGCTCCAGCATTTTTCAGGCCGAATGGCATAACTTTATAACAATAAACTCCTTGGTCAGTAACGAAACTAGTTTTCTCTTGATCTTCAGGTAGCATTGGAATTTGATTATATCCTTGAAATGCGTCCAAGAAACTTAACAACTCGCATCCCGACGTGGAATCTACTAACACATCAATCCTTGGTAAAGGATATGAATCCTTTGGGCAGGCTTTGTTCAGGTTTGTGAAGTCAATGCACATTCTCCATTTGCCATTGGGTTTTGGAACCAACACTACATTGGACAACCATTCTGGGTATTGCACCTCTCGAATGTACCCAGCTTGGAGTAATTTCTCCACTTCCTCCTTAATGATGTCATTTCTTTCTTGTCCGAACGTCCTCTTCTTCTGCTTTACTGGCTTTGTTTTTGGGTCTACACTGAGCTTATGCACCATAACTGACGGGTCTATTCCTTGGAGATCGGTTGCTTCCCATGCAAATATATCCATGTTTTCTCGCAGGAATTGTATCAACTGAGATTCTTCATGCGACTCAATCCTAGTCCCGATCTTCGTTGTTTTGGTTGGATCTCCTGGAACGAACTCTATAGTCTTTAACTCTTCCACGGCCTTTATTCTTAAGTCTTCAGGCTTTCGTTTTTTACTCTAAACTTCTTCTTCCTTGATGATGGATTTCTCATTCGGTATTTGCTCTACATCAATGGGCTCTGTTTGAGATCTTCCTCTTTTGCTACTGTTCCTAAGGAGATTGGCGTAGCATTCGCGGGCCATCATTTGATCTGTTATTACTTCTCCCACTCCGTCTGCTGTGGGAAATTTCATCTTCATATAATAAGTGGAGATCACCGCTTTGAAGAGGTTTAAGCTAGGCCTTCCCAGTATTATGTTATAAGTGGAAGGTGCTTTAACCACCAAGAACTTGACCATTCTCGTGGCCCTTTTTGGAAAACTTCCTAATGAAATAGGCAACATGACCTCTCCTAATGCTTCTACTGTTTCTCCTGAAAACCCAGACAGTGCTGTATTAACTTTCTTGAATTCGGCGTTGTCAATGTTCAACTGCTTGAAGGCATTGTAAAAGATTATATCAGCAGAACTTCCGCTATCCACCAATATTTTCTTTACCCAATAGTTCGCAAGTGTAGCAGAGATCACTAATGCATCATTTTGGGTAGGTAACTGCCCATTCTCCAAATCATTATCATCAAATGTGATAGAGTGAATATTTTTTGCAACTTGATGAATATGATGCTCAGGTTGTGGTGGGAGTTCTGGAAATGCCTTTGCTGCCCTTACCAGAGCTTTTCTAGCACTAGCTGAATCTCCTCCAGCTGGTCCCCCTGATATTACATTGATAACACCTGCTCCAGGCATATTCTCATCACATCTTCCTTGTACTGAGCTGTTTCTGTTTGGCTCTTGCCTTCCGCTACGTTCTTCTGGGGTGTTTCTTCCAGAATGAGAGTTGGCTGGTACAGTATCTCTTCTATCTATTCCTCGCCTCCTTTTCACAAATTCTTGTAAGCTGCCTCGCTGTATTAATCTTTCAATTTCATCCTTAAGATGATAACAATCATCGGTATTATGTCCTCGAGCTCTATGGTAACGACAATATTTGTTCGATCTTTGACGATCTGGATTTTCCTTCAGTGGTTGCGGCCATTGTGGTAACCCTTGCCTAACTGCTGCCGAGAAAATCTCCTCCCTTGTAGCATTTAGGGGTGTGTACTGTGCATACTTGGGAACATATCCAATTCTTCTTTCTTCCTCTCTATTCTCCTTTCGCCTTGGGTGATCGTTCTTATCCTCTTCTCTAATCTTTCTTTTGCTTCCTTTCTCCATTTTCACCTCCGATGCTTCCTCAATCCTGATGAATTTTTCTGCTCGGGCTAAGAGTACATCAAGAGTTGTCGGGGGTTTTCCTGCTAAGGACTCCTTCAGTCGCTCGTCCAATAATGTTTGCTGGAGTATACTGGCGAGGAGCTCTGGATCTACCTGAGGTACTTCTAACACTGCATTAGTAAAGCGCTGTATGTATTCTCTCAGCGATTCTCCTGTTCTTTGTTTCACGGTGAACAAATATGCTGCAGTCTTCTGAGTCTTCCTATTCATTGAAAAGTGGTGAAGGAAGCGCTGACTCATCTGCTCAAAATTGGTAATTGTGCCTGTTGGTAGTTGGTTAAACCATGTAAGGGCAATTTTGGCTAAGGTAGTACGGAAAATCTTGCAAGTAGCTGCGTCACTCATTGCATATAAGTCTGCCTTGGCCGCAAACTTATCCAAATGTTCTTGGGGATCTCCCGTTCCATCATACTCTGTGAGGCTTGGGATCCTGAACCCTTGCGGTAAGGGTTCTAATAGGACTGCCGGAGCAAAGGGACTTCTTCTCATGGGAATCATGGTTGCAAATTGTTCTCTTACTTCTCCCCGCCTCGGTTGCTCATAGTTCTGCTCCTCACGTTCCCTTCTTCTTTCATTTTCTGCTGGAGCAGCGTCTTGATTAATCCCCAAGCGGGGTTCTCTAAGGGTCTCCTCTCCTCTTGTTGTATCTCTGGCATCAACTCCTTCTTCATTCCAGATTTGTCCTGAAGTCTGCTGCTCTCTCGGCCTTTGTTCTTCTCTGGTTGCTACTCCTGATTCCCTGTGATGGAGTACGGGTGAATTGCGCATCCGCCGTTGTTCAGCTACATACTGTGCGACTGCTCGTGCGGCAACTGTTGCTGCCATTGCATCGAGCCTCTCCTGAGTCATTTGAATTGTGGGTGCTACAGGTACCGCATCAGGGGCTGCTTCCGGGATATATGCTGGATCTGGTGCGCCTTCTACCACGTCTTCACCTCCTTCAGGTGGTCCTTCTGGCTCTCCCATCCACTGATTTTCCTCGTTCTCGTCCGCCATCTCAACGTGCCTATCAGAAGATTCCCACAGACGGCGCCAAAAATGATGTTGCGTGAAAATGATCAAGGGTCTCTTCGAGAAGACCTCCTCCTATCTTGATCGTTTTCCCCTCTCGTTCTGAAGTCACGGGACGAACTTTGAGGAAAACTACTCAACTAGTCTTCACACTTCTGGCAACCTCCCCCCAAAATGAAAATGAGGGTAGTATTTATAGGTGAAAGTGAGGAGGTGAAGAGTCTCATATTAAATGGGGGAGATGAGAAGTCCACCATCAATTAGGTGGAGAGGAAAAGTCTCCACTAAGTCCAAAATTAACTAGGGGTAGGATGGTCATTTTAATGAACGTCATAAATGTAATTCTTGTTTAAGTATTTTAATAATCAGGAATTTGGTAATTACTAAAATACCCTTATGATTTATATATCCACATCAATAGGATTGCAAACTTAGTATGCTGAAGGCAATTAGGTGAGTACTAGGCTGATTTAGGTAGTCTTCATTGCTGTTTATCACTCCAGCTTAAAAAATTCTCTTAACTTCAAGAATTGATACCACTTGGTATTTGTGGTCTGATTCCACTTGTAGTCTGATGCTACTAGTAGTCTGATACTACTTGTATAAATGTAAATCATATTAGTCAGCTGATATCACTTGTTGATGTGATAACACTTGCTGATACCACCTGATGTAGTACATTCTTGAATAATACTTGGCTGTTGAGTTCCAGTCGGCTGATAAAAAGCAGTCTTCTGATAGCTTCATTTTGACTTATTGAAAACTTCATCTTAATTTAGGAGTACCGCTAGTCGTACACGTTCCCCCTAAGTTCAAGAATCCGTGGTCAAGTAGTCTGATGAGAGTTTCTCTTCAAAGACACTCAGCCGTTGAATTCCAGTAAGCTGTTGTGGGTTAGTCTTCTGATAAGTTCCCCCTCAACTTATGAATCCAAAATCAACAAACCATTTTTCTTTGTCACATGGTTGATTTGTTGGTTTCTGATGGTCTTTATAACACTTGTAATCCTTTGATAGGCTTCAGCTTTCCAACAATCTTGCTTCCTTGAAATCTCCAAATGTAGCGTCTACCACTTGTTGATTTATACCAATTGTCTGACACCACTTGTCTGATATCACTCACTTGACTGATATCACTTGATGGTTTGGAGCAATCTGATATAAGCAGTTTGATAGTACCATTTCCTGGTGCACACTTGATGGTAAGATCACTTGTTGAATTTGTTGAAATTTGCAAGGGCAGTCAACTCATCTTTGTCATCTCACATGCAATTCACCTGTAAAACAGATGACTATTTTTGGTACCCCTTATTTATTGGGTCCAACAGGGTTAGTAAGACCTTTAACATGTGATGATCTAGTGACTTATGTTTTATCATGATGATAGCACTTGTCATTATGATATCACTCTACTGGTCATGATTAAAACAATGCTCATAAGCAAGGTAAGATGCATGAAATGTGTGATAAACATGCATATTGAAATGAGGATGGCAATCAGCACAGTGAATATGATCAACATGATAATATGAATAAGCATAGTATATGTCATAATTGATAGGATAGTGCCCTGCAAGCCAACAAAATAGCTTGTAATAGGAACATTATTTTATCTTGACAGAATCTTTGATTTATCAATTAATACGAACTGTTTATTTTATTGAGAATTCATAATATAAACAAATGGCCATCTTCATCTTTCGCGAACACATTTAAGCGATTGGTTGAAACCCTGAGATCACTCATGACTACGGGACTATTCACTTCAGTATTGGGTGCGATTAATCATGAAACAGTCTCAAAGGTCGTGATCTCAAAAATGTTCCAAGTCATAGATTCATATCGAGACGGGGTATCGAATGAATCGTTAAGACTTGTAGGATTATGCATGATTCACTAAAAGTGAATTTGTTGTCGTTTCATGAACAAGACATTGTTAATGTCAGTGCATATGACTAGGTGGTTCGATAGGGGATCGGACGCATCGAACGACCCGAACAGAGAGACCCATTGTGGAAGTGCTTAAAAAGCATATCGGTGGTGGGATGTCTCTCAAGACTTATAACAGTGTACGATTTAGTCCTTAGACTTGAGGTGCTAGGGCGAATTCGGTATGCGGGTGTGCATACTTTGATTTAGGAGCCGGGCACATAGCCTGTCCATTGTGCGCCTACGTTGGGTATGTACAGTCGTATGCGCGGATGGTTAGCATCAATATAGGATCTACCGACTCATTGTAATGGATGAGGGAATTTCCTGTACATTCTTCGATTATACATTCCGAGAAATCCATGGCCATGGTCAGTGACGGATTTGGAAAGGGGTTTCCAGATTTAGCAGTCACACTGGAAGTATTATCCTGAATTAGAAAGTACAGAATCGAGATGATTAGAGGTGCCGACCAATTCACATACCCTAGGTCTCGATCGGGAAATTAGTCGTTAGACGGACCGTATGTACATGGTACTTATAAGAGGTTTAAGGTTCACTAAAGTCAATTCACCTGAAGTTGGGCCTCATGGGCTTGTGGCTAGACATCGACCATGGGGTGTGGGTACTCCCGAATTAATAGTGGATTAATTCTGAAGTGGTCAATTGAAAGTAGTTTGATTGATCGGAGCAATTAATTAAATAATTAATTGCTCACTAATTAAATCACAGAAATGTGAGCCTGCGGCCAATTGATGGTGAACCTAGAGGGTCACACACAAAAGCTGGAACTGTGATAGTCAGTGGCAGAACGAAATGATTTAAAGTAGTTAAATCAAGATAAGGAATTAAAGGAATAATTCCTGGAGAGAAATTAATTAGATTTATCTAATTAATTAAATTGAATCTTTAATTAGATTTATTGGATTATTTAATTAAAGTGTTAATTAAATAAATGGGCCATTTAATTAAAGTGGTTAATTAAATGACTTGGGCTATTTAATTAAAGGACTAATTAAATAGAGAGGGATTGGGCCAGACTTATCTGATAGCCCATTAGCTAGGAGATAAGATTAGGGATAGGGTTTGAACTCTCCTATAAAAAGGAGTCTTCAAGATTCAAAACCCTAACCCAAGCAAAAAGAAAAACCCTAATCTTCTCTCCCTCACTAGCCGCCGCCCCCTCCCCAAGAAACCCTAGCCGCCGCCGCCTAGCAACCGCCGCCGCCGCCGCCCCTGGTTGTAGATCGGCCGTGCAGCAACTCTCTCACTCTTCCGTTCTGCATCTAGAGTTGGATCCAAATCCAACTCTTGAATCTGAGCTGCTTTTCTCCTAGTTCTGAGCTTGAGGATTAAAGTGATTGCAGATCCAACTGGTGTGGACTAATCTCTGGAGGCACAACATTTGGGGTGCTCTAGTGACCTAAAAGAAGACCGGAGAAACCACCACCTTTGCCTGTGGTGAGGTAAAATGTTATTTTACCAACTTTTCGTTTTAGTATCTGTGCTGAAATGAATTCATGCTTATTTATATGTGCTAATAAGAACCCTGGGTTGTGGTGTATAAAAATTTTAAATTCCGCACCGTTGTAGTTGACAATTATACCCACGAAAACCCAACAGTGGTATCAGAGCCTAACTTATTATGCGCATAAATAAGGCATGAACGCATCAATTTATGTGTTTTATATATGATTGCTGTGTTCTGGTATTTGATTCTTGCTTGTTATGATATATTGAGTGTTCGGATTTTTGCACTTTTCGGTTTTTGGGCCTAAAATGTAATTTCCAAAAATTGGAGGGCTTGTTTGCAAATTGCGATTTTTTATAAATCTGGTCAGAAATTGAAATTTTGTTTTTATGCAATTCTGGACCAAATTGTAAATTCTGAAATTTTTCAAATTTTGGGTCATTTTGCAATTTACGAAAGGTTAGGGGTGTTTTTGCTATTTTCCGTAAAACTGGGGTCTGTTTTGCAATAAACAAAAGTTTCTGGAAATTTTATCAATTTTCTGCTTTCTGGTCCAATTTGCGTATTCTGGAAATTTTGGGGCTATTTTGTAATTTCCAAAAGTTGAGGGGTCAAAGTGTAATTTTCGAAAATTCAGGGGCCGAACTGCAATTTTTCAAACTTGAAAAAACAGAAACTGTTTTGTACACTAAAGGTGTTTAGTAAATCCGGAAAGTCAATTTTATCATAATTAGTAGGGACTTAAAGTGAGAATCAAATGGTCATTTTAAAGGGGTTTAAAATGATGTTAGGGATTGTTTTAGAAGGGGTTTTAAAACTAGAATCTAAATGTTTTAATAGGCTGTTTTAAAACATAATTAGAAATAAGGAAAAGGGGTTTTTGCTTGTTTCTTGCTCTACGTGAAATTGTTTACGTGGTTTTTGATCGCGCCGAGCCTTGACCCTTAGGGTAGATGTGATTGGTTATTTTTTATCTTATTGGTTTTATTGGGCCTGCGAGCCTTAAGTTTTGGGCCACTTTGAGCCATTGTAATAGATAGGGCTTTACTGTTTTATTAGTTTAGAATGGAGGCCCGTTACATGCAGGTGGGAGCCCATGAAGACTAAAGGCCATGTATGCATGGTAAAATGTGTAATAGAGTAGGTCTCTTTGAAACCTAATAGATTGACCAATAGGACCATCGTCTTTGGCTCGATGGTGGTCCGCATAGGAGGCTCCCGATCGAAAACATACTGTGGTAGCATGCATGCTAGGTGTGTATGTATTTATTTACGTATTTATATCTGAGCTTGTATGGTGATGCGCGCTAGTTATAATTAGATCGTAAATAAAAGATAATGCATAACTGGAACGGTGAGATCTCGAGGAGAGTTACCTCAAACTCTTAAACCCGAAAATCCCCTCTTGAAAATAATATTAAGTCATATTGGGTACATTTAAAATGATGTTTTAAGGATCCAATCCTTCCATCAATAGGGACTAGTGTATGTTGTCTACTTATCGTTGAAGGTGATCCAGAGTCTGGCACCCTAGGCGAACAAAGGGACAATGCACGAAATTCCTTGATTCTCGTTTTTAACTAAACTAGACAAGGGTGGGGACTGGTCGGGATGTGATTATCGACCGATAACTAGTTACGGGGACTTCACGACCGGGCCAGTTGCTCATCATGATTGATGGGTTAGACTTAACGATTAGTACCACTTATGATGTAGCAGTGCTAGATAAGTGCGAAGACCGAGGCAAAATAGCTTGAAGGTTGTGGAGGAACACAATTGGTAAAAGTATACCTACCTGGGGAGTTAATTGTATGGCCACGAGTCGTGGGTGCAATTAATGTCTGCTGGGACGTCAAGACCTACTAGGAGATTAGATTTCCCGAACAATTAAAGGGGTAATTGTTTCGAGAAAATAGTGGGAGAACTTTTTCGATCACAAGTCCAACATCGTTAATTATAAGTATTAATATAGATCAGTCAGCTAAACGTTATCATTTACTTTTGTAGATCAATTCTGCAAAAATGTCTAAGAATCCATTAGCTATCATCCTTGACACTAACAAACTGAACGGATCAAGTTTTATCGACTGGCTTAGAAATCTGAGGATAGTCCTCGACTCCGAGAAAAGGGGTTACATTCTCGATGCACCCATGCCTAGTGCACTTCCGGAAGGGGTTTCGGAAGAGGAACGAGCTACCCATCAAAGGTGGGTCGACGATGATATTCAGGTTCGTTGCCTCATGCTGGCATCAATGACCAATGAGCTGCAGAAACAGCATGCAAGGATGTTGCATGCTGCTGACATAATTCTTCATCTCCGAGAGCTATTTGGAGAGAAGTCTAGGACCGAAAGGTTCAAGACTACAAAAGAATTATTCAATCTGAGAATGGCTGAGGGTTCAAGTGTGAAAGATCACTGTTTGCGCTTCATTAATCTGGTTGAAAAACTGGAGAACTTGGAGGTAGACCTGCACGCTGATCTCTCCACTGACCTGCTCCTCCATACTCTGCCGCGCTCATTTGGTCAGTTCGTGTTGAACTACAACATGGAAGATAGAGCACACGCTCTACACGAACTGACCAATTTATTGGTCACGGCAGAATCAACCCTGAAAAGGGAGAAGTCTGTCATGATTGCTGAGCAACCCAAGGCTGCAAAGCCTAAGAAGGGCAGGAAAAAGAAGAAGAAAGTAATCTCTTCTAAAACAACCAAGAAGGTTGTCGAGAAGAAAAGAAAAAGCCCAGAAGATGAATGTTTCCACTGCAAGAAAGCAGGGCACTGGAAAAGGAACTGCCCAGACTACCTGAAAGAGGCGGTCAAAGGTATTTTCTTTATTGAAGTTAATATTTCTATTAACTGTGCATCTTGGGTGTTAGACACCGCAGCCGGTTCTCATATCTGCAATGATTTGCAGGTGATGGGAGCAGTAAGGCCTCTTAAACCCGGGGATAGAATCCTGCGCTTTGGAAACGGAGCTAGGGTTGCGGCAGAGGCCATAGGAGACGTTGAATTAGTTATAGGAAATTTTTCTTTGGTTTTGAAAGACTGTTTGTACGTACCGTCAATTATCAAAAACATTATTTCTATTCCTTTGTTGGATAATGATGGTTTTTGTTTTTCCATTTCAAATGGAAGTTTTAGCATAATAAAAGGTGGTTTTACTTATGCTTGTGGTACTTTGATAGATGGTCTTTATTCCTTAGAACCTGCTAATTCTAATGTCATGCACATTCAATCAAAGAAAAGAAAACAAGATGAAAACAATCCACAACTTTGGCACGCTAGGCTTGGACATATTTCCAAGAGTAGAATTCAAAAGTTGGTCTCCTCTAGGGCTCTTGAAATAAAGAACCTAGATGATCTCCCAACTTGCGAATCCTGTCTCAAGGGAAAAATGACCAAAGCGCCTTTTACTGGGAAACCGGAGCGAACCAAACAAACCTTGGATTTAATCCATACTGATGTTTGTGGACCACTGAGTATCAGTGCGAGAGGAGGATTCTCATACTTCATAACCTTCACAGACGACTTCAGTCGTTATGGGTATGTATACCTGATGAAGTATAAGTCCAAAGCTTTTGATAAATTCAAAGAGTTTCGAATGGAAGTTGAGAATCAACTTGGACATAGTATCAAGGCACTTCGATCGGATCGAGGTGGTGAATACTTAAGTCAAGAATTCCTCGATTATCTTGTAGAGAATGGAATTCTCTCTCAGCGAACTCCTACTAGGACACCGCAGTTGAATGGTGTGTCTGAGAGAAGGAACAGAACTTTGTTAGACATGGTTCGTTCCATGATGAGTTTCGCTGACCTTCCTTTTTCGTTTTGGGGCCAAGCCCTATTAACTGCTTCGAAGATACTTAACATTGTACCTTCAAAGTCGGTGCCGACGACGCCATACCAAGAGTGGTTTGGTAAAGCACCCATATACTCATATCTACGAGTATGGGGATCTCCTGCCTATGTAAGAAACAAGAAAGGAGATAAACTAGATAGTAGATCTAGTTTGTGCAAATTTGTGGGGTATCCAAAGGAATCCATTGGATACCTGTTCTACGAACCTAAGGAACAAAAGATGTTTGTGTCCAGGAACGCCCACTTCTTGGAGGATGACTTCCTCACTAAAAGAAGCGGGATATCCGTAGAACTTGATGAAGTCCAGGAACTGGACCCATCCCCACAAACAGTGGGAGTTGATCCTGAACCCGTTGAACCATCTAGTACACCAGTACTTCGTAGGTCTGATCGAGTTTGTAGAGAGCCTGAAAGGTATGGCTTTATTCATGAAAACGATCAATTGGACACTGATCCAAGGACATACGAAGAAGCTATGTCAGACATAGATTCGGGTGCGTGGCAGGAAGCCATGCAATCCGAAATGGATTCCATGCATTCCAACAAAGTATGGACTTTGGTTGATCCACCTGAGGGAACCATCCCTGTAGGCTGCAAGTGGATCTTCAAGCGCAAGCTAGAAATGAATGGAGAGGTCTTAACTCATAAGGCTCGCCTCGTGGCAAAAGGTTATTCTCAAAGGCCTGGTATAGACTATGAGGAAACCTTCTCGCCAGTAGCGATGTCTAAATCCATTCGGATACTATTAGCCATAGCCGCGTGGTATGACTACGAGATATGGCAAATGGATGTAAAGACCGTCTTTCTCAATGGCGACATTGATAAGGAAATCTATATGCAACAGCCAAAAGGCTTTACATCTAAAGGAAGTGAGCATAAGGTTTGCAAACTTCAAAGGTCAATCTATGGCCTAAAACAGGCGTCCCGAACCTGGAACATACGTTTTGATGAGACAGTCAAGGGGTATGGCTTCATCAAGAACGTTTATGAGTCATGTGTGTACAAGAAATTCGATGGGAGTTCGGTACAATTTATTGTGTTATATGTCGATGACATTCTGTTGATCGGAGACGATATCAGAACGTTGACGCAGACGAAAGCGTGGTTGTCCACGCAATTCTCCATGAAGGATATGGGAGACGCATCTTACGTACTAGGCATACGTATCTATAGAGATAGATCGAAGAAGATGTTAGGTCTCTCCCAATCCCAGTACATTAACACTATACTGAAGAGATTCAGTATGGAAGAATCCAAGAAAGGATTGCTTCCAATGAGACATGGTATCTATCTTTCTAAATCAATGTGCCCTACGAGTGATGAAGAAAGAAAGAGAATGTCTCTCATACCTTATGCATCTGCCATTGGCAGCATAATGTATGCAATGTTATGTACTAGACCTGACGTAGCTCACGCTCTCAGTGTAACGAGCCGCTACCAGTCGAATCCAGGGGAGGAACACTGGACCGCCGTAAAGGCTATCCTAAAGTACCTGAGAAGGACTAAGGATATGTTCTTGGTCTACGGTGGGAGTGGAGAATTGAAACTCGAAGGATTCACTGATTCGAGTTTTCAGTCTGACGTAGATGATTTTAAATCCAATTCTGGATATATATTTTGCCTCAACGGCGCAGCGGTGAGTTGGAAGAGCTCCAAACAGTCGACCACTGCAGACTCAACCACTGAAGCAGAATATATCGCCGCATCAGATGCAGCAAAGGAAAGTGTTTGGATGAGAAACTTCATCCAAGAGCTGGATGTGGTACCTAGCATTGCAAATCCCATAGTAGTCTTCTGTGACAACAATGGGGCAATTGCTCAAGCGAAGGAGCCGAGATCACACCACAAATCCAAACACGTATTGAGGAAATACCATGTGACCAGGGAGATCATAGGTAGAGGAGACATTCAAATGGAGCATGTCGACTCAAAGGATAACGTAGCTGATCCACTAACTAAGCCATTATCGCAAAAGGTGTTCGAAGAGCATCTGACAAGGATGGGTCTTAGAAACGTTTGTGATTGGCTTTAGGGCAAGTGGGAGATTGATAGGATAGTGCCCTGCAAGCCAACAAAATAGCTTGTAATAGGAACATTATTTTATCTTGACAGAATCTTTGATTTATCAATTAATACGAACTGTTTATTTTATTGAGAATTCATAATATAAACAAATGGCCATCTTCATCTTTCGCGAACACATTTAAGCGATTGGTTGAAACCCTGAGATCACTCATGACTACGGGACTATTCACTTCAGTATTGGGTGCGATTAATCATGAAACAGTCTCAAAGGTCGTGATCTCAAAAATGTTCCAAGTCATAGATTCATATCGAGACGGGGTATCGAATGAATCGTTAAGACTTGTAGGATTATGCATGATTCACTAAAAGTGAATTTGTTGTCGTTTCATGAACAAGACATTGTTAATGTCAGTGCATATGACTAGGTGGTTCGATAGGGGATCGGACGCATCGAACGACCCGAACAGAGAGACCCATTGTGGAAGTGCTTAAAAAGCATATCGGTGGTGGGATGTCTCTCAAGACTTATAACAGTGTACGATTTAGTCCTTAGACTTGAGGTGCTAGGGCGAATTCGGTATACGGGTGTGCATACTTTGATTTAGGAGCCGGGCACATAGCCTGTCCATTGTGCGCCTACGTTGGGTATGTATAGTCCTACGATTTCCTGTACATTCTTCGATTATACATTCCGAGAAATCCATGGCCATGGTCAGTGACGGATTTGGAAAGGGGTTTCCAGATTTAGCAGTCACACTGGAAGTATTATCCTGAATTAGAAAGTACAGAATCGAGATGATTAGAGGTGCCGACCAATTCACACACCCTAGGTCTCGATCGGGAAATTAGTCGTTAGAGGGACCGTATGTACATGGTACTTATAAGAGGTTTAAGGTTCACTAAAGTCAATTCACCTGAAGTTGGGCCTCATGGGCTTGTGGCTAGACATCGACCATGGGGTGTGGGTACTCCCGAATTAATAGTGGATTAATTCTGAAGTGGTCAATTGAAAGTAGTTTGATTGATCGGAGCAATTAATTAAATAATTAATTGCTCACTAATTAAATCACAGAAATGTGAGCCTGCGGCCAATTGATGGTGAACCTAGAGGGTCACACACAAAAGCTGGAACTGTGATAGTCAGTGGCAGAACGAAATGATTTAAAGTAGTTAAATCAAGATAAGGAATTAAAGGAATAATTCCTGGAGAGAAATTAATTAGATTTATCTAATTAATTAAATTGAATCTTTAATTAGATTTATTGGATTATTTAATTAAAGTGTTAATTAAATAAATGGGCCATTTAATTAAAGTGGTTAATTAAATGACTTGGGCTATTTAATTAAAGGACTAATTAAATAGAGAGGGATTGGGCCAGACTTATCTGATAGCCCATTAGCTAGGAGATAAGATTAGGGATAGGGTTTGAACTCTCCTATAAAAAGGAGTCTTCAAGATTCAAAACCCTAACCCAAGCAAAAAGAAAAACCCTAATCTTCTCTCCCTCACTAGCCGCCGCCCCCTCCCCAAGAAACCCTAGCCGCCGCCGCCTAGCAACCGCCGCCGCTGCCGCCGCTGCCGCCCCTGGTTGTAGATCGGCCGTGCAGCAACTCTCTCCCTCTTCCGTTCTGCATCTAGAGTTGGATCCAAATCCAACTCTTGAATCTGAGCTGCTTTTCTCCTAGTTCTGAGCCTGAGGATTAAAGTGATTGCAGATCCAGCTGGTGTGGACTAATCTCTGGAGGCACAACATTTGGGGTGCTCTAGTGACCTAAAAGAAGTCCGGAGAAACCACCACCTTTGCCTGTGGTGAGGTAAAATGTTATTTTACCAACTTTTCGTTTTAGTATCTGTGCTGAAATGAATTCATGCTTATTTATATGTGCTAATAAGAACCCTGGGTTGTGGTGTATAAAAATTTTAAATTCCGCACCGTTGTAGTTGACAATTATACCCACGAAAACCCAACAGTGGTATCAGAGCCTAACTTAATAGTAGAAGTTACCTTAGTTTCAGAGTCATCAGATTCTATGACAGTTAAGCATAGAGTTTCAGGTACTTCTTCAAATTCTTTATCAGACGACTGGTTGTCTGAATAAGATATGCCGGAGTTTATTAGCTTTGCTGCATCAGCTAACTTTGATTTGCTCTTTTTAAGCTTACGCTCCTTTTTGGCACACTTTTCCTTTTCAGCAAACTTTTCAGATGATAAGTGAGAATGATCTTTGATCAAGAGTCCATACTCCTCTTCATTGTAGTCTCTAAGTTTTGCTTTGGAGGAATCCCTGTTTTCCTGAAAATCGAACAGTTACGACGTATTCATAACATTATTATTGAAGGATGGCATGTCGGATTCATATCCGGTTTATTCAGATATTTTTACACTAAAGTATTTATTATTATGCCTTTACGCTGCCAACTGAGAAGAAATATAATCGGTTCAGTCGAACAGAATTCTCGACCTGGAAGTTATGCAATTATGGAAATTCAGCAGTGATAAAGATTTATGGCATCGTTTCCCTTATCAATTTCAGGTCTGCCAAAATATTTATATATTATCCACTCATGCAAGTGGTATTCGATTATTTCTTGATCGATATTAGAAGGTCAAGATGGAATTATGAAAGATAAACTTTTATCTAGTTATATTTGATATTATCAACAAAACGGAGAGGAAATGTATTTATATTATCTCGAAAAATTACAAGAAATGGGAAAATACATATCGAGCATAGCATAAGCCTTTGCATTACATCAGTAGGTTATTACAATCCTATAAAACTTTCGGTCTCCCGTCCTATCGTTTGCTCGGGAAAATTTGGCTCCGAGCACGGAATATCCTTAGGACCCGCAGGTTTTTAACTTTATTTGCAATCTTCCGAAAACAGAGGAGCGAAGGCTATCGGCCCAACGTCTTCCTAAATGCATTGTAGCAACAAGGCCAAGGGCCTAGCTTATTGGCTTTCCAGATGGAAATCGCATTTGCCTGTCGATATTCTAAGCGTGGTTGCATTGATTTTCCTTCCGCTCGAAGATTGTTCCGCTTAAATATCGTTCGAAGCCTGAGCTCAAATAACCGTACCAATCGAATAATCATCTTGACCACCATGATCAGATAGATATATTCTCGATGCAACGAATGAGATAATTTCAACAATGGCCAGCCTTTTTATAGCCAAAAACAGAAAAGAATCCAACGGCGTATAATTCGCAAAGTGAGCGGACAAGATTTGTCGACCGTTGCGATTCCCGGTAAAACAGGAACCGTTTTGAAAAAATCAAACTTATCAAAATTGGGAACCTACAAACAAAGAATTTTCTCGACAAAGGCATAAGGATTATTTAAAATCTAGAGCTATTCACTACTGCCTGTTTCTCCATAATTGCAGAAGACTATTTTCTCATCAGTATTTATTTCGATCAAGGTTATATATTCCATGGAAGCTAATCTCGTCAATATTCATATTCGTTCATCTCTCCTTGATATTATCGATCTCTGTTATTCTATCTGTACTTGTCTCAGTTTACTATTATATAAGGGCGAAAGCTGTTGCTATGACCCTCGAAAATCGACCAAGGGTGAAAGACGTTGCAACGCTCCTTGGATCGAAAAATGAAAATGGGTGACGACCCTTGAGCTAAAAATGCTCTGATACGACTAAGGGTGAAAGCCGTTGCTATGCCCCTTAGATCGAAATTACATAATGGGTGAAAGCCTCTGCTAAGACCCGAGGGCTAAAAATGCTCTGATACGACTAAGGGTGAAAGCCGTTGCTATGCCCCTTAGATCAAAATTATTAATGGGTGAAAGCCTCTGCTAAGACCCGAGGGCTAAAAATGCTCTGATACGACTAAGGGTGAAAGCCGTTGCTATGCCCCTTAGATCGAAATTATTAATGGGTGAAAGCCTCTGCTAAGACCCGAGGGCTAAAAATGCTCTGATACGACTAAGGGTGAAAGCCGTTGCTATGCCCCTTAGATCGAAATTATTAATGGGTGAAAGCCTCTGCTAAGACCCGAGGGCTAAAAATGCTCTGATACGACTAAGGGTGAAAGCCGTTGCTATGCCCCTTAGATCGAAATTATTAATGGGTGAAAGCCTCTGCTAAGACCCGAGGGCTAAAAATGCTCTGATACGACTAAGGGTGAAAGCCGTTGCTATGCCCCTTAGATCGAAATTATTAATGGGTGAAAGCCTCTGCTAAGACCCGAGGTGATGAGGGGTACTTTGGAATCTTTATTCTTGGAGCTCATGATGGATCAAAGAACATAAATTTCGACCCTGAGCTCATAAAGGACCCTGGATCCAACCCTGAAGGCACAAATTTCGACCCTGAGCTCTTGGAAGACCCTAAAATCCGACCCTGAGCTCACTGAAGGCATATTTTCGACCTTGAGCTCATTGAAGACTCTAAATTTCGACCTTGAGCTCCATGATGACCCTGAGTTCGACCTTGAGCTCCTTGATGACCCTGAGTTCGACCTTGAGCTCCTTGAAGACCCTGATTTCGACCCTGGGTGCATATTTCCAACCCTGGGACGCCTAACTTCGACCTTGAAGACCCTGATTTCAACCCTGGGTGCATATTTCCAACCCTGGGACGCCTAACTTCGACCTTGAAGGCCTAATTTCGACCCTGGGTGCATATTTCCAACCCTGGGATGCCTAACTTCGACCTTGAAGGCCTAATTTCGACCCTGGGTGCATATTTCCAACCCTGGGACGCCTAACTTCGACCTTGAAGGCCTAATTTCGACCCTGGGTGCATATTTCCAACCCTGGGACGCCTAACTTCGACCTTGAAGGCCTAATTTCGACCCTGGGTGCATATTTCCAACCCCGAAGCTTTGAACTCCAATTAGCTCAGTCCGATCGCCAGCAGAGGGGCTCATGGTCGAATCTATCATTGGGCCAACCTCAGGCCCAAGCCCATGGGCCAATCCCCATCCTCAGCTATAAATACCCCAAGCATTTATGACACAGGGGAGGGATTTTGAGGGGCTGCTCCTTGATCGAAGCCTCCTGCTCGGATTTTCTCTTGGGCTAGATTAAATCACCTTAGTTTGTATGTACTTAGCCTCTAGCTTGTACGGCATCCTATAATGCTCAAATAGGACCCTCATTACTTGTAATATGTACACTCATATTCAAAATATATTTTATTGATCTTCAATCTCATATCATAGCATATCTTGCATGCTCAACTTAAATTATTTTGATCCCCAACGAAATAACGTAAGATCAATTGGCGCCCACCGTGGGGCCTTATTTGGGTGTTAGATCGAAATATGCCTACTACGAGGCAATTCACGTACGATCAAGGGGGAATCTTCTTATGCAGGAGGAGCTCGAATTTTTAGACTTCTTCTGGTCGAATTTTTGGAGCTCCATGGTCAAATTATCGGATCTCCAAGATCATATTCTCCAGCTCGAATTTTTAGACCTCTTCTGGTCGAATTTTTGGAGCTCCATGGTCAAATTATCAGATCTCCAAGATCTTACTCTCCAGCTCGAAGTGTTAGACCTCCAAGGTCGAATTTTCAGATCTACAGGGTCGAATTATCATGTCTCCAGGATCAAATTCTTGGATTTCCGAGATCGAATTCTTGGTCTACAAGATCAAGTTCTATGATCTTCAGGATCAAAATTTATTATCTCCAGGATCAAACTCTCAATCTTCAAAAACACCCATATGGCAAAAAATTAATTATATTATATTTTTATATTAACAAGTCATTAATATTTATCAATGTTTGCAGGTATAAGAAACACTATAAGACCAGACCGGCCATACTAATTACAATTGATCTCCAGGATCGGGTTTTATGATCTCATGGTCGAATTTATGATCTCATGGTTGAGTTTTATACTCTCTTGGTTGAGTTTTATGCTCTCTTGGTCGAATTTATGCTCTCATGGTCGAATTTCATGCTCTCATGGTCGAATTTTATGATCTACAAGATCAAACTCTCAGATCTCCAAGGTCAAGTTTCCAGGATCGGGTTTTATGATCTCATGGTCGAATTTATGATCTCATGGTTGAGTTTTATACTCTCTTGGTTGAGTTTTATGCTCTCTTGGTCGAATTTATGCTCTCATGGTCGAATTTCATGCTCTCATGGTCGAATTTTATGATCTACAAGATCAAACTCTCAGATCTCCAAGGTCAAGTTTCCAGGATCGGGTTTTATGATCTCATGGTCGAATTTATGATCTCCTGGTTGAGTTTTATACTCTCTTGGTTGAGTTTTATGCTCTCTTGGTCGAATTTATGCTCTCATGGTCGAATTTCATGCTCTCATGGTCGAATTTTATGATCTACAAGATCAAACTCTCAGATCTCCAAGGTCAAGTTTCCAGGATCGGGTTTTATGATCTCATGGTCGAATTTATGATCTCATGGTTGAGTTTTATACTCTCTTGGTTGAGTTTTATACTCTCCTGGTCGAATTTATGATCTCCTTGGTCGAATTCTATGATCTTCTGATCGAATTATTATGTTCCTCTGGTCGAAATTTTTATGTCTCCAAGGCTGAAAGCCTTTGCTATGATCTTCTGATCGAATTATTATGTTCCTCTGGTCCAAATTTTTATGTCTCCAAGGCTGAAAGCCTTTGCTATGATCTTCTGATCGAATTATTATGTTCCTCTGGTCGAAATTTTTATGTCTCCAAGGCTGAAAGCCTTTGCTATGATCTTCTGATCGAATTTTATGATCTTCTGATCGAATGTTATGGTCTTCTGATCAAATTCTCCGATTAAAGCTAAAGGGTGAAAGCCATTGCTATGACCCTCAGGTGAAAGCTGTTGCTATGACCGATTAAAGCTAAAGGGTGAAAGCCGTTGCTATGACCCTCAGGTGAAAGCTGTTGCTATGACCGATAAAAATGACTAGGATCGGCTAAAAATGTTGATTATCATCAGTCAAAACGACTAAGGGTGAAAGCCGTTGCTATGCCCCTTAGATCGAAAATTATCAAAATGGGTGAAAGCCTCTGCTATGACCCTAGGGCTAAAAATGCTCTGAAAACGACTAAGGGTGAAAGCCGTTGCTATGCCCCTTAGATCGAAAATTATCAAAATGGGTGAAAGCCTCTGCTATGACCCTAGGGCTAAAAATGCTCTGAAAACGACTAAGGGTGAAAGCCGTTGCTATGCCCCTTAGATCGAAAATTATCAAAATGGGTGAAAGCCTCTGCTATGACCCTAGGGCTAAAAATGCTCTGAAAACGACTAAGGGTGAAAGCCGTTGCTATGCCCCTTAGATCGAAAATTATCAAAATGGGTGAAAGCCTCTGCTATGACCCTAGGGCTAAAAATGCTCTGAAAACGACTAAGGGTGAAAGCCGTTGCTATGCCCCTTAGATCGAAAATTATCAAAATGGGTGAAAGCCTCTGCTATGACCCTACCTTATGCTCTTTGAAGACCTATATTTCGACCTTATGCTCAATGATGGTCCTAAATTTCGACCTTATACTCTTTGAAGGTCCTATATTTCGACCTTATGTTCTTTGAAGACCTATATTTCGACCTTATGTTCTTTGAAGACCTATATTTCGACCTTATGTTCTTTGAAGACCTATATTTCGACCTTATGCTCTTTGAAGACCTAAATTTCGACCTTATGCTCTTTGAAGACCTATATTTCGACCTTATACTCTTTGAAGGTCCTATATTTCGACCTTATGTTCTTTGAAGACCTATATTTCGACCTTATGTTCTTTGAAGACCTATATTTCGACCTTATGTTCTTTGAAGACCTATATTTCGACCTTATGCTCTTTGAAGACCTATATTTCGACCTTATGCTCTTTGAAGGTCCTAAATTTCGACCTTGTGCTCATTGAAGGTCATAAATTTTGACCTTATGCTAATTGAAATCATGTGTGATCAAACACTAGAAAATCCGACCCCGAATGCATAACTTCGATCCCTAATACATTTTGGAATTTCTAAGATATGCACTCTTTTTCCCTGGTTCGGTTTTTATCCCACTGGGTTTTTCCGAGCTAGGTTTTTAACGAGGCATATCCGAAACACTAAAAAACCGATCCTCAAGGATTTTCTACTTCTCCGAGCTTCAGCTTCACTTTACGCTCGAGAAGTGGGGGAGTATTGATGAGGGGTACTTTGGAATCTTTATTCTTGGAGCTCATGATGGATCAAAGAACATAAATTTCGACCCTGAGCTCATAAAGGACCCTGGATCCAACCCTGAAGGCACAAATTTCGACCCTGAGCTCTTGGAAGACCCTAAAATCCGACCCTGAGCTCACTGAAGGCATATTTTCGACCTTGAGCTCATTGAAGACTCTAAATTTCGACCTTGAGCTCCATGATGACCCTGAGTTCGACCTTGAGCTCCTTGATGACCCTGAGTTCGACCTTGAGCTCCTTGAAGACCCTGATTTCGACCCTGGGTGCATATTTCCAACCCTGGGACGCCTAACTTCGACCTTGAAGACCCTGATTTCGACCCTGGGTGCATATTTCCAACCCTGGGACGCCTAACTTCGACCTTGAAGGCCTAATTTCGACCCTGGGTGCATATTTCCAACCCTGGGACGCCTAACTTCGACCTTGAAGGCCTAATTTCGACCCTGGGTGCATATTTCCAACCCTGGGACGCCTAACTTCGACCTTGAAGGCCTAATTTCGACCCTGGGTGCATATTTCCAACCCCGAAGCTTTGAACTCCAATTAGCTCAGTCCGATCGCCAGCAGAGGGGCTCATGGTCGAATCTATCATTGGGCCAACCTCAGACCCAAGCCCATGGGCCAATCCCCATCCTCAGCTATAAATACCCCAAGCATTTATGACACAGGGGAGGGATTTTGAGGGGCTGCTCCTTGATCGAAGCCTCCTGCTCGGATTTTCTCTTGGGCTAGATTAAATCACCTTAGTTTGTATGTACTTAGCCTCTAGCTTGTACGGCATCCTATAATGCTCAAATAGGACCCTCATTACTTGTAATATGTACACTCATATTCAAAATATATTTTATTGATCTTCAATCTCATATCATAGCATATCTTGCATGCTCAACTTAAATTATTTTGATCCCCAACGAAATAACGTAAGATCACGAGGGCTAAAAATGCTCTGATACGACTAAGGGTGAAAGCCGTTGCTATGCCCCTTAGATCGAAATTATTAATGGGTGAAAGCCTCTGCTAAGACCCGAGGGCTAAAAATGCTCTGAAACGACTAAGGGTGAAAGCCGTTGCTATGCCCCTTAGATCGAAATTACTTAATGGGTGAAAGCCTCTGCTACGACCCTCGAGCTAAGATTGCTCTGAAACGACTAAGGGTGAAAGCCGTTGCTACGCCACTTAGATCGAAATTATTATCCTCGATCAACCGAGATCAACCAGCATTCTATTCTATTATTTCTCCATAATTATTCGTTCGTCTAAGGCTAACAACCATCTTTACGACACCCAGGTCAAAGCTATTATTCAAAGATCGATCGAGACCCTATTTCGATTATTACTTCACGATTATTTGTCCGACTAGGGAATTTAGCCCCTCAGATTAAAATGGTTACTCAAAGGTCATCTTGGATTATTTTGCTTGATGTCTTAATTATGATGTATTTGACGGGGGAATAAAAATCTCCTACAGGTTATATTCAAAATCGAGGAATGTCGATTATCATCTATCATCTAAATATTTATCAAAGTTGGTAAAGAATGGCGCTTGTTCATATTTTTGAAGCAGAGAAATTGATGCTCGATAACAGTATACAAAAGCAATTATACAGGATAACAAGTAAGGATGATAAGAGAAATAAATATCTCATTCATGACATTACAAACAGTTACAAGAGAGTTCGAAATTACAATAGCAAGGAAAATCGAACAAAGTCAAGACTTTACATTTAATGTAACCCTATTACAAATCAACCCTACGCTAGAATTCTTCCATGATCAAAGGAGGAAGGCGAGGCAGGGCTAACACTTCCACCCTTCATCCTTCACTTCCTCGATAGTCGCTCCACATCGGACCAGATCGAGAAAGAAGCAAGCAACCCCTAGGGAAATAACTCCACGCAATCTCGAAGGCAGTTTTCTTCAAGAAATATCTTGAAGAAGTAGAGATCGAGTGCAGGAAAACTCCTCCAGCAGTTGACCCACTATCCCGACTGGATAGAGATCAGAGTACAGGAGGTCGAGCCCGCCTCAAAGACTTGGAATCAGAGAGAGCTGGTCGCCTGCCGGTACCCCAGTCGCAATTATTTTCGCCTGTCGATACCCTAGTCGAAATAAGTTACCATCAGGAGAGAGCGAAATTTGTAAATGGTTCGAAGGAAAAACTCGAACAGTTCAGTCGGAGATAGCAAACGAAGCATGATGGCCAGAGAGAGTAAAATCT
Source organism: Penstemon barbatus (assembly GCA_003313485.2). NCBI lineage: Eukaryota > Viridiplantae > Streptophyta > Magnoliopsida > Lamiales > Plantaginaceae > Penstemon > Penstemon barbatus. The sequence goes on along the minus strand of CM064882.1, from coordinate 19,825,725 downwards.
CATTCATAGGGTCGATCAGAAATGTTACTGAAATGTAAAATTTGAAGGTAGATACGGAACTATATATAGTGGAAGGAAAAGACAATCGACGACTCAGGTTTGATAATACTAACGGCTAAGAAAAAATGGTAAATGCGCCGACCGTTACGATTCCCGAGAATACAAAAACTGTTTCAGTAAAAGCGAATAAAATGTCAAAGTCATTCTGCTCAAATTTATCTTATGTAGTCTCAGTTCCAATCATCGAAGGAAAATCATGAAGAAATCAATGTACAGATTGTAAAGAAAGCGTTATCAATAATTGGCCCAGGGATAAGTAAAAGTCGATAAAATTACTATATTCCGAGCCCGACATATCTATCGATTACAAATTACAGAGACATCAACTACAATTACATATAAGGCCAATCCTTCGATACTAAGTACCTTTTACAGTTATGAGAATATTGAAAAAGAAAAATCTATTTATCCGAACAAGACCGAAAAGAGGAGTTTCATAGCTAGGCAATCCTATGAAATTTTCGGCGGACGACAATATCTTTACTCGACCAGGAGACGCCTATTGAGCCAACAAGTCTTCGACTATGGTCGAAATTTTCCGAAAAGGAGAAGGGCGATACATCTCTTTCCCAGGAGAAACACGAACATTTTATGAAGGACACCAATCTCCGAACTACTACCCGAAACGTTTTCAAAAGAGAGCATAGCAAATTACGTCATACCCTCGAAAAACTTGACGACAGAGCCTCCCTAAACCACACAAAGGCCATGGGCCATTGGGGTCGTGGATGGTCAGCAATAAAGCTTATTGGTCTTCAAGGTTGAAATAGCACTCGCCTGCAGATACCCTAGTCGAGATTGAAGTATAAATTTTACTATGATACGCAGGATAACTCCTAACCCGATATTCGAAATATTGAGTCGAGCAACAAATTCTTCTATTCAGCATAATCGAAGGAGTCTGTTTTCGAAAAATATTATAAGAATGCAAAACGAAGAGCCCCATTTATAGATACTATTCTTAAAAATCCAACGGCTATCAGAGAACAAAAGAAACGGTCAAGATCAAAAGATTGTCGCGACTCCCGAGAATTTCACCGGGAAAAGAAAGTGAAATTACTTTCGGAAATTAAGCGGAATTACTACGCCAAGATCGAAAGATCAAGAAAGCAAACTAAAGAATGATCAAAGAAAGAACACATAAGAGGAACATGCGATTCGAGAAGAAAGTAAATTATTACAAGTCATAGAGAATAAAATATCTGAAAATTATTCAGGATAGCACAAGTAAAAACAGTATACTACAAGTCCTGGTAAATAAGAGACAACATCTAAACAAGCTTATTGTCAGAGAGAATCTTTCGAAGCTCAGCATTGCGAGCCTCACATCCTGCTGCAAATCCACGATCATAAGCTTCCTTTTCTCGGCGAACGGACTCTTGTCTCTCTTGCTCATGAAAACTCTTTAGTTTCTCGAGCTCGTCGTTCAGTTGTTTGTGGATCTCTTCTCCATGCTCTTTAGCAGTCTTCTCCCTCTCTAAAGCAAGCTTCTCTGCGAGGACACGATCAAACTCGATTTTCCTCTCCTCCAGCTCGAGGGAGATAGCAGAACGCTGATTCGCTTCCCGCTCAGCATATGTTTTGAGCTCAATGAAATCTTGTCCAGCCTGTTAGAGAGATCGGCAGTTTTTTTTAAAAAAAAAAAAAAAAAAAAAAAAAAGAGTACACCTGAAAAAGGAAGTGCCGCCCAGACTCGAACAACTCTTCTATGTTCCTCTCCTTGGACGCGTTTCTCTCCTTGGGTATGTCGGTCTCCGAAGAAGTAAAGTTAGCTTGCAACAAATTACCCATGGGGTCAACCTTAGAAGGAGATCCATCTTTCAACTCCTCGTGCAGGGAAGAAGCAACTTTTGGAGGAGAGGAATCAACAAGAGGTCGGGAAGGATTATCAATTCCTAAAGTTTCAGCAGAGGCCCCTCCACCAATCTCTAACTTGGATTTTTTGCTGAGATTCCCTGCGGGAGGAACGGTAGAGGCATCGGAAGATGACTTGCTATCAATAGCAAGATTTTGTAAAGCCTCAATGGGAGTGACCCCATCAGAATAAGGCCTCTTATTCGAAGAAGGAATAGGAGTCTTTTCTTGAACGGGATCTTCACTCGGAGAGTCGACCACTTTCGGGGAAGAACCCCCGAGCGCAGCCTCGAGCTCTTCATCCAGAATGGACTTGCCGGAAGTACCCTTGGTTTGCTTGGAGGAAGTGGTTTTCTCCTTCTTATTCCCCCCCCCCCCCCCCCCTTTAGGAGCTTTCGGGGAAGACAGGGAGGTCTTAGAAGAAGATTTAGAAGGCTTGGCCTCCTTGGCAGCCTTCTGTTCTTTCTGCTCTTTGCTCGAGCTCTTATTTTTCGAACCACCAAATAGCGACCTGGGATCGATAGCTTTGCCTAATACGTTCTCCATGGTAAGCGAATTCGGGATCGACAAGCTAAGTTCTTTACTTTTTAAGGAATTTAGAAAATGCAGAAAATATGGGGAGAGCTCCGATCTCTGTAAGGAAGGATGTCGTGTGAGTAATGAGAAGAGATCCTAATATTTATAGACGCTACAAACTACAATTGTGATAACGAATCGACGCAACCGTGAAGAGAAACCCCACTCGGATAAATAAAGTTCGGGCAGAAAGCGTTTAAAGCAATCGATATTTATAAAGTTAGAATTCACAAGTTACACGAATCAGATCAAAAAATATAAAGTTAACTCGTTTACAAAATTGGGTTACATGAGTAAATACAATCGATTCCTAACTAGAGATCTTTGAATCGCCCCCTCCGGCTTGCTCAACCCCTATAACTCGCTAAACTGAAGATCAGACGATATATATATTTGAAGCTGGATAATTACCCAGCCTGGTCGACAGATCGACCGTCTCCCTTATCCGGGGCATTGCCTATATTGACATCTTCCCCTTTCTCCCCGGACACATTAGAAAGATCGTCGCAGGAGTACTCGAGCGCATCAGGGTTAGGCATCGGAATGCCATACTCCTCGACTAAGGGGGCAAAGCGATGATTTCGCCAATTAGTATCCATCTTGGGTAGAGAGGAAGCTTTGTAATCCTTCCCTTCAGCGTTCTTAAAAGGATTCATGTGCTTAAAGTACTCATCCATATCATCTGGAATCTTCTCGGCCGCGACCAATTGTTGAACCCCTTTATAAAAGATTGTCTGAAGGATTTCCCCCATTTTCCTTTGAACTAAGGGGTCCAAGACAGGGGATTCCAGGAACTCTCGTATGGCAGGGATCTCGGCTTCTTCCCGGCCTTGGGCATATGCACGCTCGGAGTCTTGCTTCGCTAGCTCGAGTTCAACCTTTATCTTCTTTAGCTCCTCCTCAAGGGCACTTCTCTCTTTAACGGACACAAGCAAGTCCTCTTCTACTGAGGAAGAATGTTTCGTATTCGCTTTCACTAGCTCCTTCTTTACTTGGGACAATTCTCGCTGACTCTCCGCCAGCTGAGATCGAAGGGCCTGGTTATCAGCAAAAATCTGGGCATACGCATCATGAGCGTCCTGCGATTCCTGCTCTAGTAACGCCAAACGATAGGATTGAAGGGCGAATAAATCTCCTACCTACAAGACATTTTTGAGTATCAATAAAGCTAGGAATTCTAAAGAAAGAACACAGTCAAAAGACGAGTATTTACCTCGTGATACGTTCTGGAGAAATCACTCAAAACCTCAAAATCCCCTTTGATGGAATAAAGCAGGATATCCCGTTTAAACCGACTAGCCATAAAGATTCTAGTGGCTTTGTCGAATTCATTCTCCCCTCTCATATCCAGATCGGTCATAATGGTACCATCCTCAGGATATCCAGCAGTTCTGCTACTACGAAAATGCTCGTCCATAAAGTCTGCCACATCAGGTTCCGACTTACCTTCTCGACAAGGGACAGAAGCAGAACTCACGCCAAAGGGTTTTATCCTCCTCGAAGGCCCTGGGTGTTCAGCATTTCTTTTTTGGCCCAGAAGCTTCTCGTATTCCTGAATACCCTGAATCCGATTCTAGGAATGTTGACTGTAGCCGACAGACGAAAGAGCGGAAGTATCAGGGGAGAATAACGATCGGAGAGGTCCGGACGTGGCAGAATTCAAAGAACTCATAGTGCCAACCCCTCTTAAGTCAGGAATCAAAGACGGTATGACAACTGGATTCCCACCTAAGTTACTTGCGTCTGTTCTTCTCTCGGAAGCGTAAGGTAACGGGTCGAAATAAAATTGTTTATCTCCGACCAAGCCGGCAGGGGATACCCGAAATTTCTCAACAATTCGACCTGCGAGGATGATACGAATCGGGCACGAGTTCAAACAAGGAAATTTGTTTAATAAAACACAAAGGTAAGTTAAAGATAAGAAGCATACCCAAAGAAAGAGGGACAGTGTTCGAAGCATTGGAGGTTGGCGGGACATCGGTTCGCATGAGGGGCCCTTCGGAGGACTGGCTAGGTTATCTAATCGCCGGAGCTAGGTAATTACAGTGGCTCAACCCAGCCAATCGCAAAACACCTTCTTGAATCAAGTATCTAGTTTGGAAAGGGTTAGACTGTAATCGCCCCAGGAGTTCATCAGAAAGACGATGGCTAAGTTTTTCTTTAATTCTGTGAGAACCGTATGTCCAAGTATTTGCGCCATCCCATCGATAAGGTCTTGTTTTCGAACTACCCTCTGAAATAGGAACGTCAGGGCCCTTCACGAAAAAGAATCTCCTCTTCCAGCCTAAAGTTTTCTCTGTTGTTATTTTTGTAAGAAAAGGCCGTTTAGACCTCGGACGGACGGACACAAAGCCAATGTTCGAACCCTTGCAGGGATCCATTCGGAATATCTGCCAAAAGTTGCTAAAGGAAGCTTCTTCTCCTTTTGCCTCCATAAGAGTGCAAAACGCTAGTATATATGCAACAGAGTGCGGGAGAAGTTGAGCCGGGGAAAGCGAAAAGAAATTCAGGACATTTCTGATAAGAGGAACGAACGGGATACGCAAGCCACAGAAAAATTGTCCCTCGTAAAAGGCTTGACATCCAGCGGGGGGCTCAGTGGCACGTTCGGTGTAAGAAGGAACGACAATCGAAAAACCTTTGGGAAGAAATTTCCCAAAATCCGCCTCGAGGTGAGCGCGATCCTTTTTCGTAAAACAACAGGAAGTTTCACTAGCGGGAAGCTTTGACTTACTCGAGATTACGGCTTGTGAGGCTTGCGTATGTTTAAAGATCCTGACAAAAGCACCTTCGCCGATACTACGTTTGTCGACCTCATTCTCTTCGAGATCCTCGCTCGGATCGTCGTCTTCGCCGTCTTGATGAAATTCCCCATCTTCGAAGTCATCTACAAGCTTAAATAAGGGATCAGATTCTTGACTCTCTTCGACCTTATTCTTGCCCTTTGAACTTCTAGAACTTGACATTATGTATTCGGAGATGAATGTACTAAAGTAACTACCTTTTCGATTAAAACACTTCGAGCTCAAGAGAAAATATAACATGGAAGTAATTTTTCAACGGGTCAACATATATATACGGGGTTAAAAAGGTAAAATTGCAAAGAGGTCCCCGAGTAACCGCGACGATTGAACTTACCAAGGGTAAAAACTTTGGGTTTTTCCTCTCAAAATAGCCTTTTTGATCCTTCTTTTTTTAGAACTGCGGAATTTGTCCTTGCGTTTTATCCCTAAGTATCTCGGAGACCCTCCTTGTTATAACCGGAAATTCTGAAAAGCATCCATCTAGGGATCGAACAACGCATCTTGGAACCAGAAAGGATATTGTTACTTCAACATCCTCTAACAAGGGTAACTTCAGAACACGCCGATGTATGTTTTCTTATATATGCACTCTTTTTCCCTAGCTCGGTTTTTATCCCAGTGGGTTTTTCCGAGTTAGGTTTTTAACGAGGCATATCCTAAAGACATTCTGAACGGCTCGTCTCATTGTAGCATGGAACGTATTTTGTACTTCTTCGAGCGCTCGCTTCGCTTCACAATCGAGAAGTGGGGGAGTATTGATGAGGGGTATTTCGGATCCCCTGTTTTTCTAGCCTCAACGCAGTTCGAATAGCACCGAACCCTGTCGCCAGGGACCAAAAGCTGAACCAAAGCATGAAGATGATTGTTCCGAGCACATTAGAGAACCATAGATCGAAGGACACTGTTGGGCCGAGCCCAGGCCCAAGCCCTCCAATTTGGCTATAAATACTCCATGCATTTATTACACTGACGACGACTTCCAAGGCACACTAACCTGGAGACTGCTGCTCGGGTTTTCTGGAGAATATTAGTGTAGGCTTTCTCATACATGTTTCACCCTCTAGCTTGTACGGCATCCAATAATGCTCGAATAGGACCTTCGAATACTTGTATTTGTACTCATTCAATTCGAATACAATTACTTTGGTCTTTGCTTTACTTTATTATTGTCATTATTGTATTACATCCCACCCTTGATCGAACTAACGAAACCACGTAAGATCACCAGTTGATCACCCTTTCGGTCTTTCCATCATGGGATCCTGTAAACTTAGATAGTTGATCGGCCCATTTGTTTTCCGAACGTGGAATGTTCTGTATGCCGAAACTTTCAAATTTCTCAGCTAGTGTTTTCACTTTGGCGAGGTATTTGACCATATTGAATTCTTTAGCCTCGTATAGGCCTTCAATTTGTCTTTGCACTAACTCTGAGTCGGTTAATACTTTAAGCCTCTTTATGTTGGCATTGATCGCCATTTCCATTCCTGCGATTAACGCTTCATATTCTGCTTCATTGTTCGTTACGACGAAGTCCAATGTTATCACATAATTCAAATCTTCTTTATTTGGTCCGGTGAAGTTGATTCCGGCGCCTCCTCCTTCTCGGCATGAAGCACCGTCGACATGCATTAGCCAAGTTTGATCTTCTATGATCAAGACATCGTCGTTGAGGCTGCTCGATGATTCAGTGGCCCGCGTCGGTGTTTCCAATAGAAAATCAGCCAACACTTGGGCCTTAATTGCGATTCTTGGTTTGTAGTCGATTTCGAATTGGCCGAGTTCGATCGCCCATTTGATTAGTCTTCCGGAGGCTTCCGGTTTTGCTAAGACTTGTCTTAGTGGTTGATTCGTTAAAACGATGATTTTGTAGGTTAAAAAGTAGGGTCAAAGTTTTCGTGCAGCCACTACTAAGGCCAGCGTGAATTTTTCAATTTCCAAATAATTATTCTCCGCCCCTTGCAATAATTTGCTTAGATAATAGACAGGCTTATGTTCCGAGCCTTCTATCTTAATTAGTACAGAACTAATGGCCGCTTCGGAGATGGAGATGTAGATATACAATGGTTCTCCTTCCGTTGGTTTGGCCAACATCGGGGGTGTTGTCAAATATTCTTTGAGTTGTTCGAAGGCTCGACCGCATTCTTCGGTCCAAATGAAGTTTTTTGCTTTTCGGAGAGTTTGGAAAAATGGCAAGCTTCTGTCTGCTGATTTTGATATGAATCTGTTCAATGCTACGATTTTCCCAACCAAGCTTCGTACTTGAGAGATGGTTTTGGGAGGTCTCATTTCTGTTATGGCTCGAATTTTCTCTGGGTTGGCTTCTATTCCTCGCTGGTGTACTAAATATCCAGAAAATTTTCCTGACTTAACACCGAAAGTGCATTTCGCGGGGTTTAACTTCTGATGAGGGATATTTTGGGATTTTACTTATCTTCATAATTATGCGAGATCGAACAGTACCTAACTCGGAAAATCAATTCCGAGCCCGATGCCCCAGTACCATAAGAACAGACGGCCCTGGATCCAAAGTCACTGTTGGGCCGAGCTATGATCCAAACTAATGGGCCGAAGAATTGCATGTCTGCGGATAGATCACCTAGACCCCGATTTCAGCTATAAATACCCCATGCATTTATGACACCAGACACGATTTTCCAGGTGCTCCCTCCTCGAAACTACTGCTCGGAAGCGCTTGGGAATATAGGAATAGGATCATATGTGTTTCGCCCTCTAGCTTGTACGGCATCCAATAGGGCTCGGATAGGACTCTATATGTTTTATATTCTTGTTACCTTGTAATCGAGCACTTGAATATATTATCATTGATCTTTCACATTATTATTGTGTATTCGTTCAATTATTTTACGCATCGATTACTCATACGAAATCACGTAAGATCAATTGGCGCCCACCGTGGGGCCTTATTCGAGTCTTAGATCGAAATATGCCTACTACGAGGAGAAATACATACAATAGAGGAGAGCCTTCCCATGCAGTGGGAGCACAAAATTCTGTCAACAATGAACCCGATAATCTATCGCGCGCCGCTCAACAACAACCCGAGGTGCCACCGGCGGTTCCACAAGATAACATTCCAATACACACGACCATCGGTGATTTAAGGTTTATAATAGGCACAATGTGTAGGGAATTCATGAACAGCGGAAGGGCAGATCAATCACCTGTCGACCAACCAGGAGCTCAAGGAAGACCAGAGATACCTTCATCAAACTTACAGAAGGAAAACAATATGTCGCATGCCCCATCGTCGCATCCAGGACGAGCTGCACCCTCAAAAGTCAATGCCCGATCTGAAAACCCACCTGCACGAGTGCACGATATAGAGGATTCTGTTGTAGGAGAAAGTCATACCGCTGGCGCTGTGTTAAGAAACAAACCAACTTACAAGGGAATTACCGAATCAGAATTGGAGAAAATAGTACAGGAAAGGGTGACTAAAAAATTAGAAGAGCAAGATACTATGATAGAGATTCCCTTCACTAATCAGGCTGCCAGGCAAGCGGGGAATGCTCTGATTAGAGGAAACTTGCGAGAGAGGGAGGTCTCGAATAATATCATGCGCTGCTCACCCTTTTGTCGAGAGATACGCGAAGCTCGAAACACAGAAACGGTGCCAACCAGGCTCCCACGGTATAACGGGACTACCGACCCCGGAGAACACATTAACAGCTTTGTTAATGTGATGAACTTATACGGACATTCGGAAGATTTCTGTTGCAAAATTATGGTCACCACATTTGAAGGAATTGCTCTCGATTGGTTCGGGAAATTACCTCCGAACTCCATTTTTTCTTTTGAAGAATTCTGCGATAAGCTAAAACATCAGTTCGCTAGCCAAAGGAAGCCAAGATTGCCAGCGAATCACCTGGGCACTGTGAAACAATTGGAAGGAGAAACGTTGAGGCAATGGCTAGCGAGATTTAGTATCGAGCTCTTGAAGGTGGATACCCCGCAGATCGAGTATCTGTCCTCCCTGATGTTTGAGCTGACTAGGAGCACCCAGTTCGGAAATGCGTTATGTAGAAAGCAACCAAAATCCTTCGAACGGATAATGGAAATTTCTGAAAAGTATATGATACAAGAAGAGATGAACAAATTAAAGAATTCACATGTAGATAAGTCTCATCACAACAAGAAACAAGATCGGACTCCGATCCCAAAACCGGGTGATTATGGAGGATCAAACAAAGGATCCGTCTGGCAGCGAATCAACACTTTCAAGCCGCATTTGCCGCCCCAAGGTACGAATGCATACGGACCTCCTTATGATCAAAATCGAGGTCCGAGACCGGGTAAAATTCAATTCACTGAGCTTAACAGTTCCAAAGAAGAAGTGCTGACCGTGTTGGAAGAAGGGAATTTGATTCCGGAAGCCCAGAGGATTACACAGGCAAGGCCGGGTGCGCCTGGATATGACTAATACTGTCGATATCATCGAGCTCGAGGACATAGTACGGAAAATTGTTATCAATTGAAGGTTGAGATAGAAAAATTAATCACCCAAGGAAAACTCAAAGAATTTGTCAAAAATGGCAACTATAACAATCGTTACAGATCCCGTTGTCCAAGGAAATTTAGCGCTCGGCAAAAGCAAATTCGAAGTCTGGCAGAAGAACAGTCGAACGGTGTAATAAACATGATTGCTGGCGGACCAGCGGGCGGAGATAGTAGGAACGCTAGAAAGAGGACTTTGAGGTCAATCAGGGCAGGTGTATCTACAAAAAAGGAAATCCTATCTTTGGAATTTCCATCAATGGAAAACCAAATCATCAGCTTTAGCGAGGCAGATCGACCCGCGGATGTTAGTTGGGATACGAATGAAGACGATCCAGACTTTTCCATGGTGTTGACACTAAAAATTGCAAATTTCGAGGTCAAAAGAGTGCTGGTTGATAATGGGAGCTCGGCGAACATAATTTCGTCAGAAGCTCTTACAAGAATGAATCTCTGTCATCCGCATTTGGATAAGGTAACCATCCATTTGGTCGGTTTCGGGGGATCGGAGATTGCTCCGCTCGGGACCATACTCTTGAGTACAACCCTAGGGTTCAAACCCAAGAATGTCACTAGAATGATCAAGTTCCTGGTGGTGGACACACCGTTTGCTTACAACGCCATCTTGGGAAGGCCTGCTCTGAATATTTTTAAGGCTGTCGTGTCTACCTACCATCAAAAGATAAAGTTCCCGACCGAAGGAGGAGTAGGAGAGATGAGGAACGACCAATACATGGCTTGGGAATGTTATAGTTCGTCCTTAACTATCAAGGAGAAAGTGGAGCCCGAGCTCCCTGGCAAAAGAAAGATAAATGAATTGGTCTCTAACTCCGGAACTCCGATTCCCGATTATGAAAGACTAGATGGAAAGAAAGGAAAAATCGTAGACATGAGTGTGCATGCACCTGACCACAAAAAAGTGAATTTGGTCCCTGGATCTCCAAAGAAATTCACAAAAATAGGAACGGAACTGAGTAATGACATGGAAGCAAAGCTCATCGGATTCTTGCAGGAGAATGTGGATGTTTTCGCCTGGAATTCGGACGACATAGTAGGAATTGACCCGCGTGTGATAACACATTCTCTAAATATTGACCCAAAGGCCAGACCAGTGAGACAGAAAAAGCGCAATCACGATCGCGAAAAAGACAAGATAATTAACGCGGAGGTCGATAGATTGCTAGCAGCAGGGCAAATCAAGGAGATAAAATTCACGGAATGGCTATGCAACGTGGTCCTGGTCTCCAAGGGCGAAAAGGTTGAGAACAAATGGAGGATGTGTAACGATTTTACTGACTTGAACAAGTTATGTCCAAGGGACCCTTACCCCTTACCTCGAATTGACATGCTCGTAGATTCCACTGCGGGATTTGTATTATTTAGCATGATGGATGCCTTTCAAGGATTTTATCAGATCTTCATGCATGAAAAAGATCAGGACAAGACGGCGTTTATCACCGAACGAGGGGTATACTGCTTCATCGTTATGCCTTTCGGTTTAAGAAACGCCGGCGCAACATATCAGAGATTGGTCAACATGATGTTCAAAGAGTTGATAGGAGAAATCATGGAAGTTTATGTAGACGACATGCTCGTAAAAAGCATGTCCGAAGAAGATCATATTGACCACCTTCATAGTTGTTTTCAAATTTTGAGGAAGTATGGGATGAAGTTGAATCCAGCAAAGTGCACTTTTGGGGTGCGATCAGGAAAGTTCCTCGGGTATTTAGTTCATGAGAGGGGAATCGAAGCGAACCTAGAAAAAATCCGAGCAATCACTGATCTCCATCCACCGAGAAAACTCTCAGACGTTCAAAGTTTGATCGGGAAAATTATCTCGTTAAATAGATTTATCTCCAGATCTGCTGACAAGAGCTTACCTTTCTTCAAACTCTTGCGTAAATCTATGAACTTCGAGTGGAATGACGAATGCGATAAGGCTTTTGAAGAACTAAAAGCGTACTTGACCTCAACACCAATGCTAGCAAAACCATCTGAAGGGGAACCCCTATATTTGTACATAGCTGTGTCAGAAGAAGCCATCAGCTCGGTTCTGGTCAAACTTGATAAAGCCGAGCATAAACCAGTTTACTATTTGAGTAAATTGTTGCAGGGTGCTGAGAAGAACTACATGGAGATTGAAAAGTTCGCACTTGCCCTAATTGTGGCTGCCCAGAGGTTAAGGCCCTACTTTCAAACATACAAGATTATTGTCTTGACTAATCAACCTTTAAGACAAGTTTTGTCCAAGCCAGAAGCTTCGGGAAGGTTAATAAAGTGGGCGGTCGAGCTCAGCCAGTTCGATATCGAATATCGACCACGTGTCGCCGTAAAAGAACAGGTGCTAGCCGACTTTGTGCTCGAATCAACCAACATATCAAACGTGAAGGAAGGAACGACCTCGGAGTTAGGTATGGTGGAAGGAGCAAACGATCAAATCTGGCTGATGCACGTGGACGGATCTTCGACCAAAGAAGGAGGTGGAGCTGGGATTCACTTTCAAGGGCCCAATGCTGAAGACCTGAGTTACGCGATAACTTTGGATTTTGTCGTCACCAATAATGAGGCCGAATATGAAGCGTTGATAGCTGGATTAGAGATGGCCATTAAGGCAAAGGTAAAATCGATTGTTGTGTTGACAGATTCAGAACTTGTTCACAGGCAGGTAAAAGGCACTTACGAAGCCAGAGAGTTCAACATGATTAAATATCTTAACAAAACGAAGAGGTTAATCTCAGAGTTCGATAAGTTCGACATTCAACCTATACCAAGAGAGGAGAATCTCTGGGCAGACATATTATCAAAATTCACAGGACTGGCCGACGGAAAAACTGAGAGGACGATCACGTGGCTGCTGTCAAATATGTCTGCCATCGAATTAGATGCAGCCCCTCCGATCGATGTTATGGAAATTGAAGAACCAAGCAAGTCATGGAGCGATCCTATTATCGCCTATCTTAAGGATGGAAAACTCCCAGAAAATGCAAATGAGGCTCGGAGAATCAAGTATAGAGCGCCGTCATTTACTTTGATGGACAATCAACTCTATAAGCGGTCTTCTTCAGGATTTATATTGAAATGTATACAAGAATCATACTACAATGCCATCTTAAGAGAAGTTCATGAAGGGGAAGCGGGAAATCATTGCGGCGCTCGAGCATTAGCTCTTAAATGCTCGAGATCTGGATATTATTGGCCAACTCTCTTTTCTGTTTCTGTTGATTATGTGAAAAAATGCCATCACTGTCAAATTTATTCAAACTTGATTCATCAACCGGCAGAGCATATGCATTCAATTCCTATTTGCTGGCCCTTTGACAAATGGGGCATTGATATTGTTGGACCTTTCCCGACTGCACGAGCCAGAAAAAATTATGTACTAGTGGCGGTGGAATATTTCAGCAAATGGATCGAATGTGTCGCCTTGACCAAGATCACCCAGTTTCAAGTTATCAATTTCTTATGGAAAAATATAGTCTGCAGGTTCGGAATCCCCAGGGTTCTGATATCAGATAACGGAACACAGTTCGCAGGAAAAAGGATCACGGATTGGTGTGAAAAGTTAGAAATACAACAGAATTTCGCGTCTGTTGGCCATCCTCAGGCTAATGGACAAACTGAAGTAACAAATCGGGAAATTGTTCGATCTCTGGAGAAGCGCTTATCGGAAGCAAAAGGGAAATGGCTGGATGAACTGCTAGGAGTTTTATGGGCCAATAGAACTACTGTTAAAGCTGCAACGGGAGAAACTCCATTTAGTCTGGTTTATGGGTCGAAAGCCGTGATCCCAGTAGAGAACCTCGTACCTTCCCCCAGGGTCGAATTTTACGATCCCGAAAGAAACCAATCCCTAAGGGAACTGGAAGTCGATCATGCGGATAGTCAAAGGGACCGTGCAAAGTTGAAAATCCAGTCTACGAAGTCTAGCATGGAGAAGTCTTATAATCGTAATGTTCGAATCCGAACATTCAAGGTAGGGGATCTAGTGCTAAAGAAAGTAGAAGTATCGAGGCACGTCGGAAAACTCCAACCTAATTGGGAAGGCCCTTTTGTGGTCATTGAAGTGGGAAGAAAAGGTTCTTACAAAATTGCTCATCCTGACGGAGAGGTGCTACCTCGAGCATGGAACGCTGTTAATCTGAGAAAATATTATGGAAGATAGCTGAACTCAAGACTACTTTCATTTAGTCATCTTGCTTTATTCTCTTTATTTCTAGTGGTTTAGTAATTTACGTATTCAACGAAGGTTTATTTTGATTGAGATGTTCGAAGAATTCTTATTCCAACAGAGTATTTATTCAATGAAAGTTTATTCCGCCTAAGTTCATATTTATTCGTCATATTCTGGATATTCTCGATCTATTTTCATCTGTTATCAATCTTTATCTTTCTCTATCAATTATTAAGGGTGAAAGCCTCTGCTATGACCCTCTAGCTAAAAATGCTCTGATACGACTAAGGGTGAAAGCCGTTGCTATGCCCCTTAGATCGAAAAATACAGAACGGGTGAAAGCCTCTGCTATGACCCTCGAGCTAAAAATGCTCTGATACGACTAAGGGTGAAAGCCGTTGCTATGCCCCTTAGATCGAAAAATACAGAACGGGTGAAAGCCTCTGCTATGACCCTCGAGCTAAAAATGCTCTGATACGACTAAGGGTGAAAGCCGTTGCTATGCCCCTTAGATCGAAAAATACAGAACGGGTGAAAGCCTCTGCTATGACCCTCGAGCTAAAAATGCTCTGATACGACTAAGGGTGAAAGCCGTTGCTATGCCCCTTAGATCGAAAAATACAGAACGGGTGAAAGCCTCTGCTATGACCCTCGAGCTAAAAATGCTCTGATACGACTAAGGGTGAAAGCCGTTGCTATGCCCCTTAGATCGAAAATTATAGTCGATTAAAGTTATATCATATTCCTCATACGTAATCGCTAAGTTGAACATCAAGAATCTTATTCGAGCAAACAGAAGTATCTCTTCTAGCTCAAGGAATCTCCGAGAATTCATTTAGAGGGCGTTTTAGGAAGCAACAAGATCATGGATCATTAAACAACGAGAATTAAAGTTCGCTTCTATTAAACGATTTCGATTTGCATAATGGAACGATGAAGTTGCAGGAGGTCAAAATCACTGTATATTAAAAAAAAAAAAGAGAATTACAAAGATAGACAATTACATTCATAAGTTGTTCGAATAATTACAAATAATTCATCGAGGTACAGAGATAAAATTACAGAGGATTCCAAATCGAAGACATTACATTCATTCCTCTCCTACTACAAATACTAAATCCGAGATCTCTGGCGAGAAAACAGTTTTCCAGCATTCTTGCTACCGGATCCCCGCAAGCTCTCCGAGACTATTGGCCGGTCAAGGAAAGATAGTTGCGTATCTAGTTCACTAACCGACCGGATGAAACGACAGAGTATCGGAATTCTAACCCGTCACAGAAAGGATGAATCCAAAGAAGCAGGTCGCCTGCCGGTACCCTAGTCGTAATTATTGTCCCCTGTCGATACCCTAGCCGAGAAATTTTCATATGGCATTTCCAAGAAAGTTTGAAAAGAAGGTTCGAATAAAGATCTCGAACGCTTCAATTACTAACATTGAATGGAATATGGAGCTGATCGGCAAAGATAAAAACACAACCTTATCGATCGAGTGAAACATTTACAGAAGTGTAAAAAATGAAGAGATCGGAGCTTTCCCCAGATTTTTCGCATTCATCGAATTCTTTAAAGAGTAAGAATCCGAGCTATTGAACCTAAATTCGCTTATCATGGAAAATGTACTAGGCAAACCTATCGACCCTAGATCGATGTTTGGGGGCTCGAAGAATAAGAATCCGAGCAAAGAGCAGAAAATTGCCAAGGAGGCCAAACCCTCCAAATCTTCTTCTAAAACTTCTGCGTCTTCACCGAAAACCTCTAAAGGGGGAGAAAGTAAGAAGGAGAAAACCATTACCTCCAAACAAACTAAGGGTAGAGAACAACATTCCAGCAATATTATCATTACAACAAGGATATCGTTACAACAAGTATGATATTACAACAAAGAAAAATCTTAGCAAACTCACGATACAAAGGAAAACCATAGTGTTACTGAACGAAATTATTTTCAAAAAGGACCTTTCGAACTTCAGCACTACGATCAGCATACCCACGAATATAAGCTTCCCTCTCACGAAGCTCGGAGTTTCTTTTCTCACGATCAGAGATATCTTTGAGTCTCTCTATTTCCAAGATTAACTTATCCTGGGACAATCTCTCCTTAAAAAATCTATTAGCTTCCAATGCGCGTTCCAGCTCGGAATTTTTTCTGATCAGCTCAAGCGAAATAGAAGCCCGTTGTTCGATCTCATGTTTAGTCAACGCGTAAAGCCTAGAAAAGTCTTTGCCAGCCTGAACAAATAAAAGACACGTATTGACATTAGAAAATCATGGTAAAAAGGTTAGAAAGAATTACCTGGGCAAGGGATTCCAACCCGGACTGAAACAGGAACGAGGAATATTATCCGGTCGAGAGAACCGCCTCGGAGATAGAGACATTGGCCCGAAGAAGGGTCGGGTCGGATTTCCCATATAACGTTGTATCGAGGGGAGCTATTTTTCTCTCAAATGAAGAAACACTAGAAGGAGACAACAAGCCGAAAGATTCCCCGACCAATGATGGTACGGAGTGGAAAGGGGTGCGCCCAACTACATCCTCCGCAAAAGAAACCTTTTTAATTTTCTTGTTGGATCCCCTGGATTTCAAGCACGAAGAAAGGGGAGTGGTCGAAGATTTATTTCCTTCATAAGAGTTTAAACGATCGGAACTAATGGATTCGATCGGTGCTCGATTCCTTTTCCTTATATTTATGCCGTCACTGGGCTTGGAAAAAGGCGCGGAAGAAATCACGAAAGCGTACGAATTTTTATTCATCTCCTCGATTTCCAGGTAAAGATTCAATCGAAATAATTCTCTAAAAAGCTTCGATCCCTGTGAGCAATGTTATCGTAAAACCAATCAACGCAAAACGGTCTTGGTATTTATAAGAGACATGACATCAGGCGAATTGCAATAATTCATGAGTCGCTACTCCCAAGAAAGATTCGATGATGCAGTTGAGTATGCAAGCATGACGTTATAAAAGTTAACAAGTTGGTAAGACAGATAAAAGGTTAAGGATGGCATTAAGAAAAAATTAAAACCAAGCATCCGTAAACAGGAAAAAGCACGAGTCTATAAAATGAATGTACAATCACAATGGTTCATCGAGCCCTATTACACGGAAGCCATTACTGGCCGGATTCTTTTACGCCAGAACCATGGTCCGACTGCTCTTGTTCCTTTCTCTCACTAGAATTGCTTTCCGAGCTGTCAGGGTCGTCACTGCTCGAGCTGCTCTCTTCTTCATCATTACTTTGCACGTCAGCCGAAGATCTGCTCGAACCAGAAGAAGGAGTGCCTTGTTTCCCCTGATCGCGGGAATCCCCTTCAATATCCACATCTTCATTCTCGGATTGGGCTTCGAGCGCATCAGGATTTGGCATCGGCACTCCAAATTCCTCGAGAAAAGGAGCGAACTCATGAGTGGCCAAATCCTCGAGCTTGGGAGGAAGGGAAGATGCTTTATAATCTTTACCCAAGATGTTCTTATAAGGATCCAAGTTGGGAAGGTAATCACCAAGGGCGCCTTCGATCTTGGCAGCTGTAAGGAGGTGCTGAGCACCTTTGTAGTAGAAGGCTTGATTAATTTCACCTGACCGCAAGCGAACTAAGGCATCAAGGATCGGAGACTCCAGGAACTCCCTTACGGCGGGAAGCCTAGCTTCGGCTCGACCTCGCTCATAAAACTGTTCGGCGGACATTTTGGTTTGCTCAAGCTCCAGCTTTAATTTCTCCACCTCACCCTCTAAGGCCCTCTTTGCCTCCAACTCCTTTTTATCCTCCTCGAGCTCTATCTCGACCCCAGACAACTTAATTTTGGCATCCTCTAGCTGACTGGTCTTTGCAGCTTCATCCTTCAGAACATTGTATAGGGCTTTCTGTGCCGCCTGAGATTCTTCGCTCAGTACGGCCAGTCGAAGAGCAGTTTGAGTAAACAGGTCCCCGGCCTACAAAGAAAAAGATATGTAAAACACAAAATAAGAATTATAAGGAAAAGAATAAAAACCTTCAGAATAGACAGTACCCTTTGATGAGCGTGGGCGTAATCGCCTACTATCTCAAAATCCTGCTTAACAAAAGATTGGATAGTATCATCCTTGAACCGCCCTGCCAAGAATATCCGAAGAGATTTGTCCACCGTATGCTCGCCCTCGGGACCTAAGTCAGATTCAATTGTCCCACCCTCGGGGTATCCAGCCGACCTGGGCCCTTGCAGATGATCCTCGATGAAGTCAGCCAGATCCGGTTCGGAGTTGCCAGTCCGACAAGAAATCGATTCCGGTCCACGACCAAAGGGTTTGACTCTCCTGGAGGACTCAGGGGCATCGCTACTTTTCTTGCGAGCCGTCCTAACTTGCGAAATCTCCCTGGCACGATTCTCCATCAAAGTGTAGTTACTAAACCCTGCGTCATTCGGGTTAGAAGTGCCAGTTGGAAAAACAGATCGAAGAACGTCGGAAGCTGGGAAACTAGGAGTCCCCTCCGCCTCAACCCGAGAGCGAGAAGTTCCTACTTCGGTAACCGGGGGAATAGCCACTAAGGCATTTGAGGTCGACGTGATCCCGACCCGAGCCTCGTAATTTTTCGCTTTCCAAGATGTTGTTGACGTTTGTGGACGAGGTCGACCCTTATTACCCTTTGAAAAAGAAGCAACATGTGGACCAGCTACTGATGTACGAAATTTATCAACAATATCAGCCAACGTGGAAGGGGGGTTAGCGGGATCGATCCGGGCCTTCCCATACTCAATCGGATCGGCAGGAAAAGTGCAGTTACTGAGCTCGGCCAACCGCAAGACCGCCTCCTGAGTCATCAACGCGGTCTGATGAGGGTCAGCACGAAGAGATTGCAGAAATTTATCTGTTATCTCATTTTTCATATTTCCCACGAGACGCCGTTTACCGTATATCCACGTCTTTGCTCCAGGCCAATTGAATGGTGTAGGCTCGGGATTATTTTCAGAAGGAGGAGACTCTGGTCCTCGAACGAAGAAGAACTCATGCTTCCATCCTTTCGAATTGCTGCTGACATTGGCTGATAAGATCGAAATCTTTGGTCTCTGAGAAAAATATACATAACCTGCATTCGAAGACGTGGAAGCACTCATCTGGAATATCCGCCAAAAATTCTGAAAGACCGCCTTTTTCCCCTTGGCTTTCATCAGCACGTAAAAAGCTATAATTAGACCGATCGAGTTCGGTAAAATCTGGCAAGGAGTCAACAGGAAAGCATCCAGAAGGTTTTCTATCAGAGGAGGGAAGGGGATGCGTAGGCCATAATGGAAATGTTTGGAATAAAAGGCTTGACAACCCGCGGGAGGGTTGGTAACCCGTTGATCGGAAGTAGGAAGCACGATCGAGAAACCAGCGCCTAAATATTGGCTGAATTCTCCCTGCAACTGGTCAAAATCTTTTTCCTTATATGAACAGACAATCTCATCTGCCCTCTCCTCGGTCATGTTCAGACCTGCGCTGGTGGAGGGCTCTTCCCAGTCAAAGATTGTGACCACAACGTTATGGTTCAATCTATATTTCTTTTGCTCGTTTTTCCCCAAGGGAAGGTCCCCATCCTCTGCGTCTTCCTCATCAGAGGCCTCTGCTTCACCCGAATTTTCGTCGTCTTCGATGTCAGAATTCATTTCCCTCCTCTCCCCGCTAGAATCGGTGGCGGAACTCGAGTCTTGGGAATTCTCAATCTCGGACGATCGAGCCCCTAAAGGTTCTTTCTCTTTTCGATTATCGGCCTCGTTTTCCTCTACAGAAGATTTTCCTTCACATCTACTGGGCTCGGCATATTGAATAGACGAAGATTACTCGAAAAGATATTGCTAGAATTTACTTATCGATCTACCTGCTCCGATCTAAAATTTTCTCCTCAGAACCCTTGAAGAACAGCGACCCTCCGTTCAAATATATATACGGGGACAAAATGGGAAATTGCAAACCGCTCCCCGAGTAACCACGACGGTTGAACTCCCTAAAGGTAAACTTAAAATCATATTTTCAAAAATTACACCTGCGGCCCCGATACTTTCCGGAATTCCAAAATTAAACACCTACGTAACGAGCGATATATTAAAGAGACATTGTCCCCATATTTTTACACCAATCTTCGACACAAGAAGATTTAATGGCGATGAAATAACCAAATCACAAACTCCTATTCCAACAACGAACGACAAGGACAATATCGAGTACGGCATCATTACACGATTTCTTAGGTATGTACTCTTTTTCCCTGACCCGGTTTTTATCCCGGAAGGGTTTTTCCGAGTCAGGTTTTTAATTAGGCATACCCGGAAGATTATGCCGAGATCAATTCATCCTACCTCATCATCCTTGGCTATGCGTACTTCTTCGAGCTTAAGCTCCACTTTACGCTCGAGAAGTGGGGGAGTATTGATGAGGGATATTTTGGGATTTTACTTACCTTCATAATTATGCGAGATCGAACAGTACCTAACTCGGAAAATCAATTCCGAGCCCGATGCCCCAGTACCATAAGAACAGACGGCCCTGGATCCAAAGTCACTGTTGGGCCGAGCTATGATCCAAACTAATGGGCCGAAGAATTGCATGTCTGCGGATAGATCACCTAGACCCCGATTTCAGCTATAAATACCCCATGCATTTATGACACCAGACACGATTTTCCAGGTGCTCCCTCCTCGAAACTACTGCTCGGAAGCGCTTGGGAATATAGGAATAGGATCATATGTGTTTCGCCTTCTAGCTTGTACGGCATCCAATAGGGCTCGGATAGGACTCTATATGTTTTATATTCTTGTTACCTTGTAATCGAGCACTTGAATATATTATCATTGATCTTTCACATTATTATTGTGTATTCGTTCAATTATTTTACGCATCGATTACTCATACGAAATCACGTAAGATCAACTTCATACGGTATTTTCTTAAGATCTGGAAACATCGATCAAGATGTTTTACGTGATCTGCTTCGTTCATACTTTTGACTAACATGTCGTCTACATAGACTTCCATTAACTCTCCGATTAACTCTTTGAACATTAGGTTTACTAACCTTTGGTAAGTAGCCCCGACATTTCTTAAGCCGAATGGCATTACTATAAAGCAATATACTCCCTGCTCGGTTACGAATGCAGTCTTCTCTTGGTCCCGCTCATCCATGTATATTTGATAAAACCCTTGAAAAGCGTCCATCATACTGAATATCGCGAAGCCCGCAGTTGAGTCCACTAATAAGTCGATCCTTGGGAGGGGGTATTTGAAGAGTGCATAACTGCATGGATAAGCTCACACTAACCCGTCAATTTGGGATCCAATTCGATATTTTCCTTGGGAGGTATCGGGGGCATAATTTATTAAGGTCGGTAAAATCATTGCACATTCTCCATTTGTTGTCCTTTTTATCCCCTTTTGCTACCAGCACGACATTACACAGCCATTCTGAGAAGTGTATTTCTCGAATTTGTTTTGCTTCAAGTAGTCTTTCTACCTCGGCTTTGATAATTTTATCTTTTACTGGGCCATGATTTCTCTTCTTTTGTCTGGCAGGTTTTGCCATAGGATCAATTTTTAGGGAATGTTTGATTACTCGAGGATCAATTCCCTCAATGTCATTCGCGCTCCAGGCGAAGACGTCGACATTATCTTTGAGGAAGTTGATTAACATTACTTCCCCTTCCTTGCTCAATTCAGTACATATTCTTGTCGTTTTAGAAGAGTCCCCTTGTACTAGACTTATATCTTTATGTTCTGAGGGTTTTAAGGCTAAATCTAGCGGTTCTTTTCCCTTTTTGTCTATTCGATCGGTAATGGGGATTTCTACCTCGTTTCTAACAAGATCTTCTTCAAGTTTTCTTTTGCTCGGAGTGATTGATTTTGGATGTTCTTTCAAGGTTAGCGAGGTGCTGTAGCAATCCCATGCCATGCAGTGATCATTCGTTATTTCTCCGATACCTCCATCGGTCGGAAACTTTATCTTCTGGTGATAAGTAGAGACAACGGCTCGGAATAGGTTGAGAGCAGGTCGTCCCAATATCGCGTTATAAGCGAGGGGAGTTTCTACCACTAGAAATTTCACTAGCTTCACCGTCCGGTGCGGTTTCTTTCCGAGCGACACACTTAAGGATATCGTTCCGCTGGGGTTGATCTCGGGCCCTCCAAAGCCTACTAATGGCGTAGCTACTTTCTGTAGGTTTATCTGCCCTAAGTTCATTTGGGCTAAAACCTCTCGGGAGATGATATTCGCTGAGCTTCCATTATCAATTAGGATTCTTTTTACATTATAATTCGCTATTTCTAACGACACCACCATCGGGAAATCAGGGTTATCTTCTTTTGTGTCCCAAACGATGTTTTTAGGTACTTCGCCTTCGTTAAAGCTGATCGGCTGGTGGTTCGACGGTTTATTTTCCAGAGTCCATATTTCTTTTGGGTATCTTGAGTTTCCAATTATGGATCGGGCTGTCCTTCGTCGGGCGTTACGACTATCTCCACCCGCGGGTCCCCCGAATATTGTATGGATAGTCCCATTGATCTGGTCGTGGTTCAACTCCTGTGTAGGTCGACGCTCAGGTGTCCTTCGCCGAGAACTCCTTCTTTGATTACTGTTCCGAGGGCTTCTACTTCTTTCCCTTTTGTGGCTATCTCGCTCTATGTATTCATCTAGTTTTCCTTGTTCGATCAGTTTTTCAACTTCTCTCTTAAGGTGAAAACAATTTTCTGTTCGATGTCCGTGTGCCCTATGGTACTTACAGTATTGATTGTAGTTTCGAGACCCTGGTCTCGGCTGAGTGATTTTCCTTGCTTCGGGGATCCAGTTATTTCTTTCTAGAACTTCCAATATTTCTTCCACTGGAGCATTTAACCTTGGGTGTTCCACTTGATTCACCCTGCTTCTGATCGGTTGTTCGGGGTTTCTTGGTCTTTGATAGAAATTAGGTTGCCTTTCTTGGTCGGCTTTGCTGTATTCCAATCGCTGGAAAACGTTACCTTTCCTGAAAGATCGCTCATAATCCACGGATCTTTGGGCAGGAATCCTGTCATGCCGTTTGGAGCCTGAAGCTGTGGCTTTGTTTTTGTTTTTATCCTTAAAGGAATTCATCTCTTCTTGGGTCATATACTTAGACGCCAAGCTCATGATGTCGGCAAATGTTCTTGGTTGTTTTCGACTGAGGGCGTTTCCGAACTGTCTGTTTTTTGTGAGGTCGAAGAGAATAGAAATTATGTAATCGATATTTGGAGAATCTATTTTGAGTAATTCCACATTAAATCTCGCCAACCAATTCCTCAGGGATTCTCCTTCTTGTTGATGTATAGTTCCTTGGTAGCTCATCGGGAGTTTTTGTCTTTTCTGACTGGCAAACTGCTGCGTCAGTTTATTGCATAATTCCCGGAAACTGAATATGAAGTTGGCAGGTTGTTTGGCGAACCAATCCAGCGCGAGTCCTTCGAATGTGGTCACCATTAACTTGGTGGTGAATTCGGCAGAGTGGGCATATAAATTCATTATATTCGTGAAGCTAAAAATATAATCATCCGGGTCGGTGGTTCCATCATACCGGGGTAATCTACCTTGGACCTGTCCCGTGGATTGTGCCTCTTTTATTTCTCTGCAGAAAGGAGAACAGGCCGCAAGGCTTTCGTGGAGTTCCGCGGTTCGGGCCGACGGGTTTTGAACAGATCGTAGGCGTTGTTCGAGTCGCTCCTGTACCATCCTTTCGATTTCCCTTTCCGAGAATAGAGTCGTTCGTGGTCGATCTGGGATTGTATCCTCTATGTCATCCTCGATAGGGATTATTGTTCGTTCCTTCGATCCACTGCGCCCCGCCTGTGGTTTTCTTCGTCCTGATTTTCTTCGGGGGTGGTTATCGGAGGGTTTAGAATTGCCCTGCTGTGGGCTGTGTAGCGAGCGTCGCTCACTTGCTGGGCTGTCAGCTTGCTGAGAGGTTTGTTCGTTTGGCCTTGGCACTCCTGGAGCAGGAGTTGTCCTGGCAGCCGTAACGTTTCGAGGAATTTGATCTAGTACTAGTAATTCTTCTGGAGAGAGTGATTTGAAGAGCATTGCTATTTGTCGCAGTTTCTCCTGAGCGCCCGGGAGAGGAACGGGGATTTGGGGGCCTTCCGGTTCTTCCTGTATGGCACCGGGAAGGCCTCCTTGGGGTTCCTGCTGTCGGGGGCGGGCATCTTGGAAATTCTCGTCGGTGTTGGGAACGTTATTATCGTTGTTGTCCTGTACGTCTTCCGATGTGTTATGGCCGGTGGTTGTATTGTTTCTCGCTCCAATACGAGCGCTTTTCCTTGGGCGAGCCATGTGTCAATCGAATAATTAACCTGGCCCCTCGGTGGGCGCCAACTGATTTAACCGGATTTCGTCGGGTTAAAAGGGTATCAGTGAATTTTGTGATATCGGGGGTTTTCAATAATTATATATATATTATAGGGCTCTGTTACTTTATTCCGGATAGATCAAACACAAAGAAAAGCTAAGAAGTAAAACCACAAACAAAGCTAACAACACACCGATATGAAGGTCAACAGCTCTTTTTTTTATTGAATACTATAAAGTTGTGATGTGGTAAACTGCATTCAATAGCGTATTCTGGAGTTGGTTCATACAATCATTAACTAGGTATTTATATCATGCTAAACCTAGTGTTACAAGGAAACATAGTCCTAATAGGACTCGGCCCATATATCCTTCTTGGGTCCGGAGTATAGTCTTCTAGTCGAAAAGAGCCGTATTCGTCCGGGTCGATAAGATGATCCCGAGCTGTCTGATTTGGTCGAATCGATCTTATGTTTTTTAGTCGATCCGTATACTATGGTGCAAAATAGCCCCCATCAGTCTAGGAACTAAGTACCAGACTTCATTCCTTTCAAATTGATTTAGCTCTTCTTGCATAGCTTCAATCTAGTTTGAATCACTAAGAGCTTCTTCAATCTGTTTGGGCTCAATTTGAGATAGAAAGCTGACAAACATTGCTTCACTTGCAGCAGCTCTCCTTGTCTTCACTCTATCCAAAGGATCACCAATCACCAGCTCTAGTGGGTGATTCTTGTGCCATCTGAGATCAGGTTGCAAATCATAATGTTGTCCTTTGTTTTGATCTTGCAACACTACTGTTGGAGTTCCAGTAGTAGTCTGTTGAACATTTGTTGTCTGTTGAACAGTCTCTGGTCTGTCAGCTGTTTGTAACTCGTCTGTTAGACAATCAGCATTGTGATTTTGAACAACACTGGAGTTTTCTGCTGGGTTGAGATCAGGTAGTATGGTGGAAACATATTCTTCATTCTTTCCAACATTCAATTTCTATAAATCAGTAGACAGATCTTGATTAATACTTTGATTCTTTTCAGAAGATTGATTTGGTTCATCAAATACTACGTGAATGGATTCCTCTATAAGTAAATTTCTTTTGTTAAAGACTCTATAAGCTTTACTAACAGTAGAGTATCCTACAAAAACAGCTTCATCAGCCTTTTCTGCAAATGCAGTAAGGTGATTTTTCCCATTATTTAAAACAAAGCATTTACAACCAAATATCTTAAAGTAATGAATGTTTGGCTTCCTGTTGTTCCAAACTTCATATGGGGTCTTGTTTTGGTGCTTGTTGATCTTGCATCTGTTTTGGGTAAAGCATGCTGTGTTTGTTGCTTCTGCCCAAAATCTTTGAGGCAGCTTAGTGTCATAACCCGTTTTCTTGACATGTTGCATGTGTGTGAATGTGCATATATTCTATTGGGCATTGCGTGCTTTGCATTTATTAATTGCTAGATAATATTATTTTATTTTATTTGTTTTATGACATAATTATGTGTTATATGACTTCATTTACATGTTCATGTGACTTTTTAAACTCAAAGTGTTGATCTATAAGTTTTCGGGGCTTTGTGAACCGAATTTGAAGCCCTAACTTCAGAAAATCATAATTAATTCATACGACCTCGGAATCAGGTGATTCAAAAGGCTAACTTGCCTAATTTTTCATGATCTAGCTAATGGAAGAGGTTTTGAGTATTTTTGGTTCAGTAAAATATAACAAACGAGCCTTGGACATAATTGAAAAGGCTAGGCAATCTAGAAGGGTCAAAATGGTCCTTTCTCATTTCCACTCACTTATCCTCTATAAGATTATCTTCAACCTTAGTTCCAAATCAGATAGAAATAGAGCAAAAACGTTCAGGTCTTCTTGGAGGGTTTCAAAGCATCAAAACAATTGTTAAGAAATCAAGAAAAATCGGTTACGGTGTCGGCTTTGACCAAAGTTGCTCCTTGTGTCTTCGTCTTCAATTCGCACCGATTATTTTCTCTTGTAAGTGATGTTGTTAACTTCTAAGATTCTTCCATGTTTATGGATAATTAAGATTAATTCATGGGGTGGTTATATACTTGTTCTAAATTGTTTTAGCTTGGTACTTTCTAGAAGTTATGGCTAGAATTGTGAGTTTTCCCATAGATGTATTATATGTATGGGCTGATTTTATAAGGACTTTATTGTTGTGTTTTAGGAATATTTAGTAGGATCTATTGTGACAAATTGAGCTTCCTTGACATATAAAACAATGGTGAAATTGTTGGACTAGTTTTAATTGACTAGTTTTATGAAATTGTGCACATATCATAGTTATATGTACATGGAACATTAACTTGTCATTGCTGGAAATTAGTGTTCAATTTCTTGATGTTCTTGGATGGCTTATTGCTATATAGAACAATAACTTGTACATATGAGATATTGTTATTTGGTGATGTATTGATTATTGATATAATTAGGCATATGAAATTCATCCATGTACTTTACCTTGGATGAATTTGGTTATATAGTTCATTGATACATCATATGGAAACCATGGTTTTATTTGTGCATACTCGAGGTGATGGTTTCTTTGTGGAGCCTAACCGACCCTTGATCGTTGGCCACGATTCAAGGCATACGGCATTGGAACCCTTGCTAGCAAATGGAACCTTTGCGATCCATTTATGGATTACATGATATGTTGATACCGGTACATTGTTGGACTTCTTTGTGTGATCGTTTATTTCGACACCCGGCTATATACATTCGAAATGGATATGAGATGGATATGATTCAAGGCATCGAGTAAAGCTTCATCGATAACGTATCCTAATTTCATGTTATATGCTTTCCAACGTGCCAATAGATATATGGCTTGTTACAAGACTTGTATATGACTTGATTTTTGATATATGGAGTTATAAATGTTATTTTGGATCAATTGTTATAATTGTATAACTCTCCCACATGCATGAATCACGACATCACTTACTAAGTCTTTCGACTTACCCCGTTTACTTTGTTTTCCTTAGATCACAGTACCACCGGCGGTAGGCCTGAGTGAGGACCGGGGATCAACATCGAGTAGCCTGGGGTAGGTTGTTGTACATAGTTTGGTAAGGTAGTTGTATATCGCGGTGAGGCATTTTTGTACATGTACGGATCATTTAGATCATTTGAGTGTCTTTTGTTGTATATTTTGTAGCTCATAGCCTCACTCTTGTATTTTGTACTTATGGCTATCTTGGTTGTAACACAGTATTAGCCACATAGTTTGTACCGTTTCAGTTGAGGAGATGACAATTATTTGCTACAGGGTTTATTTATATGGTTGATACAATATTGTGGTATATTTATATACTTGTGTTGGTGCCACAATTGGTAGTTTGATTAATTGTACAGGTTATGTAATTTTGTTACGCCATATTAAAGTAGTAAAATCGCCAGATTACTTTGTATAACTAATAGTCGGCGAAATTTTAATATCCGTCTCTTTATTACTTGCTATGTTATATATTTTACAAAGGAATTATATGTCACGAGATATGGTTTTGTTGATAAAATGACATGTTCTTAATATGATATGCTTGACATGCACATCACATTACCGTGCTCGGGATCTACCCGGGACGGGGGTGTGACAATTGGTATTAGAGCGCGTTAGCTATAAGCCGGGATAGGTTCCTTGGCTGTAGGTATGTGTTGACCATGTTTCTATAGTAACTTATAGTGTTAGGTGTAGGTACTTTGGGGTTCGTGAGTGTCGATTCTGATTCAGGATGAGTGCCGAGAGTAACCCACCTCACAAACAGGGGAAGAAACCTGCAGGAATTGAGCATAGTGCTTCTTCTGATCATGTTCCCTTGTCTAAAGAGCAGGAGATGAGTGAGATACATCAGAAGCTTGAGTATATTATGACCATGTTAGCTCCACTACAACAGCGTACTCAGCAGGCAGTACCAGCTACGGGACCCCCAATTGAGGTTGTATCGTCTCCTCCGGTTGTTAGTACTTCTTCTGATAACCAGGGAAAAGCTTTAGAAAAGTTTATGAAACTGAACCCACCGAGATTTGATGGCCAGCCAGATGTGGATAAGGCAGAAGAGTGGCTTGACAGCATTACTCATATTTTTGTTGCCTTAGGCTTAGAGGATTCTTGGAGGGTTGTTTTTGCAGCATTCATGTTTACAGGGGCTGCCAGGAAATGGTGGAGGTTAGTTGAGGAAACTTGGGCTACTAAGCATCAACAACCGACATGGGATATGTTCAGACGAGAGTTTCGAGCACAATATGTTCCTTCCATTGTTCGTAAACAGCGGGAGAGAGATTTCTTGAACCTGATACAGGGGGATTTCACTGTGTCAGAGTATGAGGCCAAATTCACCGAGTTGGCTGCCTTTAACAAGCATTTGATAGAGACTGAAGATATGAAGATTGACAGGTTCATCACAGGTCTAAATGATGACTACCGTGACAGGTTGGAAGCCCTAGATTTTGATAATTACCATCAGGTTGTGGACAGGGCCTTGAGGTTGGAGCAGGGCAGGAGAGATAGGAGGGCTTAGTCGGGATCCGTACCAGTTTCTGCAGTATCTACAGCCTCCGCAGCATCAACACAACAACCATTTTCCCAGAGTGGGAAAAAGTCATGGAGAGGAGGCAGGTACAGGGGAAAGGGCAAGGACTTTAATTTGGTAGACAGAGCCAGTTTTCACAGCCATCTAAATCAGTTGCAGCTAGCACAGTTGGTCCAAACCCACCTCAGACTAGTACAAGCACAGGGTCAGTGTGTAGACATTGTGGTAGGACCGGGCACACCGAGGATACATGTCGTCGTAAGCTTGGCCAGTGTTTTGTTTGTGGTGAGATGGGACATTTATTATCGGATTGCCCCAAGGCAAAGAACAAAGGTCAGGTATCAGGATACACCAGACTAAGTCACAAGGATACACCAGACCAAGTCACAGTGTGGCGCAACACTGGAGTTTCCTCACGGATAATCACTCAAAAGTTACAGGGTAATATTTAGTTCCACATAGCACATACCTTCTGCATCTGTATTTACTATTATGGCACCACCTTATATCCCCTAGCCATTGTAACTACCTTATACTTCCAATCGAGGAGCTACCTCGAGAACAAAACAAATGGCATGCCCGGGCGCATGCCGATCCAGCTCGGAGCACAGCTACCTCCAACTATGCGCGAAACTGAATCACTGAGGGGTACTAAACAAATAGACCATACACTGACGGCCCGATGCCGCCCAGCAGTCACCTCTGTTAGTCCCAGGGCCCAACTTCCCAAGGGCGTCCCCAAGGGTATTAATAAATGAAATAAATTGAACTAGAGTCCGGACGTAGTCCGTTGTTCATACACGGCTCAATACCAAGATAGCATTTGACGATCAACAAGAACATACTTGAAAAGTGTTTGATAACCACGCAGAGCAAAATATATCAGGATGTTGTATAACCAAATGAGCAGATGATAAATTGTCAGACAAGAGTGAGTTGAGTTCAATAAGATAATAGAAAATTATTCATGGCAAGATCATAAGGAATTAGTATCACCTTTAGAAGTATCGATAACTAGTGGATGCTTGAATAATGTTCAATAGCAAAAGATCAGAAATACCAAAATGCGTTGAACAAAATTGACATACGGCATTGTAGATCCGAATTCACAATAAAATGGAATATAACAAGAAACGTAATTGGGAGAGAGATTATTAAAAATATTTGATACGTAAAGAAGTGAAGAAAATGGTATATGAATCACAAAATCATGTCCTTTTTCCTCAGGGCGTTGTGCCAAGATGGGTAAACAAAGAACAGGAAGCCTCACCTTCAAGTCCAAATGTTGGCGTATCCCCAAGACCTAATTCAAGCAAACAATATCAGTGTTTGTATCCCAACCAAACTATACTTTTCAAATCCATCTTATCCCACTAATTCAACCATTAATCCTATACTTGTGATTCTTTTGTACGTGAACCTAATCGTGCCTAACTCATAAATTTATTACAAATATTCATTTCAAGCATGTATTATTGTATATTCACCACGTTATAGTGTAAAAGTAAAACAAACAACTAGTAGCTTGTAGCCTATTTTCATTCAACATCGGCAATTATGCTTGTGAGTTCAATAACTTTCCACACATGTATCAAAATGATGGAGTTTTGCACTTACGAATCTGTCCCAAATTAATGTTAAACATGCAGCAACATCCAAAAGTATTTTCTTTATGGAGCCTAGATAGTATTTCTTCATTACAGAATTTTTATTAAATTGGATCAATTATTTAATCCATTTTTATAACTTAATCAACATATTATTCAAGTTGAATTTTACAATAAAATATTTTGAATTGAAAGAATCAACTATATTCAAGTTATAGTTTTCAAGGAGTTATAAGTTTTTTTCAATTAAATCCCACAAAAAAGAACTAGCATCTATATTTATCCATTTTGCACATTTTGATCATATAATAAGCATCCTAATTCAACCTTCAAGCATCAAAGTGGTTTATATTAAGATAGAAGGCCAAAGTTTGGGAAAATAACTCAAACATATAAAAGGCTCAAAAAGTCCCGGATTTTTTATTAGATCGCCCAAAAGAATTCTTGGAGGCCTAGCTATATATTAATTGAAAGTTAATCAAAGTTTAATCCAATATTCTAACTCATAATATACAAGGTAAAGTGTTATAAGACCATTATTCAACTATATTCAAGTTAGTAGACTTTAAGAAGTTAAAGGTTCTTTAATGGTGTCTAACAACAAGAAGTAGCATCAAAGTTAATATATATTCATTCAATATGCAAGTTTAAATAAACTATTAATCATATTATTTGATTAATAAAGTATCAAAGTGTTTAATATAAGGATAGAAGGCCAAAACTTGTGCAAATAACCCAAAAGAATCAAAAGACCCAAAACAATCTCGGCATGTGTGCCCACTCGCCGGTACTGTTCAGAAATCGCGTCACCAACGTGCTGACGCCCCGGAGGTGGTCGACACCGCCACCACAAGCACAATCTACTCTTTGTCCCCTTTCCAACCATGTATTTATTTTAGTAAGAGACCTAGCCAATCTCAGGTTATGTATAAAATACAAAAGGTGCGCAGATTAGAGCAGTGTTGGTTCATACCTCAATTACTCCTTGTGTGATGATGATATTCAAGAAGGGCCAAAGGGAATTTGTTCTACACTCAAAGGGCTACATGACCGTGATTCAGTTTGAAGAAATTCGTCCATTAAGGCCCTCAATCGAACTATCAAACGCTGCTACAGTAAAACAGGGGCTGCCCTGCTTTTCTTCTTCAAGTTTCCCCATGAATTTTACTTATTATGGACATTAAAATTATTTGTGAAACTATATATTACATATTTTAGGTGTGTAGATACTTTACTTATGAAGGGGAGCTTGGAGAAGATGGTAGGGAAGTGAAGAAGTGAAGTGAAAGTGTGTGGGTGTGGGTAGTGTGTATGGAATGGGGTGAATGAATGGTAAGGGGAAGACCTTCATTTATAGGGGAAATTAGGGGAATTTTGGGAAAATTAATGTCTCCCTAAGGCTTTGTTTGGGAAACATAAGATTTGAAGATCTTTAAATACGATAATTCACTTGACCTAAGAAGATCGATTAATTATAACTATAAGATGCATTAGTTTACAATAAATTTTCTCATGCTTTGTTTCTCATATACTTGTATAAGATTTGGGAACTAATATATTTATCACATAATTTAAGGTTATATAGTTTTATAAATAAGTTTTGACATGATGAATTATGATTTAAACTTTTTCTAATCGAGTAATTTAATCATTAAATCATAAACTAGTGGAATATCCACCATCTTATTCTAATACTTATTTTAGTCTTTCATTTTATATACCATGAGCTTTAATATTTTGTTTCATAGATTTTATGGATTTTATGACTTGTTTAACACAAAAATTGAGAAGGTAATATTATTTAGACTAGAACTATTTTATTGAAAATTTAGGGGCCATATGGGGTATCATTAGAAGTTTTGGGTATGTTTTATAAATATTTGAAATAATAATACTTTTAAAAATTATCTATTTTTGAAAAATTTATTTGGGGTTTCACACTCCCCCCCCCCCCCCCCCTTAAAGAATTTGGTCCCCAACCAAATTCTACTTATTCGATCTTTCTAAATCCTCATGATGAATGATGCATGAAAATAATTTACGCTACAGTAACATACTTTGTTAGAATAAAGTAATAAGTATATATATGACCAATGATATCTATTAATCTGTGAGATAAGCACAACTCATAATGGATAAAACTATTTAAGAAAATAATTATTGTGTATGACAATTTTGAATGAAAATTAAGAGATCACATTATGAAGATGAAAAGTTTTTTTAAGTTTCATATAAAAAATTAGATTATAGAATATAGTTGTGAAACGATAATCTGAAATGGGGACTAGAAGCTTTACTATCAATTGAGGAAATGGGATGTTAGACATGCAATAAAAATTAAAAAGAATGATATCAAGTGTTAGATGAAGTTTAAAGCAATAAGAAAAATGAAAATGTGTTATACTTGTAGAAAAATTATAAGGTGTAATAGTTACTAAATCAATATAGTAATGGTTATAATGTAATGTTATATAGAAGTAAAAAAAAAAATGACATTTCTAATAACTTATATGAAATTTTGATTTTTGAGTTAGAATAAAGTTCCGAAGTAGAAGGTAATTCAAAATTTCAGGAACATGAATTAGAAAGAGAAATAATTTATTCGAGAAATCATGGGAACACTATTAACATATAAATGGTATGAAGTGTAGTTCATATGATTCATGAAGGATAAAATTAAGGGAATATGAATGAAAAATTAATGTATGGGTGTTGAGTAAATCCATCTAGCTCCACAACACCATTTGACGATCAAGAATGAACAACTTAGAGTAAGAGAATAATTCACTTTATCACAATATTAGGATTGAGAGATTAGGGTGAAGGAATTCGAATTTGAGGTAACTATAGCGGATGAAATGGCATAAGATTTGTGTACTAGAAAAACTTCATTATTTTAAGTCATATATGGGTAGCCTCAGATATCGGCCTTGAGATGGGATCATAGAAAATTGTCCTATTGCAATGTAGACTAATCTTGGTGAGCTACCTATCTGACCCGAAATCGCATAAGGAAATAGAAGCAAGCAGATAAATAGCTTATAGTTAGGTCATATTGAATATATAATTAGTGTCACCATTGAATCAACAAATTCATGAATAATAGGGTAGTCTAGTTTAGCTCTTGATGGTAGGAGATATTCTCGTTAGTTATTCTTCAATTTTGATGACTTCAATAATAAGATTTTCCAGAAAAACTTAGACATGTGGTTATCTATTCTAACCATAATAGATATAAAATCTATCTTATGAATTATCTATCTTATTTGTTCAAGTATCTTGATAGGCATTGGATGGTATATGATCCAGATTAGTTATCATTTATCTCTCAAAGCATAAATATTTGCTACTAGGACTTGTGGTTAACAAGCAGTAAATCGAATTAGATATAAAGGAAACAGTGGTGCTTTAGTTATTTGAAAATTAATGGCCATAATAAGAATCTCTATTCATATAGACATAAAGAATGTTCAGGTAGGTCATAATTTCAAAACGAGCAAAGTTGAACGATGTTGATGAAAGATCCCAAAATGACAAAGTTTCAAAATGATGATCAAATGAATATTAAGACGATTTAAATTGTTGCAAAAGGGTCCATTTGGTATAATACACACAGACATAAACTCCTTTATAGCAAGTGCTTCTAGATATAAAAATTATACATGATGCAATGGTCCGGTTGAAGGCAATGGTTCAACTTGTGGATATGAAGTTGCCAAAAAAAAATCTTTTATTTATTTATTTATTTATTTTTTAAGACCAAGGGAATATGACCACTTTCAAGCACTCCTATCAAGGAAGAAAATGTGGCTTCGCAACTGTAATCATTGATTGAAATGTTTGTTGTAGGAAGAAAGCTCTTTGTCTTTGCATGGATTCCTGACCTGAGACCACAATATCATCTCCCTGAATTGGCATTAGATGAAATTCGTATTTTTAAGGTTTAAGAGAAGGGCGGTGAAATTTTTTGTATTGGTTCGATAGAAGTCTCAAAAGAACTAGGGCCATTATATCAATATCAAGTAACTTTAAATTTTCTAAGGGAAGTTAATGTCAAAAGAGAATAATACGAACTCTTAAGTCCTAATCAAATGGAATTCAAATCATGGTCCAAGTAACTCACTAGCTTAATTTCAATAATAGTTTCTAAAGCTTAATATTTTTTTTAATTTTTTTTTTATTTTTAAATGTCTTAACCGAACATCAGTATTATTTCTAAACGGAATTCTGATAAATTAATCAGTAATTCTAACCGAATAGTGTTATCTCGTTATTTGACACACGATTAATTCCACAATCCCTTCTTGGCCTCAAATCCTAAGGACACTAAAAAAAATAATAAAATGTTATTTACGAACCCCAAGCATTTCAATCCAAAATTATATGTCTATACATCACCAGAAAAATCTACCCGTAGCATATCATCTATATTCAGAGCAAATATTCCAGAACCATATCCCAATGCTCTGATACAACCTGTGACACCCCACTCAGACCAGATAGTACAATAACACTCATATATAAATATCGCACTATATGATCAGGGTGGTCGCCACCTAAATTGTCGATCGAAAACCTGCTAAACCGAATCATTGCATTCCATATAGCTTAGATAAATATTTTTAATAGAACTATGAAGATACAAAACTTGAAGGCCACATTGATTAATTCTAATTCTTCCATAAATTTCACTATTTAGACTCCATTGTAGCTAATCACAAAATCACCCTTATCAATAGAAAGCGTATATCCAAATATGTATCAACAAGGTGTGCTCCAAGTTTAAGTTGATACGTGATACTCCCACTCTACATAACATTTTTGCATCCCATATCTCCGAGGAAAGGACAAAGGAAGATAAAAGGAGGAGTAAGTCGTGTTTGACTAAGTGAGATTTAATTCATGAATTTGAACAAAATAAAGATATGAAAACAATAATGATAAAAATAATATGATGAGAGAGATAACGAGAACTTAAAATAGGAAAGTATGAGTAATTGAACTAAATAGAATGGTAATAAACTGAAGAAAAGATACCGAACAAATGGTAGTGACAAGAAATATAATGAACCGAAATATATTGAGCATGTAACATGTCAGATGTGGATTTTAGGAATGACTATTGCGGACTCTAGAGGTATCTTCCCCGTAACTTCACAAGGATACACCAGACCAAGTCACAGTGTGGCGCAACACTGGAGTTTCCTCACGGATAATCACTCAAAAGTTACGGGGTAATATCTAGTTCCACATAGCACATACCTTCCGCATCTGTATTTACTATTATGGCACCACCTTATATCCCCTAGCCATTGTAACTACCTTATACCTCCCATCGAGGAGCTACCTCGAGAACAAAACAGATGGCATGCCCGGGCGCATGCCGATCCAGCTCGGAGCACAACTACCTCCACCTATGCGCGAAACTGAATCACTGAGGGGTACTAAACAAATAAACCATACACTGACGGCCCGATGCCGCCCAGCAGTCACCTCTGTTAGTCCCAGGGCCCAACTTCCCAAGGGCGTCCCCAAGGGTATTAATAAATGAAATAAATTGAACTAGAGTCCGGACGTAGTCCGTTGTTCATACACGGCTCAATACCAAGATAGCATTTGACGATCAACAAGAACATACTTGAAAAGTGTTTGATAACCACGCAGAGCAAAATATATCAGGATGTTGTATAACCAAATGAGCAGATGATAAATTGTCAGACAAGAGTGAGTTGAGTTCAATAAGATAATAGAAAATTATTCATGGCAAGATCATAAGGAATTAGTATCACCTTTAGAAGTATCGATAACTAGTGGATGCTTGAATAATGTTCAATAGCAAAAGATCAGAAATACCAAAATGCGTTGAACAAAATTGACATACGGCATTGTAGATCCGAATTCACAATAAAATGGAATATAACAAGAAACGTAATTGGGAGAGAGATTATTAAAAATATTTGATACGTAAAGAAGTGAAGAAAATGGTATATGAATCACAAAATCATGTCCTTTTTCCTCCGGGCGTTGTGCCAAGATGGGTAAACAAAGAACAGGAAGCCTCACCTTCAAGTCCAAATGTTGGCGTATCCCCAAGACCTAATTCAAGCAAACAATATCAGTGTTTGTATCCCAACCAAACTATACTTTTCAAATCCATCTTATCCCACTAATTCAACCATTAATCCTATACTTGTGATTCTTTTGTACGTGAACCTAATCGTGCCTAACTCATAAATTTATTACAAATATTCATTTCAAGCATGTATTATTGTATATTCACCACGTTATAGTGTAAAAGTAAAACAAAAAACTAGTAGCTTGTAGCCTATTTTCATTCAACATCGGGAAATACATATAAAATGGCCTATACTATCTTTCCGAGCAGCAACTTCGAATGGAGTGCACCTGGGAATTCCCCCCCTCTTCATTAATGTTTGTAGTAATTATAGCTGAGAAAAATGAGCTTCCCGGACTGTCCGTACACATATATTACAAAGCTCTTAGGGCTGGGCCCATGATCGGCCCAACAGTAATCATAGGTCACTAAACTCTATTTAAAATAGGTTGGATCGAAACGTCATCAGCCCGAACTTGGCCTCGCTTGCGAATGGTCGGAGATCGCCAACGCTTGACCTTACGTGGGTCCCCTGGGACAGACTCCCGAAATACCCATCATCAATACTCCCCCACTTCTCGAGCGCGAAGTGAAGCTTAAGCTTGGAGAAGTATACGATACCCGGGGGTGGGCGAGTTTTATTATGATGTCTCGGATAAACCTCGTTAAAAACCTAATTCGGAAAAACCCATTGGGATAAAAACCGAACCAGGGAAAAAGAGTGTATATCATGGAAACACCATAATGTTCGTCGTGATATATAAATTTTCTCGTCGTCATTGATTATTAGGCTTTTCAAAAGCAACTCGTCGCTTCGCACTTCGTGATGCCGTGATCGACTTCTTGTTATAACCGCCTTAATTTTTCGGATCAAACTTTTCCGATCACAAGGTAGTATACGAACACTGAAGTCTAATTGTTGTTTTTTCTCATGTGTTGGACCGCGGCCCAAATATCCATAGATTATAGGGGTCCATTATGCAATTTAAAGAGAAAGTGGGTTTGAAACTATTATGCGGCAGTTCAATCGTCGCGACTATTCGAGGACCGGTTTGCAATTTATCGTTTTGACCTTGTATATATAAGCTGATCGTCGGAGATTTATTTGCATAAGACTCTTAAAGAATCCAAGATCGGAGCATATAGATCGATTAGAAAACCCTAATACTTGTTCGATCGTCCTAAGCATATAATGTCTAGCTCAACAGATCCCAAAGGCAAAGCCAAGGCAGTGGAAGAACAAGACGATGGTTCCTATGAGACGCGGATTGTGAATACACAATTTTTCGAAGCTGAGATTTCAAGGGTCCCAAGCCCTAGTTCTAGTTCCGACAAGATGAGAGAGGAGTCAAACTCGGGTTCGGAGAGTAGCGAAAATGATACTTCGAGCGAGGCCACCGACGAAGAGACCGCGGAGGACGATAATCTTCCCTTAGGAAAGAACGAGCAAGTCAAGTACATAATAGGTAGAAGTGTTGTTGTTACGATTTTTGAATGGACGGAACCTTCGACCAGTGTAGGGCTTAATAAAACCGAGGAAAGGGCCGATCAAATCGTTTGTCGTTACACTGAAGAACACCGAGAATATTTGGAGACCAATTTTGGTAAGTATTTAGGTGATGGATTTTCGATCGTCGTTCCAAGTCCTGAGGAGCACGTCACCGATCCTCCTACGGGGTGCCAAGCTTTTTACATCAGGCAATTCTTTTATGGCCTGCGCACCCCCTTTATTCCTTTAATTTGCAGCGTTTTAGAGGCCTTTCATCTCTCTCCATCCCAAATTCTTCCCAATTCGATCGGGTATATTGTCGCCTTCAGCGCCCTAATGAAGGCCAAAGGGAAGAAAGCAGCTTTCCAAAACTTCTGGCGGGTGTTTCAAGTGAGCTCCTCCACATCTTCGAATGCTGGGTACGTATATTTCTCACAGAGGTCGAACCGATCGATATTGTCGAGCAATGTCTCAAGCAACCTGAAAGGTTGGAAAAAAGAGTTCTTTTTCGTACGAGGCCCCGATACTCCACCTTCTGCAGAGACTTCCGAAGCGAACCCTTATGAATGGCCTGGAGAGAGGTCTTGGATTTATGGTAGGCGAAAACTCTTAGGACGGATGAATCACGAGCTCTCAGACAAATTTTTGCATACCCTCCATTCTGATCTTTATCAAACTGCTTTATTGACCCAAGAGAGGGTCTTGAGAATGGCAGGGCTCAGCGAATGTTCATATCCTGCTCCTCCTATTGATTTTGGCGAATCTTCGACCGCGCCTTCTGACGATCCACCTAACCAAGTCTCTCAGACTGATGAGGAGGATCCTGCTGTAATTGCTCCTCCCACCTTAGGTAAATTATTTCTTTTTCTATAAATCAGTTGATTTTCTTGGCTCGAAACTAAATTCGTTCTCGATTTTACAGCTGAGATTGTTGAGAGGTTTTGAACCTCCGTAGCTGGTTCGGTCGTTGCTTTATTTTCCACGGAGTCCCAAGGCCTGCCTCGTAAGCAAAA
Source organism: Penstemon barbatus (assembly GCA_003313485.2). Taxonomy (NCBI): domain Eukaryota; kingdom Viridiplantae; phylum Streptophyta; class Magnoliopsida; order Lamiales; family Plantaginaceae; genus Penstemon; species Penstemon barbatus. The sequence goes on along the minus strand of CM064882.1, from coordinate 19,786,679 downwards.
GAAATCAAGGGCTACTTTGATGATTGGAGGGACTAACACCAGAACTGACAATTATATAGTTCCGAACGTAGCTACAAGTTTTCTTCAAATTGCTGCCGAGGGAACCTCACAACCTCGGGCTTCTAGCCCTCTTCAATCGGTGTTCTCAACCGGTACATCTGATCCGACCGCGGCGGGCTATAGCTATTATACGTTGAAGGGGATCCAATCCCAAGAGATAATCGAAGCTCGAGCGGCCCGAAAAAGAAATAGAGAAGATCCCGAGCCTTCAAGAAGAGTGAGGCCATTTGGTCGGAGTCCAGGCCCGATCCAATGTCGACCAGGTCGTTCGGAACCAGATTTGGTAGATTTTATAGAAGATAACCTCCGCGGTCCGAGGGCCGCTGGATTTCCAGAGGACGGGACCATCGAATCCGATCTTGGCCCTGATGGTGAACATACGGTGGATAAGTCCTTCCGAATTCTGATGGCCGGAAGGTTTAGAGATGATAATACCGAGCTTTTCCAGAAAGACGATTTTCAGATCATGGGCGATTTTGCTTATGTACATCAGAAGGTACATGTTTTCTTCGAATGTATCAACTTTTATTAGAAATCTCGCCTTATTACTGATGTCCTTTTGCAGGCTGGAGATTTATTTACACATCAATCTCATCGACTTGCCACTTTAGAAGAAGAGTCTCGAGAAACTCATAATGCTCTCCACAACCTTCTGAAAGAGGAAGCTGTTACGGCCGGTCAATTGAAGGAGACCAGTGCCAAGCTTACTGAGGTCGAGAAGGAACTCGAGGAGGCTAGGAAAGAGCTCGAAAGAAAGAGGGCCCTTGAGGAAGAGGTAGTAAAATTGAAGTTGGATCTTGAGAAGGCCAAGGCATCGTCCGATCAGGCATACGTTCGTGGTCAGGAAGAAGGCAAGCTTTCGGCTATAAGGGAGTTTTTAGAATCGCGCTTTCTTGATGCTTTGGTTCGGTCGCGATCGGGCCCAATTAATCAAGCCTTCTTTTATAAAGGAGTCCAACCGCTTATCGTGGCCGGAAGGGTTCAAGGCACTATCGATGAATATCTTCCTTATATGGACCCTCATAAAAACATTTTTAGGGAAGATTATAAGGCTTCCTCTCTTCCTTCTAAAATTGAGGGTCTAGATGATCATGAGTTTGCTCCGTTCCTTGATGAGTTCGGGGTTCCGATGCTTAACCCTGATATGCTCGAAGCCGAAAGTTCGGAGGGGAAGGATGAGGATGTGGATATCGAGGGTGAATCCGATGATCAGGGATGAGAAAATATCAATCCCCCTAGGACAGATAACTCCAGTTCCGATGGTCAAAGTAGAGGAGATGGGGACGATAGCTCGAGTAGTTCTTCTGACGATAGTTCTGAAGGTGATTCCGAGGAAGAGGGCGAGAAGGCGGAGGAGGGTCGCAATCCTAGTGCTGAAGAATCCGATCCCCGATGAATATTATGTAATAGGGTTTTATTGACTTTTATTTTGTAGCTTGTAGACCCTTGTACTTCTTGCTTTTTCAATCGTACATACCATTTAATCCTTGCATGCCTTAAAAAAGATTGTTATTTTAACGAGAGCCTTTATATCGAATCTTTTCTATGGACGACGACCATTCTATTATTGTGCTAATAGGATGCCTTCTTTGGTATAAATATTAGGGCCATCTTCCTTCTCTTCGTCGTAATATTCAATACTGGGACTGGAGTTCTCTCAATTATATATAAGTTCGAACTTCTGATTTCCTTCTTTCTTTCTCTTTTCTTCTTCTCTTTTTTTTTTTTTTTTATATATAAATATCTATCCCTCGATTTGGCAAATAATAAGATCGAGCTTGGCTGCCTTCTTGAAGCCAATAGATCCCTTGAGGATAGGCTGTTTCTAGAGAAAGATAAGGCTGCCCGTAATCGAAGAGAGGAGATCTTGAAGAAGTTAAGCAAAGAGCTAGATGAGCTCGGGGGTATTTACGAAGAGGAAAGGAAGGGTTCCGAACTTTATGAGCAAAGTATTGTGACCGTAGTATTGAGCTTCGGTAGATTTTTTCCAAGCATAAATTTCTGTAGGCGTAATTTGATTTATTCTGTTGTAATGTAATCTTGGCCAGTAGTGTTTTTACTTCTTTGCCCTAGGCCTTGCGATATACCTTGATTAATAAGTTGTCTTCAACCAAATCTCTATTGGTGTTGCTAAGTGTATTGGCGTTCGAACACTTTGTTGATCGAAATGCTTTTCGATTTTTCGAGCGTATATTTGACTCATTTAGTAATTTCCTTTTCCTCATGATGCATGGTTTTCATAATTCTTTTTTCCAAACAATACCTCATTACTCGGGAATCTAATCGGTCATTAAATCCTGACCGCATAAATCGTTACATTTCATCCGTTGGATAGCATTAATCTGCTCTTATAAATGGGCCTTCTCCTATTTTCTTAAACGAATATTCTTCCTTTTAGTAAGGTTTTCTTCGACCATGTTGATCAAGGAATATTCTTTTGCAACCCAATACCTAGAAATTCGATCTAGAACACATTTTGCGAATCATAAAGTATTGAGTATTTTAGCATCGATTAGGATACCTGTAGACGAAGAAATATTCGCTCCTGAAGGTCGACATGGTGTATTGCTGACCACCCACGGCCCTAATAACCCCATTGGCCTTGCAAAAAGTTGGAGGGGTTCGAGCGTGAAGTATTCAAGGGCATTAAGGGATAGGTCATCATTCCTCTGGCACGGTTCTCACAATGAGGGACCTGTTGTCACAAAACTCACCAACGGTGTGGAAGGGTGCAAACATAATGAATGGAGCGGCGTTCGAATTGAGTTATCCAATCATAGGCATCGAATTAGCTCTTCAATCTTTCCCTTCCTATTATCAACCAACACCCAATATTCACTATCCTTGTAAATCTTTTGAGTAAGGACATTACCATTCATTTAGGCTTATACCGCAAATTTCCCCTTTCTTGTTTAGAATGACTAATCGATCTAAGAGGCCAATAGCTCCCACTTATCAAGCTTAAAGAAAAACCAATTCGATCTCCTGGCCCGGGAGGTAGGATCAACTGAACATCTTACTGGAATCGCGAGATGTAATTGAGATGGATTGCGCCTGTTTTGTGATAGGATACACGTTTTCTTCTTGTAGCTTGTAATAGGATCGAAACTTTTTCCTTGTGGCTTGTAATAGGACCGAAAAGTAATTTTTGTATCATTTTACTTATTCAGGAATCTTTATAAATAATATCTTACGCTATTCTTGCTTTGTTTGATCTAGTATTCTTATTCTTTGTTCGATGGTTGCATTTGTGTTCCGAATGTTGGTAAGTTTGAAGAACTCCCTACTGTAGCCAAACAATTCCTTATTCATCGGGAATCCCAATGGTTGCTGAATCTTATCCGTTCATCCCACAGATTATCCGCCGTCAGATTCATCTCAACCATTTCTATAAAAGGCGATATCACACACTTTAGATTATTTCTTCCGCGCTACTGGCTCTTTTATTCGTCCGATCATTATGATCAAGATCATCCTTCAATTAACTCGACCTTTTGAGTTCAGACTTCGAACGATCTTTGAGAGGAGCAGAACTGCTTTGTGCTCTCTTAGAATATCGCCAGGCAAATATATTCTGCATCTTGAAGGCCAATATGCCAGATCCAGAAAATCCGTAAGTTACCGATCATCGCCCGGGGTTAGTCAATTAAGGAATGTATTTTGTTACGGCTGACTATCCCGAGGTCCGGAAGACTGCTCGACCCGCAATAGTGTTTGTGGAATACGAGCATCAAATTCTTCAAGGATGACCGGTAGCTTTATCATTTCCTTGTTATGGGTCTCTGCTCGGGGGCCTGTTGCCACAATGCATTTAGGAAGACGTACTGGGGGGGGGGGTGCGCTGGAAAATAAAGTTATCCGATATACTGTTTGTTCGCTCCTACGTCTTCAGAGGACCGTAAATAAAGTTAAAGCCCTGCAGGTCCAAAGGAGATTCCACGCTCGTAGCTGAACTAACCCGATCGATTAATAGGAGATGAGACCGAAAATTTCATAGGATTATAGAACGCAATAGGATCTGAATGTAATATATTAGCTTGTATCGTACTTGAAATGTAATCATCTTGCTCTTTCGAATTTTCAGATCGAACTTAGATGTACAAAGCATTTTTTGTATCGTACTCGAAATGTACAAATAATTTTCAGATCGAAATGTAATATATATTAGCAAACAAAATTTTTTGTTTTCTTCTTTGTTGGTTGATCGAATAACAGTTAGACGTACTTTTAATTTCGATGGCCAGATCGAACTTGGGTACTTTAAATTGATACTCAGAATAATAAAACACCCCCTCTTGGGTGAGTAAATAGCGAGTAATCCAATAAGTAGCCAAAAATACTGATCCTTAGCATAACCCAAATTTCTGAAGTCGACCGAATTCTTTAATTCAAAAAAAACTTATCGAAGACATATCGTCCATAACAATACTTGTATTTCTCATTCAGGTTTTTATCGTTAATCGAATATGATGATTCGAGGGCGGATTTTTTGATTCGATAACCGCTGTTCAAATAAATATATACTTTTGAATTGTTTATGATGCCCATTCCTCTGTAAGTGATGGACTGGTGTCGAATAGGCCGACCATAATTTTGCCAACCCGGTGTTCGAACGCTACTTCTCAATCATAGTAATGCCTTGAACTTTCCAAACCAGTATTGTATTTTGAATAGTACGTCCAAGAGGTCGAATTTTTTAAACAAACCAGTGAACCATCCATATGTGTTTATAGATTGCTTCTTCTCTTAACCAAATAGGACACTATTCCATGGGAAATGTATCAGCCAGTACATTTATTGTTTCAGATCATAACCGTCCGTGACATATGATCTGGTACGTCGGTTAGAACCCTTCGCTGTTATAAATAGCTCCAACTTTTTCCAACATATTCTTCTCTTATTATCAATGCCTCATCCGATCGCCATAGCTCGAATTTTGAATTTTAGCAAAATGATCCGTAATCCCTCTGGAATAATAGAGTTTGAAATTAGGACTCGGACCCTGTTTCTCGATCCTAATCCCTTTGGTGTAGCCTCTCTCGCTTAGAATATCAACAGGCAAAAGAAGTTGCGTCTAGAATACCGGCAGGCAACCTACTCTCTTGGACTTAATTCATTTGAGTCGGGTTAGAATTCCAGTTTTCTGGCGCTACGTCCGGTCGGGCAGTGGGTTAACCTCGGAGGAGTTCTTCAAATCTCGAGCATGGGCTTCTTCAAGGATTTTCTTGAAGTATAGTTCCTTCGAGATTGCTTGGAGTAACTCTGCTAGGGTAGCTTCCCTCTGTTCTGGATCGGATCAGGGTGTGAATAATGATTGTGCCCAATAATCATTATTTACAGATGAAGACCTAAGATCGGTTAAAAGCCTTGGAGATAGGCTCCGATCCAGCTTTATCCTATTCTGCAGGACACTCGAGGATGTGCGACACGTGGCGAGTGATTGTCGCGAAGACTCTTTGCTGAGTCCTGCATCTGGAGCCAACGCTTGTGGATCGAGTATGCTTAGTCTAGTTTGTAGGATTTGTAGAAGGGTAGGAGCGATTTTATTATTCTTGTTGAGGTTCGAATTTGACTATTGTACTCGAGACTTCATTTGTATTATACTCGAAGAATTGAAATAAAACTCTGTCTCCTTATTACTTTTACTGCGTACCTTCATTGAACTTTGTTGAATGCTTTCTTGATCTCATTGGTTGAATAGTATATAAACTGTGTGATCGAACAAAATGAATTGGGATGATTGTAAATAACTTATATAACCATTTCGAAGTTGTTGAACCCGACCCTCGGAAAAATAAATTCCGATTGTGATTGATTCATGTAATTATTCCAAAATTATTAAACCTGATATTCGGAAGAAGAAAATCCGATCATGAATAGGCTGCAACCTTAAGGTTTTGCATAATCTATTGTCATTACTCCAATAAATCGACCAATATTTTCCTTTAGAGTAGCTATCGATTAAGTTGATTGGATTAACTCTGTATCGGTTGATTGAGGAAAATATCTGAGAAATTTTTTTCTTCTCTATCTATATGTTGATCGTTCCTCGGCTTAAAATGCCTTAATTAGATAAATATGGTAACCTTCGACGAATAACGAGTCAACTAATTGGAAAATAAATCCAATATTTTTCATATTGATAAGCTGTAGAAGAATGATCTTTCTGAGATTCTTTGATTCAACCGCTGATATTCTCTTCTCGAAAGTTCACTCTACGGGTCTTAGCAATAGCTTTCACCCTTTTCATTTATTTCGATCTAAGGGGCATAGCAACGACTTTCACCCTTAGTCGTTTTATCGATCATAGCAACAACTTTCACCTGAGGGTCTTAGCAACAGCTTTCACCCTTTTCATTAATTTCGATCTAAGGGGCATAGCAACAACTTTCACCCTTAGTCGTTTTATCGGTCATAGCAACAGCTTTCACCTGAGGGTCTTAGCAACAGCTTTCACCCTTTTCATTAATTTCGATCTAAAGGGCATAGCAACAACTTTCACCTTTAGTCATTTTATCGGTCATAGCAACAGCTTTCACCTGAGGGTCTTAGCAATAGCTTTCACCCTTTTCATTAATTTCGATCTAAGGGGCATAGCAACGGCTTTCACCCTTAGTCGTTTTATCGGTCATAGCAACAACTTTCACCTGAGGGTCTTAGCAACAGCTTTCACCCTTTTCATTAATTTTGATCAAAGGGGCATAGCAACGGCTTTCACCCTTAGTCGTTTTAAATAATTTACTTAGAGATTGGCCATAATAAGTTCCCTAATACGATGAATTGATAATACCCCTGACGAATAAGACTTTCATTGGATAGATAATCCATTTAGAACATAAGATAAACGTAGAAAGGACAAGATAATAAGATAGTAGATATGCAGGAAATCAGTGGATAGTCTCCATTGTTCATAATAACGCATTTCCGAACCATGCTCCTTGTTAAATTGAGTTTAATAGAAGATAAAATAGAACTCGGTAGCAGTTTCTCCAATCAATCAAGAGCAATTTTCCTGAAGGTGGCGATTATAATTTTACAGTAGGAATCCCTCGGAACGATCTCATAAATCAATTATAATGATAAGACTGTTGATATCTTTGCCAACGTTGGTGGTTCCGTTATACGGTTGTAACCTAGTTGGACCATCGTACGATGCTATTTTCGACCTCAAATCGGTGAGGGTCGTTTGGGTCAGAGCGATGTCCCGGTGAAGTATCTGCGGAACTTTTGATTGTTGAGCCGCTCTGGATAGGTTATCGGGCTCATTGTTAATTGGAATCTGAATCCCGAGGCATGAGAAAGTTCTCCTCGGTTATATGTATTTTTCCTCATAGTAGGCATTTTTCGATCTAACACCCAAATAAGGCCCCACGGTGGGCGCCAATTGATCTTGCTCAGTTTCGTGGTATGATCGATATTAAAATATAAACAAAGAAAACACAAACAATGTGTATGGAGAAAAGATCAATAAAGTATATTGTGATCGAAAGTGTATAGATTACAAGTATAGGGGGTCCTATTCGAGCATTATAGGATGCCGTACAAGCTAGAGTGCGAAATACATATAAAATGGCCTATACTATCTTTCCGAGCAGCAGCTTCGAATGGAGTGCACCTGGGAATTCCCCCCTCTTCATTAATGTTTGTAGTATTTATAGCTGAGAAAATGAGCTTCCCGGACTGTCCGTACACATATATTACAAATCTCTTATGGCTGGGCCCAAGATCGGCCCAACAGTAATCATAGGTCACTAAACTCCATTTAAAATAGGTTGGATCGAAACGTCATCGGCCCGAACTTGGCCTCGCTTGCGAATGGTCGGAGATCGCCAACGCTTGACCTTACGTGGGTCCCCTGGGACAGACTCCCGAAATACCCATCATCAGTTGGAGTATTAAATGCTTGGATCCTAGCCGTTGATCGTGATGCCTTTGGACCGTCAGATTAATTCCACGTGGCAGTCTTTGGTAAGCGCAACGGGCGGTGCTTTAAATTCATTTGATCTTAACCGTTGATCCCAATAAACCCTAGCCGTTGGATCCGGTGGGTAGGATCTATAAATTGAGGGGGGGGGAGGGGGACCATTCCTTTGTAGTCCATACAAGCACTCAAATATGCATCTCTTGATATATATTCCGACATACTTTCCCCTCGAGATCTTCTCATTTATTAGATCGATGAGGAGTGCTTTCTTAATCTTTGCACCTTCTCGTCGTATCTGTCCTCCTAACCGAGGTGGTGAATTTAATTCATTCGATTGGGTGGTGTCGGTAAAGGGGTGGCCCCTATGTGTCGGCCTCGTTGTTTGAATATGTGGGATCGATAAGAGCAACGATGTCGACTTCGATGACGCCTCTTCATTTTGGCGCTCAGGAACGGATCACCTTCGTCCTGAGTGTCGAGGTTTTGAGACGTCGTTGGTGGTGGTGGGTCGGTGGGGTTGTAGAAGCATCGGCATCTGATCAGATGGTGGAGGACTTAAGCTATCGGTCTCCGACATGCTATTTTTTTCTCTCCTGTCACTCGGTCAATGCAGAGAGACCCATCAGCCATGGTCACCTGGTCGATGGGTTTCCCTGTTTGCTATTACTGGAAATGATCCCACTGGCCTTCACTAACACCATCGAGACCTCAGGATGTCTGTCTCAAAAATGCACCGATCAGTGAGAGAAAAAGCTATAGGCGTGCATTTGGGAAGACGTGCTCGAGTGTCGGTGAAGATCCGTTCGTTCATTAAGGTCTGCGTTAAGCCAACATCAGGATCTTGGTGGTCGTATCACAAAGAGACGAAGATTTAGATGTAGGATTTCAAAATTTCTCATGTATTTAATCGAGAAAGTAGTTGTAATAGCTTTTGGTAAATTTGTATAGTGATCGATTCATTGGAATAAAATCATTTCTTTCGTTTGATATTCACGGCTTCTTGTGTAATTGTTGATTCTCCAATTTCTATTCGAATAGCAACTTTAATATATGTTCAACTGTTAGTCAGTTTACTCAATGAGTTTAATCCTTTACTTGTCCGATTATCGGAAAGTTACGAGTGTTTAATTCATTTAATCGTTGAATAACTTCTTCAATCCTCATAGTTTCTAACTTTATTAGTCGATTCATTTAACCTTTGAATGACATTGGTTGTAATTTCCGACTTCGTTGGTCCACTTGTCTTGATGTCTTTTTCGTCTTTCGAGGAGATGGACAACTTATTAATAACTTTTATTCTTCTTAGGTCAATTTCATCTCGATGCCTCTGCGGCTTTTCGAGGAATTGTAGAGTTAGCTTATTAATAGCTTTCATTCTTCTTTAGTCGATTTCATCTCGATGCCTCTGCGGCTTTTCGAGGAATTGTAGAGTTTGCTTATTAATAGCTTTCATTCTTCTTTAGTCGATTTCATCTAGATACCTCTGTGGCTTTTCGAGGAATTGTAGAGTTAGCTTATTAATAGCTTTCATTCTTCTTTAGTCGATTTCATCTCGATGCCTCTGTGCTTTTCGAGGAATTGTAGAGCTAGCTTATTAATAGCTTTCATTCTTCTTTAGTCGATTTCATCTCGATGCCTCTATGGCTTTTCGAGGAATTGTAGAGTTAGCTTATTAATAGCTTTCATCCTTCTTTAGTCGATTTCATCTCGATGCCTCTATGGCTTTTCGAGGAATTGTAGAGTTAGCTTATTAATAGCTTTCATTCTTCTTTAGTCGATTCCACCGTAACTCGTAATTTTAGACGAACGACTTGGCATTAGATTAAAAAAGAACGAGAGGTTAGGATACAACATTTTTATCAATTCAGATAAACGAAAGAGAAGTTATTCCAAGTGTAGAATTTCCTGATGTTTCTTCCGTTCCATGTTCGCTTTACTAGTTATCCACCCATTGTCTCCAGGCGATATGCGCCCTTCTTTCCCACTGCAATTACTTTGAATGGTCCTTCCCAATTGCTGTCGAGCTTCCCCTTTTCTTTAGAAACATCGATTCGTTTAAGCACAAGGTCTCCAACTTGGAATGACTTTAGTCTGACGTTCTTGTCGTAAGCCCTGGCCATGGTCGTTTTGTATGACTGTATCCTAGTCAAAGCCCTCTCTCTTCTTGCCTCCATTTGGTCGAATTCAAAGTTTTTCGCGTCGGTGTTGTCTGATTCGTCGTACAGGTTGATTCTGGGAGATGGTACTTCGAGTTCCGCTGGAGCCACCACCTCCATACACCAAGCTGAAAGGAGTTTCTCCAGTTGCTGTCTTTGCTTTCGTTCTATTGGCCAAACTACCCAAGAAAATTCATCCAGCCATGCTCCGCTAGCTTCTGAAAATCTCTTCTTTAGGAGCCTCAGAATTTTCCTGTTTGTTACTTCGGTTTGCCCATTCGTCTGCGGACATCCTACTGAGGTAAAGCGTTGGGTAATTTTATGTTTTGCACACCAATCAGTTACCCTTTTACCGACGAATTGCCCTCCATTATCCGATATTATGATCCTCGGAAGTTCGAACCTACAAATTATCGACCAATAAAAGTTGATTATCTGAGTTTGAGTGATCTGTTTCAGGGGAACGACTTCTATCCATTTACTGAAGTACTCGACTCCCACGAGTAGGAAGCGTTTTTGTCCTCTTGCTTTTGGTAGCGGCCCCACTAAATCGACACCCCATTGATCAGAAGGCCATGAGATCGAGATAGATTCCATTTTCTAAGCTGGTTGCTGAGGCATAGTTGCATGATATTGATATTTGGCTCAACTTCTCGCGTAATGATTAGCTTCTTTTGTTAAAGTTGGCCAGTAATACCCCAGCCGAGATACTCTGATTACTAACGCTCTTCCTCATGAGTGATTTCCGCATGATCCCTCATGGACTTCTTTCAGAACCATCCCTGTTTGTGGACTTGCTATACACTTTTGAAGTACTCCGGTAATAGATCGTCGATATAGCTCAGTGCCGATCATAGCGTAGTGAGGCGCTCTGTACTTGATCCTTCTTGCTTCATTGTTATCAACAGGTAGAGATCCTTTCGTCAAGTATTCTATCAAGGGGGTCTTCCAACCTGGTTCTTCATTGTCGAGGTTCAGAACATCTATACTCATTGATTCCAGCTGTGTGTCGATGGTTGTTTACTGGATACCATCAAGGTTATCTTTCTCGTTACTATGCCTTCGATCATATTTCCAAATTTGAAAGGGCATCCTCCCTTGTGTTCTCGGTCCGTCTTATGTATTCCAATTGGAAGGTCTTGAAATTTGATGTTTGAGTTTTGACGAGATCCGGGTATTTGATCATGGATTCTTCTTTGGCTTCGAACAAACCCTTGAACTGCTTTTCGACGAGCTGAGAATCTGTATAGGCGATTAAGTTTTGGATTCTAGTTTCCGAAGCCATTTTCAGACCAGCTAATAAGGCCTCGTATTACGCCTAATTATTGGACACCAGGAAGTCCAACTTTAATGCAAACTCGAGTTATTCGCTATTTGGTCCTTGGAAGTAGATTCCTGCTTCACCTCCTATCGATGTGGAGGAACCATCCACGTGGAGCATCCAAATTTCTTCTTTTTCCACTTCAGTCTCGGTGCTTTCGAGAACGAAGTCAGCTAGGATTTGCCCCTTGACGGACGTCGTCGGCAAATAATCGATATCATATTCCCCCAACTCTACTGCCCATTTAACCAATCTTCCCGATGCGTTTGGTTTCGAAAGAGTCTGTCTCAGTGGTTGATTCGTCAAAACGGCAATCTTGTGAGATTGGAAATAAGGTCGGAGTTTTCGGGGAGTGGTCACTACGGCCAGAGCGAATTTCTCAATCTCGAAGTAGTTTCTTTCTGGGCCTTGTAAGACTCTGCTGACATAGTAAATCGGGTGATTTTCCCTAGCCTCCATCCTTACAAACACCGAGCTGATAGCTTGGGACGATACAGCAACATAGAGATAAAGAACTTCACCGTCCTGAGGTTTTGCCAATAGGGGAGATGATACTAACTAAGCTTTGAGTTGATCAAAAGCTAGATTACATTCTTCGGACCATTCCATTTCTTCGCATTTCTCATAACTTTAAAGAAAGGTAGGCTCTTGTCGGCCGATCTGGATATGAAACGATTGAGGGCGATGATCTTTCCGACTAGCTTTTGTACTTCATTCAAACTCTTCGGGGCTCTCAGGTCGATGATGGCTTGTATTTTTTTGGAATTTTCCTCTGTACCTCTCTCGTTCACCAAATACCCCAGGAATTTTCCTAAACGGACGCCAAAAGTGCATTTCGCGGGATTGAGTTTCATCCCGTATTTCCTCATGATATCAAACGTTTGTTTGATGTTCACCAAGTGGTCGTTCTCGTCAAGGCTTTTGACGAGAGCTTGTTTGATGTGCACCAAGTGGTCGTTCTCGTCGAGGCTTTTGACGAGCATATCATCGACGCAAACATCCATAGATTTACCTATCAGCGATTCAAACATCTTGTTGACCAAGCGCTGATAAGTTGCCCCTGTGTTCCTTAATCCAAACGGCATCACCTTAAAGAAATATACTCCCATTTCGGTAACAAACGCCGTCTTCTCCTGGTCTTCCAGTGCCATAAAGATTTGATAGAAACCTTGGAAAGCGTCCATCATGCTCAAAATAGCACAACCAGCTGTCGAATCGACCAGGGAGTCTATCCTAGGGAGAGGGTATGGATCCCTTGGGCAGAGTTTGTTGAGATCCGTAAAGTCATTGCACATTCTCCATTTTTCTCCTCCTTTGGATACTAAAACGACATTACACTGTTGGAATATGCCTTGATTGTCAATACAACAGAGTGCGGAAATTAAAATTTTTCAAGGCACACCCACAGATCCCATAATAAAATCTCCAAGTTATATATACGAAAAACATAAAACAAAGCACAGAAATAATCTAACAAAGGGGGTTTTCGATTTTTACCTCACCACAGGCAAGGTGGTGGAAACCTCCAACTCTGATTCTGAACTCTGATTAAGGTTCTGGTTCACTGGAGTGATCCAAGCGTCTCACCTCCAGAGAAAAGTCCACACCAACTGGATTATGATGACACCTCTTAGTCTTAGGCTCAAAACTAGATCTAAGAGGCTTGTTGATGAAGGATTGTGCAGATCTATTTGACAGATCAAAATTCTGCACAAAAGGAATAAGGGAGAAGATATGCGGCGGCGGCACTAGGGCTTTCACGGCGGCGGTGCGGCGGTGTTACGGCAGCACACGGCGGTGGCGCTAGGGCTTGGGCGGCGCAGGGTGGGGCGGATTTCCTAGGGCAAGAGAAGACTAAGGTTTTTGCTTAGGTGTTAGTTCTCTGAGTTCTGTCAGAACTCTATTTATAAGCACTCCTCAAGTCCTAGGGTTACAAGATTCCTAATGGGCTTAGGAGTCTATCTCTTGCAAGCCCACCTTAATTTAATTAATTACTAATTAAATATTCAGCCCATATTAATTAATTACTTAATTAATATTTAGTTTAATTAATCAATTGTCATTTAAATCAATTAAATCAATTAATTAATTTATCTCCCACTTGAATTAACACTTTAATTCACTTAATTGATTTAATTACTTTTAAATCAATTAATTCCTTTTATATTCCTACAGAACAGTCACCGTCCAATTGTATTGTGTGTGACCCTCTGGGTTCACCATCAATTGGCAGCAGGCTCACGAAACCTCGTGATTTAATTTATGAACAATAAATTGCTCCGATCAATTAAACTACCTTTAATTGACCACTCCTAGAATCAGTTCCTCTACTAACTCAGGAGTACCCACACTTCATGGTCGATGTCTAGCCACAAGCCCATGAAGCCCAACATCAGGTGAATTGATATTTAGTGAACCTCACCTCATATAATTACCATGTACATACGGTCCTTCTGTCGACCAATTTCCCGATCAAGACTTAGGGTGTGTGAATTGATCGGCACCTCTAAATTTGTCTCGATAACTATACTTTCTAATTCAGGATAATGTTCCAGTGTGACTGCCTAATTTGGAAACCCCTTTCCAAATCCGTCACCGACTACGGCCGTAGATTCATTGGAAACATTATCTAAGAATCGTATAGGAAATATTCTCATCCATTACGATGAGTCAACAGATTCCATCTTGGTACTAACCACTCGCGTACATGTCCATACGCACCCAACCTAGGCATTTTTATGACCAAGCTAAGTGGCCTATACCTAGATCTAAGTACGCACTTTCATGCACCGAATTCGCCCTAGCACCTCAAGTCATAGGACTAAATCGTACACTATTATAATCCTTTGAGAAACATCCCATCACCGATATGCGTCATGCGCTTCCACAATGGGTTTCTCTGTTCGGGTCGTTCGATGCATTCGATCCTCCATCGAATCACCTAGTCATATGCACTGGCCTCAAATGCCTTGTTCATGAAACTACAACAAATTCACTCCGTGTGAATCATGCATAATCGTACAAGTCTTGACGATTCACTCGATACCCCGTCTCGATATGAATCTATGACTTGGAACATTTTCGAGATCATGACCTTTGAGACTGTTTCATGATAAGTGCACTCAGTACTGAAGTGTATAGTCCCATAGTCATGAGTGATCTCAGGGTTTCAACCAATCGCTTAAATGTATTCGCGAGAGATGAAGTTTGGCCATTGTTTATCCTTATACATATATAAATAAACATGCGTATTATTATAAAATCAAAGATTGTTATATACAAGATAGATCTATTACAAGCTAATTGAACTGGCTTGCAGGGCACTATCCTATCATACACAGCCACTCAGTGAATTGTATTTCGGCGATATAGTCGGCATCTAGAAGCTTTTTGACTTCTTCTTTTATTATTCTATTTCTTTCGGGGCCAAAGTTCCTTTTCTTTTGCCTGGCCGGCCTCGCTGATGGATCGATATTGAGTCTATGGACGATGTTTTTCTGATCGATTCCCTTTAGGTCGGTGGTCGACCATGCGAATACGTCCACATTTTCCCTAAAAAATTCAATAAGCTGGGTTTCGAGTCCCTGAGAGAGTTGCGTCCCAATTCTGGTCGTCTTTGATGATTCTCCTGGTATTAATTCGATTGTTTTGTGACCTTCTGAATGCTCGATTCTCTCAAATTTTCTTTTTCGGTTATTTATCTCTTCTTGCTTCTCTTTTCTCTTCTCTGTGGTTCCCTTTTCGAGGGTGTCATCGACAATAATTGAGGTCGAGGGCTCAGGAAGGTTCTCCCCATCTAGCTTCTGGATCTTCGAGTAAGGTCCACTCGTTTTCTCTTGTTTGTCCACGGAAACTGTGTAACATTCCCAACCATCTTTCATATTTCCCAGTACTTCTCCAATTCCCCTGGAGGTCGGGAATTTCAGCTTCTGATGATGGGTGGAAATGATCGCCTGGAAGCTGTTAAGTGTTGGTCTACCCAAGATGACGTTTGATCTTACGTGGTTTCGTTAGTTCGATCAAGGGTGGGATGTAATACAATAATGACAATAATAAAGTAAAGCAAAGACCAAAGTAATTGTATTCGAATTGAATGAGTACAAATACAAGTATTCAAAGGTCCTATTCGAGCATTATTGGATGCCGTACAAGCTAGAGGGTGAAATATATATGATCCTAGGTCTATGCTCCTAAGCGGTTCCGGGCAACAGCTTCGAGGAGGGAGCACCTGGAAAATCGTGTCCAGCATCATAAATGCATGGGGTATTTATAGCTGAAAAAGGGGTTCAGGTGGTCTACCCGCAGATGTACAATTCTTCGGCCCATAAGTTTGGGTCAGAGCTTGGCCCAACAGTAATTCTGGATCCAGGGTAGCCTTGTATTTACAGTATTCCGACATCGGGGTCGAACTGGATCTTTCGAGATAAATAACGTTCGATCTTATGTAGTTGTAAAGAAGAAAAGCGGAAATCCGAAATATCCCTCATCAATACTCCCCCACTTCTCGAGCGTAAAGTGGAACTTAAGCTCGAAGAACTATATATAACAGTATAAATCAATCTCGGCTTATTGTTTCGGGTATGCCTCATTAAAAACCTGGCTCGGAAAAACCCTTCTGGGATAAAAACCGGGTCAGGGAAAAAGAGTGCATACTTAAGCAATCTCTTGATAGCGTAGTCTTAACATCGTCCTTGTTGTTCGTGATGTGGATCTTTAATTCAGGAATTTTGGAAAGTATAGGGGCTGTAGGTGCAATTTCTGAGAATATGACTTCAAATTTACCTTCAAGAGAGTCCAATCGTCGCGGTTACTCGGGGACTGATTTGCAATTTCCCATTTTGTCCCTGTATATATATAGTTATACGGAGGGTTGCTGTTCCTCTCAAATTCTGAGGAGAGAGCTTTAGATCGGAGCGGACAGGTCGATAAGTGAGTTTTATTAGCCATTTTTGAACAGTCATCTTATATTTATTATGTCGAGTTCAGTAGACTCGAAGGGGAAATCTCCCTTAGAGGAGAATGAGGTCGATAACCGCAAGGGGAAAAAAGCTGTAGAGAATCGATTATCTGAAAACGAGAATCCGCAAAACTCGGGTTCCGCCTCGGATTTCAGCGGAGAGGAGCGGGAGTCGAAATCTGACACTGGAAATAGCGAAGATGAAAATTCCGGGGAGGCAACAGTTTCTGAAAGGGAAGATATAGAAGATGGGGAGCTTCCTTTGGTTAACAATGAGCAGCAGAAATATAGACTGAACCGTAATGTGGTGATTACGATCTATGACTGGGAAGAACCCTCGACTAGCGCAGCTCTAAACATGACTGAGGAGAGGGCAGATGAGATCGTCTGTTCCTATAAAAGGACAGACCTGACGGGGTTGCAAAAAGAATTCGGTCGGTATCTAGGCGCCGGTTTTTCGATAGTGCTTCCCTCTCCCGATCAACGAGTTACCGACCCTCCTGCCGGTTGTCAAGCCTTTTATTCCAAACACTTCCACTACGGCTTACGCATCCCCTTCCCTCCTCTACTAGAAAACCTTCTGGATGCTTTTAAGTTGGCTCCCTGCCAGATCTTACCGAATTCGATCGGCCTAATTATAGCTTTTTGCGTGTTGATGAAAGCTAAGGGGAAAAATGCAGCTTTTCAGAATTTTTGGAGGATATTCCAGATCAGTGCTTCCACCTCTTCAAACGCAGGTTACGTATACTTTTCTCAGAGGCCGAAAATTTCGATCTTATCGACCAACGTGAGTAGCAATCTGAAGGGATGGAAACGTGAGTTCTTCTTTGTCCGAGGGCCAGAGTCTCCGCCTTCCGAAGAAAATCCCGAGCCTACTCCCTTCGATTGGCCTGGAGCAAAGGAGTGGATATACGGAAAACGCCGGCTCGTGGGGAGTATGAAAAATGAGATAACAGATAATTTTCTGCAATCTCTTCGTGCTGATCCTCATCAGACTGCTCTAATGACTCAAGAAGCAGTCTTGCGATTGGCCGAGCTCAGTAGTAGCACTTTCCCTGCCGATCCGATCAACTTCGGGAAAGCTCCAATCGATCCCGCTAACCCCCCTTCCACATTAGCTGATATCGTTGACAAATTCTGTACATCGGTATCTGGCCCGCATGTTGCTTCCTTTTCGAAGGGTAATAAGGGTCGACCTCGTCCTCAAACATCAATGAATCTTCGGAAGACGAAGAAGTCTAAGGCCCCCGTTGGGATCGTGTCGACCTCAAGCGCTTTAGTGATTGTTCCCCCGATTACCCAAGCAGGAACCTCTCAGTCTAAGGCCGAGGCGGAGGGGGCCTCCGATTTCCAGGGTCCTGGAATCCTTCGATCTGTTTTTCCGAACATCTCCTCCAACCCAAACGACGAGGGGTTCAGTAATTATACTCTCCTGGAGGATCGTGCCAGAGAGATTTTGCAGGCCAGGATGAATCGCAAAAGAAGTAGCAATGTTCCTGAGTCCTCCAGGAGAGTCAAGCCTTTTGCTCGAGGGCCGAACCCTATACCATGTCGGGCTGGTCATTCCGAGCCAGATTTGGCAGATTTCATCGAGGATCATCTGCAAGGACCGAGGGCGGCCGGATATCCGCACTGTGGGACCATCGAATCTGATTTGGGTTCCGAGGGTGAGCATACGGTGGATAAGTCTCTCCGGATGTTCTTGGCCGGGAGATTCCGGGATGATACTATCCAATCTTTTGTTAAAAACGATTTTGAGATATTTGGCGATTATGCCCACGCTCAGCAGATGGTACTTTCTAATTCCGAAAGTTTCTAGCTTTTCCCCTATAATCCTTATCTCGTGCTTTTACGTATCTTTTCCTTTACAGGCCGGAGACCTATTTACTCAAACTGCTCTTCGACTGTCCGTATTGAGCGAAGAGTCTCAGGCGGTACAGAAAGCCTTATGCGATGTTCTGAAGGATGAAGCTGCGAAGGCCAGTCAGCTAGAGGATACCAAGATTAAGTTGTCTGAGGTCGAGATTGAACTCGAGAGAACCAGGAAAGAGTTGGAAACAAAGAGGGCCTTAGAGGATGAAGTGGGGAAATTAAAGCAGGAGCTTGAGCAAACCAAAGTGTCTGCCGAACAATCTTGTGAACGGGGTCGAGTCGAAGCCAGGCTTCCCGCCATAAGGGAGTTCCTAGAGTCTTCGATCCTCGATGCCTTGGTTCGATTACGGTCGGGAGAAATTAATCAATCCTTCTACTTTAAAGGAGCTCAGCATCTCCTTACAGCTGCTAAAATCGAAGGCGCCCTTGATGACTTCCTTCCTAAGATGAATCCTTACAAGAATATCTTTGGTAAAGACTATAAAGCGTCTTCCCTTCCTCCTAAGCTCGAGGAATTTGCCACTCACGAGTTTGCTCCTTTTCTTGAGGAATTTGGTGCACCGATGCCAAATCCTGATGAGCTCGAAGCCCAATCCGAAAGCGAAGATGTGGATATTGAAGGGGATTCCCTCGGTCAGAGTGTACAAGGCACCCCTTCTTCTGGTTCGAGTAAATCTGCGTCTGATGCGCAAAGTCATGATGGAGAAGGCAGCAGCTCGAATAAAGGTGATTTCGACGGCTCGGAAAGCAGTTCTAGCGAATCAGAGGAGCTAGATAGATCAGACCATGATTCAGGCGTGAAAGAGTCTTAATCAATAACGATCGCTATGTAATTTGACTGACTTAGCGAACCAATGTACTTGTAATCTTTTGCTCTTGCATATTTAGTGGGTGCTTGAATTTGAATCTCTTTTCCCTTGTGCTATTTTAGGCTATTGCCTGTTTGAACTTTCTGCTAAATTTTATAACGTCAGTCTTGCGTACTCAGCTGCGTCATTGAATCTCTCTTGGGAGTAGTGATTTACCAATCATTATTTTGCATGATGTTGTTTTTCTTATAAGTAGCGAGGGCACTTTTAATTGCTTTCGCATCGGCATTGCTCACAGTGTTCGGAGCTTCCTTTCTTAAAAAGAATTGTTTTGGTTGAATCTTTACCCGAGAACTGAGGGATGAATAAAAATTCGAACGCTCTTGTGATTCCTTCCACGCCTTTTCCCAGGCCAAGTGTTAGTAGAAAATTAAGGAAAAGAAATCGATCAGCAATTACATCCACTAGTTCTGATCAGCAAAATTTCCATGAGGGGAATAAACACTCGACCGTTGCCCTTTCTTCGTGTTCGAAAACTAGGGGCTCCAACAAGAGAATAAAAAAGGTTTCTTTTGCGGAGGATGTCACGGGGCACGTTCCTTCTCAATCCGTATCTTCGTTGGTCAGCGGATCTTTGTTTAAAAGGGACATATCTCCTTTTGACAAAGTGTCACACGAGAAAACCGACCTGGCCCTTCTTCGGTCCAATGTTTCTATCTCCGAGGGTGACTTTTCGACTGCAGAATATTCCTCATTCCTGTTTTATTCTGGGTTGGAATCTCTTGCCCAAGTAATTCATTCTCACCTCTTTGTCATGACTATTTAATCTCTTTATTTCCGTTATAATATATTTTCTTGTAAGTTCAGGCTAGGGTGGTCTTCTCTAAGCTTTATGCATTGGCCAAACATGAGTTCGAACAGCGGACCTCTATTTCGCTCGAGCTTATCGGGAAGAAGATCGAGCTGGAACGTGCATTGGAAGCTAACAGATTTTTCAAGGAGAGAATATCTCAGGACAAGTTAACTTCGGAATTAGAGAAACTCAAAGGTATTTACGAACGTGAGAAGAGACACTCTGAGCTTCGTGAGAAAGAAGCTTACATTCGCGGGTATACTGATCGTAGTGCTGAAGTTCGAAAGATCCGTTCCGAAAATAATATCGTTTAGTAATACTGTGGTTTTCCTTTGTATTATGAGTTAAGACTTCTCTTTGTAACACCATCCTTGTTGTAACGGTTTTCCTTTCTTGTTGTAGTATTACCCTTGTTGTAATGATATAATATTTGCTTGGAATGATATTCTCCGTCTCTTTTTTTTTTTTTTTTTTTTTTTTTTTTTTTTCGGTGCCTTAGTCGTTGTGGAGAAATTTTAATAGAACTTAGATCAATCTTCAATAGAATGTTTATTTCGATCTAACTTCCATAGAATGTTTCGATTTTTCAATAGAATGTTTGTTTCAACCTAAGGGGCATAGCAGAGGCTTTCACCCTTTTTTGATAATTTCGATCTAAGGGGCATAGCAGAGGCTTTCACCCTTAGTCGTTTTTAGAGCATTTTTTTTTTCGCCCTAGGGTCATAGCAGAGGCTTTCACCCTTTCAATAGTTTCGATCTAAGGGGCATAGCAGAGGCTTTCACCCTTAGTCGTTTTTAGAGCATTTTTGCCCTAGGGTCATAGCAGAGGCTTTCACCCTTTCAATAGTTTCGATCTAAGGGGCATAGCAGAGGCTTTCACCCTTAGTCGTTTTTAGAGCGTTTTTTAGCTCGAGGGTCATAGCAGAGGCTTTCACCCTTTCAATAGTTTCGATCTAAGGGGCATAGCAGATGCTTTCACCCTTAGTCGTTTTTAGAGCGTTTTTTAGCTCGAGGGTCATAGCAGAGGCTTTCACCCTTTCAATAGTTTCGATCTAAGGGGCATAGCAGAGGCTTTCACCCTTAGTCGTTTTTAGAGCGTTTTTTAGCTCGAGGGTCATAGCAGAGGCTTTCACCCTTTCAATAGTGTCGATCTAAGGGGCATAGCAGAGGCATTCACCCTTAGTCGTTTTTAGAGGGTTTTTTAGCTCGAGGGTCATAGCAGAGGCTTTCACCCTTTCAATAGTTTCGATCTAAGGGGCATAGCAGAGGCTTTCACCCTTAGTCGTTTTTAGAGCGTTTTTTAGCTCGAGGGTCATAGCAGAGGCTTTCACCCTTTCAATAGTTTCGATCTAAGGGGCATAGCAGAGGCTTTCACCCTTAGTCGTTTTTAGAGCATTTTTTAGCTCGAGGGTCATAGCAGAGGCTTTCACCCTTTCAATAGT
Source organism: Penstemon barbatus (assembly GCA_003313485.2). Taxonomy (NCBI): domain Eukaryota; kingdom Viridiplantae; phylum Streptophyta; class Magnoliopsida; order Lamiales; family Plantaginaceae; genus Penstemon; species Penstemon barbatus. Next base: position 19,765,285 of record CM064882.1, on the reverse strand, counting down.
TGATAGAGAAAAATAGAGATTGATATTAATGAATATAGATCGAGAATATCAGGAATATGATGAATAAGTAAGAATGTAGGCGAAATAAGCTTTCATTGAATAAATAGTCCGAATAAACATTCTTCAAATAACCCAATTCTTCATTAAACACACATAGTTTGCCAAATAGTAATAGTCAAAGAAAACAGAACAAGATAACTAAAAAGTAGAAGCCTCGATTGTAACTATCTTCCATAATATCTTCTTAAATTGATCGCATTCCAAGCTCGAGGCAGTATCTCTCCGTTAGGGTGTGCAATCTTATAAGAACCTTTTTTTCCAACCTCTACGATCACGAATGGGCCCTCCCAATTGGGCTGTAGTTTTCCTACGTGCTTTGATACTTCCACTTTTTTGAGCACCAGATCTCCCACTTTGAAGGATCGAATCCTCACATTCCGATTATAGGACTTTTCCATGTTGGCCTTGGCGGCTTGAATTTTCAACTTTGCGCGGTCCCCTCGAGCATCCGCGTGGTCAACTTCCACCTGCCTCATCAATTGGTTTTCTTCGGGATCATAAAATTCGACCCTGGGAGAAGGTATAAGATTCTCTACTTGGATAACAGCCTCCGACCCATAAACCAAACTGAATGGAGTTTCTCCAGTTGCTGCTTTGACTGTTGTCCTGTTGGCCCATAATACTCCCGGTAGTTCATCCAGTCATTTTCCCTTTGCTTCCGATAAGCGCTTCTCCAGAGACCGAACAATTTCCCGATTTATTACTTCAGTTTGTCCATTAGCCTGAGGGTGGCCAACAGACGCAAAGTTCTGTTGTATTCCAAATCTTTTACACCAATCCGTGACCCTTTTTCCTGCAAACTGCGTTCCGTTATCTGATATCAGAACCCTGGGGATTCCGAATCTGCAGACTATATTTTTCCATAGAAAATTAATGACTTGAAATTGGGTGATTTTGGTCAAGGCAACACATTCGACCCACTTGCTGAAATATTCCACCGCTACTAGTACATAATTTTTTCTGGCTCGCGCTGTTGGGAAAGGTCCCACAATATCGATGCCCCATTTGTCGAAAGGCCAACAAATAGGGATCGAATGCATATGTTCGGCCGGTTGGTGTATCAAGTTCGAATGAATTTGACAGTGATGGCACTTTTTCACATACTCGACAGAATCTGAAAAGAGTGTAGGCCAATAATATCCAGATCTTGAGCATTTAAGAGCTAACGCTCGAGCTCCACAATGATTTCCTGCTTCCCCTTCATGAACCTCTCTCAATATTGCCTCGTAGTGCGTTTCGCGGATACATTTCAATAGAATTCCCGAAGAGGAGCGCTTATAGAGTTGATTATCCATCAAAGTAAACGACGGCGCTCTATATTTGATTCTTCGAGCCTCGTTTGCGTTTTCCGGCAGTTTCCCGTCCCTAAGATAGGCGATAAGAGGGTCGTTCCATGACTCGTTCGGCTCTTCAATTTCCATAATATCAATTGCAGGGGCTGCATCTAACTCGATAGCAGACATATTCGATAGCAGCCAAGTGATTGTCCTCTCAGTCTTTCCGTCGACCAGTCCTGTAAACTTCGATAGTATATCGGCCCAGAGATTCTCCTCCCTTGGTATTGGTTGAATGTCAAATTTATCGAACTCTGAGATTAACTTCCTCACTTTGTTCAGATATTTAATCATGTTGAACTCTCTGGCTTCATAAGTGCCTTTCACCTGTCTATGAACAAGTTCCGAATCTGTTAGCACGACGATCGATTTTACCTTTGCCTTAATGGCCATCTCTAATCCAGCTATCAATGCTTCATATTCGGCCTCATTGTTGGTGACGACAAAGTCCAAAGTTATCGCATAGCTCAGGTCTTCAGCATTGGGCCCTTGGAAGTGGATCCCAGCTCCACCGCCTTCTTTGGTCGAAGATCCGTCCACATGCATCAGCCAAATTTGATCGTTTGCTTCTTCCACCATACCTAATTCCGAGGTTGTTCCTTCTTTGCCGTTCGATATGCTAGTTGATTCAAGCACAAAATCAGCTAGCACCTGCGCCTTAACAGCGTCTCGTGGTCTGTATTCAATTTCGAATTGGCTGAGCTCGACCGCCCACTTTATTAACCTGCCTGAAGCTTCTGGCTTGGACAGAACCTGTCTTAAAGGTTGGTTAGTTAAAACAATGATTTTATACGTTTGAAAATAGGGCCTTAATCTCCGGGCAGCCACAATTAGGGCAAGTGCAAATTTTTCAATTTCCATATAGTTCTTTTCGGCACCCTGCAACAATTTACTCAAATAATAAACTGGTTTGTGTTCAGCTTTTTCTAGTTTGACCAGAACCGAACTAATTGCTTCTTCTGACACAGCTATGTACAAATATAGGGGTTCCCCTTCGGATGGTTTTGCTAGCATGGGTGTCGAGATTAAGTACGCTTTCAGTTCTTCGAAAGCCTTATCGCATTCATCGTTCCACTCGAAGTTCTTAGATCTACGCAACAGCTTGAAGAAAGGTAAACTATTGTCAGTGGATCTGGAGATGAATCTATTCAACGAGATGATTTTTCCGATCAGACTTTGAACGTCCGAGAGTTTCCTCGGTGGATTGAGATCAGTGATCGCTCGGATTTTTTCTGGATTAGCTTCGATCCCCCTCTCATGAACTAAATAGCCAAGGAACTTTCCTAATCGCACCCCAAATGTGCACTTTGCCGGATTTAACTTCATTCCATACTTTCTCAAGATTTGAAAACACTTATCAAGATGGTTAATATGCTCCTCTTCAGACATGCTTTTTACGAGCATGTCATCTACATATACTTCCATAATTTCTCCTATTAATTCTTTGAACATCATATTGACCAGCCTCTGATATGTTGCACCGGCGTTCCTTAAATCGAAGGGCATAACGATGAAACAGTACACCCCTCGTTCGGTGATAAATGCCGTTTTGTCCTGATCTCTTTCGTTCATGAAGATCTGATAAAATCCTTGAAATGCATCCATCATGCTAAACAACACAAATCCTGCAGTGGAATCTACGAGCATGTCAATTCGAGGTAAAGGGTAAGGGTCCCTTGGACATAATTTGTTCAAGTCGGTGAAATCATTGCACATTCTCCATTTGTTCTCGACCTTTTCCCCCTTGGAGACTAATACCACATTGCATAGCCATTCCGTGAATTTTATCTCCTTGATTTGTCCTGCTGCTAACAATCTATCGACCTCTGCGTTGATTATCTTGTCTTTCTCTCGCCCGTGATTACGCTTCTTCTGCCTCACCGGTTTGGCCTTTGGGTCAATATTTAAGGAGTGCGTTATCACACGCGGGTCGATTCCTACTATGTCGTCCGAACTCCATGCGAAGACATCCACATTTTTCTGCAAGAATCCGATGAGCTTTGCTTCCATGCAATTACTTAGCTCCGTTCCTATTTTTGTGAATTTTTCTGGAGATCCAGGTATCAAGTTCACCTTTTCGTGATTAGGTGCTTGGACACTCATGTCAACGATCCTCCCTTTCTTTCCATCTAGTCTTTCATAATCAGGAATCGGAGTTCCGGAGTTAGAGACTAATTCATTTATCTTTCTTTTGTTAGGGAGCTCGGGCTCCACCTTTTCCTTGATAGTTAAGGACGAACTGTAACACTCCCAAGCCATGTACTGGTCGTTCCTCATCTCACCTACTCCTCCGTCAGTTGGGAACTTTATCTTCTGATGGTAGGTGGATACGATAGCCTTAAAAGTATTCAGAGCGGGTCTTCCCAAGATGGCATTGTAAGCAAACGGGGTGTCTACCACGAGGAACTTGATCATTCTCGTGACATTCTTTGGTTTTAATCCTAGAGTGGTACTCAAAAGTATGGTTCCGAGCGGAGTGATTTCCGATCCCCCGAAACCGACCAAAGGGGTGGTTACCTTATCCAATCGTGGATGACAGAGTTTCATTCTTGCAAGAGCTTCTGATGAAATTATGTTTGCCGAGCTCCCGTTATCGACCAGCACTCTTTTGACCTCGAAATTTGCAATCCTTAGTGTTAACACCATGGAAAAGTCTGGATCATCTTCATTCGTGTCCCAATTAACATCTGCGGGGCGATCCGCCTCGCTAAAGCTGATGACTTGATTCTCCATTGATGGAAACTCCAAAGATAGAACTTTCCTTTTTGTGGACACTCCTGTCCTGATTGACCTTAAAGTCCTTTTTCTGGCATTCCTACTATCTCCACCCGCCGGTCCACCTGCAATCATGTTGATCACACCGTTCGATTGCTCATCCGCCTGATTTTGAATTTGTCTCTGCCGAGCGCTAAGTTTTCTCGGACTACGGGATCTGTAGCGATTATTATAGTTGCCATTCTTAACAAATTCTTTGAGTTTTCCTTGGTTGATTAACTTTTCGATCTCGACCTTCAACTGATAACAATTTTCCGTACTGTGGCCTCTAGCTCGATGATATCGACAGTATTGGTCATATCCAGGCGCGCCCGGCCTCGCCTGTGTGATCCTTTGGGCTTCCGGAATTAAATTCCCTTCTTCCAGTACGGTCAGCACCTCTTCTTTCGAACTGTTAAGCTCAGTAAATTGAATTTTACCCGGCCTTGGGGCTCGATTTCGCTCGTAAGGGGGTCCATACGAATTCGGTCCTTGGGGTGGCATATGCGGCTTAAAAGTGTTGATTCGCTGCCAAACGGATCCTTTATTCGACCCTCCATAATCACCTGGTTTTGGGATCGGAGCCCGATCATGCTTTTTGTTGAGATGAGATTTATCTAGATGTGAACTCTTCAATTTGTTCATCTCTTCCTGTATCATATACTTTTCAGCAATCTCCATTATCCGTTCGAAGGATTTTGGTTGCTTTCTACATAATGCGTTCCCAAACTGGGTGCTTCTGGTCAGCTCGAACATCAACGAGGACAGGTATTCAATCTGCGGGGTATCCACTTTCAAGAGCTCAATACTAAATCTTGCCAGCCATTGCCTCAAAGTTTCTCCTTCCAATTGTTTCACAGTGCCCAGATGATTTGCTGGTAATCTTGGCTTCCTCTGGCTAGCGAATTGATGCTTCAGTTTATCGCAAAATTCTTTGAAAGAAAATATGGAGTTCGGAGGTAACTTTCCAAACCAATCGAGGGCAATCCCTTCTAAAGTGGTGACCATAATCTTGCAACAGAAATTATCCGAGTGTCCATACAAATTCATAACATTAACAAAGCTGTTAATGTGTTCGCCGGGGTCGGTAGTCCCGTTATACCGAGGGAGCCTGGTCGGCACCGTTTCTGTGTTTCGAGCTTCGCGTATTTCTCGACAAAAGGGTGAACATCGCATGATATTATTCGAGACCTCCCTCTCTCGTAGGTTTCCTCTAGTCAGGGTGTTTCCTGCTTGCCTGGCAGCTTGATTAGTGAAGGGAATCTCTATCATAGTATCCTGTTCTTCCAATTTTTTAGCCACCCTTTCCTGTACTATTTTCTCCAATTCAGATTCAGTGACTCTCTTGCAAATTGGTTTGTTTCTTCTTACAGCGCCAGCGGTGTGACTTTCCCCCACAACAGAATCTTCCAAATCGTGCACTTGTGCAGGTGGGTTTTCAGACCGGGCATTGGCTTTCGAGGGTGCAGCTCGACGTGGATGTGTCGATGGGGCATGCGACATATCATTTTCCTTTTGCAAGTTCGATGAAGGTATCTCTGGTCTTCCCTGAATCCCTGGTTGGTCGACAGGTGACTGATTTGCCCTTCCGCTGTTCATGAATTCTCTGCACATTGTGCCTATTATAGATCTTAAGTCACCAATGGTCGTGTGTATTGGAATGTTATCTTGTGGAACCGCCGGTGGCGCCTCCGGTTGTTGTTGTGCGGCGCGCGATAGATTATCAGGTTCATTGTTGACAGAATTTTGTGCTCCCCCTGCATGGGAAGGCTCTCTTCTAACATACGTATTCCTCCTCGTAGTTGGCATATTTCGATCTAATACTCGAATAAGGCCCCACGGTGGGCGCCAATTGATCTTACGTGGTTTCATTAGTTCGATCAAGGGTGGGATGTAATACAATAATGACAATAATAAAGTAAAGCAAAGACCAAAGTAATTGTATTCGAATTGAATGAGTACAAATACAAGTATTCAAAGGTCCTATTCGAGCATTATTGGATGCCGTACAAGCTAGAGGGTGAAATATATATGATCCTAGGTCTATGCTCCTAAGCGGTTCCGAGCAACAGCTTCGAGGAGGGAGCACCTGGAAAATCGTGTCCAGCATCATAAATGCATGGGGTATTTATAGCTGAAAAAGGGGTTCAGGTGGTCTACCCGCAGATGTGCAATTCTTCGGCCCATAAGTTTGGGTCAGAGCTTGGCCCAACAGTAATTCTGGATCCAGGGTAGCCTTGTATTTACAGTATTCCGACATCGGGGTCGAACTGGATCTTTCGAGATAAATAACGTTCGATCTTATGTAGTTGTAAAGAAGAAAAGCGAAAATCCGAAATATCCCTCATCAACGTTGTAAGCGCATGGTGCTTCGACTACCAAGAACTTGACCATCCTGATTTTCGAATTGCCTTCTTGTCCTAATGCTAGAGATAGATTTAATGTTCCCATAGAGATAACTTGAGCCCCCCCAAAGCCGACCAGCGGAGTTCCTACAGAATCTAAAGGGGTATGTCCCAGTTCCATCCTTTCTAGTGCATCTGAGAAAAGTATGTTCGCCGAACTACCCGACGATTAAGATTCTTTTTATAGTCGCGCCAACAATCTGTGCGGTGATAACCATGGGGTAGTCGGGGACATCTTGATCATCGAATGGAACATATCTTGGCTGGAGGTCGGAGTCGTCAAACCCTATCAATTGGCTGGGGGTTGCTGGTTTGATCGATAATATCTCATTACGCTCGTGTTGGTCTTCGTTTCGAAGAGCTCGAGAAACTATTCTCCTCGAGTTCTTACTATCCCCACCTGCAGGTCCCTCCGAGATCATATTGACTATTGTTTCCGGCTGGGCCCTTCTTGGTTCCTCCTTGTTTTCCTGATTCTGATTTCTTCTCGAGGGAGATCTAGATCGGGAGCGGTTATTGCCTGGTCTATTCTCCCCTTTGTAGTTCTTCGCGGTTTTAACGTATCCGTTTAGATTCCCCTCCGCTCTCAGCCTTTTGATTTCATCCTTTAGGTGATAGCATTCATCCGTGTCGTGGCCCCTTTGTCGATGATACCTGCAGTACTTCTTCGAGTTTGGGGCTTCTCTTTGTGGGGGAGGGGGGGGGCGCATTCTCAGAAGATTCTTATCTTGTATAGCGAACATGATCTCCGATCTGAGCTTTTTAAGTGGGGGTAGTTATCATAGTATTCCTTGTTGGACCTGCCTACCCTCGGCCTTCTTGGATCGAAATTTCTTTCATCCTCTCGATATCATCTTCTGTTCCTGTTATCATTATAACGGCTATTCGGTCCCTTTTCGATCGGACGATCCAAGATAGGGGCTAGTTGCTTCTCGTCTGTTTTCCCGATTCCAAAGAAGCTCCTTCTGAGTTTAGTCATTTCCTCCTCGTTCATGTATTGCTTAGCCATTTCCATTAGCTTCTCGTAGGTAGGAGGATTTTCTCGGACAATTGCGCAGGCAAATCCTCTATTTAAAGTGTTTTGGAACAAGACCATAATCAGAAAATCCACCCTTGGTACTTCGACTTTCAATAATTCATTATTATATCTTCCCATGAATGTTCTGAATGTCTCATCGGGTGTATGTATTACTGAATACAAATGATTGGCAGGAGGTCGCACGGCCCTCTTGCTTCCAAATTGACTCATGAATTTATCGCACAGTTGATCAAAATCAAAGATCGATTTCTCCTCTAGCCTTCCGAACCAAGATTGAAACATCCCCGCCAGTGTGGTTGAAAATGCTTTGGCTGCTACGTTGTCGGAGATGCCATGTAATTGCATTTGGAGATTGAAAGAAGCAAGGTGTTCCTCAGGATCCTCGGTCCCGAAGTATCGAGGAAGTTGAGTGGGCAATCTTTTATCTGAGGGAAGTCTTTGAAAGAATATTTCATCCCAGAAGGGCGATTTCCTCAATCGAGAGTTGGACACTGGGATTTTATTTTTCTTCTCCTGTCTGTCAAGCTTTTGATGTAGTGATTTGACTTTGGAGGCCAATTTATTCACTTCCCTCATAGATTGCTCTTCTAATTCATGTCGACGAAGGTTCCATTCATTATTTCGATCGTTTTTGCTGTTAGCCTCATTTATCTCAATCCTCACACCTGTGGCCGGTACTCTTTCGAGTGGTGGATCCCGAGGAATTTCGTGATCTCCTCTCGCGACTTCGGCTAACCATTCCTTTTTTACTTCTTCTAGGAGAGCTTTTACGTCGTTCTTCGTCATTTGAAAGACTTCTGGAACAAAGGTCTCGAAGGTCCAGCCTCTTCTGCCGGTGTCGGGTCGGGATGCCGAAGGGGCATACTATCTCCTTGACCTTCCATTAAATAATCTTGATTCCCATTTCGTTCTCGAGCGAGAGCAGCCCTTGATCGTGTAGTTATCTTTTCTCGATTCAGAGTTAAAGTTTCCCACAGACGGCGCCAATTGATGAGAGTGTTTTGGTAGAATAGTTTATTAATGTCGTATGAGAGGTTTAGGTGATGGTTACTTAACACTTCTCGCTAATGTGAAGATCGGCAGGTCAATCAAGCATTTCCTCGATTTATATGAAGGGATCCTAACCTGCAATCAAAGAGAACTACGTCAGGTTAATGTCGGTGGTGACCCGCGATAACCCTCCGATGCTAAAGTAAGTATCGATATGTGAGATCGCAATGGGTAATTAATGCTTTGAGAGTGCGTACCATTACTGTATTTATGAGGGCTATTTATAGTTTCTGTTCGGGTCACGGGGTCGGATCTTGATTGGACATCTCGAATACCGTGGGCGGGTCATGATAAGACACTTAGATCTGGGTTCTGACCCGAATTATTTAGTTCGACTCTGTTACGAAGAGGGGTTCAATGTGCCGTAGGTCCATAGGATGGAGGTCGATGTGTTATGAGTCGATTCCCTCGACATGTGCTTATTTAAGATAGCCGAGGTAGCTGTCTCAAGGATATCGACGATCGTCGCCAAGCGATTATGACGACATATTGACAATCCACCTCATATGACGTTATGACGAAGACTTGGTACATCAGTTTTCCCCAAAACCTTCACAACTATAACTCATACAAACCATCTCTGATTCATTGTAGCATTCCGTATTACCCAAAACATTTGCAACTTTTGTGGGAAACTGGGCTAGTCTTATGATCCTTCCGCTACCGACAGTACCACCAGATCTTGCTCAGTCTCCTTGCCTAGAACCCTCTCCAAAGTCGACAGATCTACCCCCAAAACCACCAAATCTACATTTTTATGCTTTATTTTTTCTTTTTTTCTTTTTATTTTTTTTATTTATTTAATTTTTTTATGGCTGTTTGTATTTCATTGGTTGGTTACAATGGTCTTTCAAGATTTTGTTTTTTGAAGAGAAGATCAAGTTTTGGTATGTTAATTGGTCATAGTTTTAGCACTTCTTTATCATCCCTCGTGATCAGTTCGAATAAATGGCTTCGATTTTCACTCAACCTGGGAACCATTCCGTTGCACATAGATGTAGAATTGCTCAATTTATTTATTTTTTTCTTGTCTTTATTTTTGTCATAGTCACTATGATGTACATGTAATGTGTTTAATTTAGTAATGAAACTATGATTAATTAAAAAAAAAAAAATTCATGAGATGCATGCAGAATGAATATGCCAATTGAGTTATGGTTAATTTGGTTTTGACCGTAATTGGATAAGATAGACATGTGACTCAACCTGAATAGCCCAATCTTATTTAACTGGTAATTTTTTTTACAATTACTAAATATATAAAAAAAAACTACAATTACTAAATATTTGCTAATATTTATTGATAAAAGGATTGTACTAAAAAAAACAATATACCATAGTCACATCCATAAATTCAAAATTTCTATTAAATGACAAACTCTTATACCATTGATAAACTTAATAAACTGAAAATTGGAGGGGGTTTCGTTTCCTGTTTTCACCTCCCCATTAATGTTGTGCAACAAATTAATTTATTCAAATTTCATCAACTACAAAAGTATTCTTTAAAGAATGATTATGTAAATTCAAACGATGACTTTTCCGACGAATTCAACTTCTGAAAATCATTGACAAGGTAGACCATTTTGGCCATAGTATCAAAGCGAAACAAAAAAAAAAAAATAAATCCTTCTTGTTGTAAATGTTGGCAAAAACCGGTTTTAATATTATCAAAACTTGAATACAAAATTGAAACTGAAACAAACAAACCAATATGAACAGTAAACGAAAATATAATTAGTTATATAAACCGAACAGATAAATTGAAATCAACTTATCTCACAATTATGTATAGTAACAGAATTGATCTAAACCAAATCGCAGAATTATTTCCGCTTGCCTTGAAGAAATTATCGACCCACTTCCGGTGCAACTGGGAATCACGAACACTTCTTTCAGGATAATTTGGCTACAAGAATTCCTCTACTGCACAGTAGCAGAAATTCCACCTCGAAGAACACTCAAAAGCAGAAAAGTAACCCAGAACTATTTTTCTCAGAAAGGATTTCGAGTGAGAGAGAACAGATTGATGTTTCTGTTGGTGTGTTTTTCAGAGCTGAAAAGCTCTCATATATATAGCTGATGGGGGAGCCTTGCAATTTAATGCTGGCCATTAAAATTTGAATAAAACTGCTGCAATAATGATAAAAACGTTTTTATCAATTCAATTCTGTAACTGAAACGTTACACTTTCAGCTGAATTTATTCAAATTTGAATTTAAAAATTAATTTAAAATTCGAGCTACAGAATTTTTAATTTCGAACTTTTAAATTAATTAATTCAAAATCCTTCCAAAAAGATAATTCCGAGACGAGACAATTCGCCCAAACGCCCGAGTCCAGTCCAGTCCAGTCCAGCAGTTCAGTTCAGTTCAGATCAGATCCGAGTCGAGTCGAGTCGGGCGGGCGGCGGCGGCGCGCGTGTGGTGTATTCATATGATCCCCTTTGTAAAGACTTATACCAAGTCTAAACACTTAAGTTCATATATACTAGTACACACAATTAATAAAAGTCAATGTGGGACATATTAAGAGTTTGTTACTCTTCAACTTCCTCACAAGGCCTTTATTAGTCTTGGACCAATGAGGGACAAGCCCACATACAATTATCTTTATTGAAAATTAATTTCCCCATTTTATATATATAATATTTATCTATGGATTCCAACCATTTAATTAGGTATCCATCCACATAATTACAACAATCCCCCACAAATCCATAGAAAAATAATCTATTAGGATTACTGCAATGTGCTTTCAGCAATGGTACCTTCCGGTTTGAACCACTGCCTAAGTTATCCAACTTATGCTACCACAGGGACAAATGGATCTAAGCCTTGAATTTGGACCTTGATGTGGTAGCGTCCATTGGTAACAACACATTACTTGCTATGTGTTAATCTTTAGGTTTGACACTATAGGCCATGTGTCCCGATCCTGTATCATGAATGTTGTTGAGGAATAACCCTATTTCCTCTAGTCGCGGCCAAACAACTACATTCACTTAGTTGAGTGTCTCAGGATGTACTGCTAGCATCCCGTCTTACAGACTTGACCTCATTCAGTGTTAGTACACTTACTAGATTAGCAGTAGTCAGCTCCTATCAGGTATATAAGGGGATAGACTCAGATACTTAGTATCAGTCTTAGTTAGGAGCAACTTTAATATACCCAGCAGTTTGTTTATACCACATTGAACCTTCCTTGTGGGATCTCCACTTGGTAGGTTGGGTTGCCACTGCTTGTATATCAGTTTAGGGTTTTCAGTCCCATCCCCAGCCTGGATTTCTGTACTAAGGACAAATCTAGTCCTTTAGTTAAGGGGTCAGCCACATTGTCTTTGGTACCAACAAAGTCAACGACTATGACCCTATCAGACACAAGTTCCCTTATAGACTTTAGTCTAACTTTGATGTGTCTCTTGGTCTTTTGATTATATTTTTGGCTTTTAATCTTTGCAATTGTGGTTTGAGAATCACAATGCACCACGACTGCTGGAAGAGGCAAGCTAACCATGGGTAATTGGATTAATAACCCATGTAGCCATTCAGCTTCAGTTCCTGTCGTGTCTAAAGCACATAATTCGGCCTCAAATGTAGACCGAGTCACCAAGGTTTGCTTGGTTGACTTCCAGGAGACAGCGCCCCCACCAAGGGTAAAAACGTAACCCGTACACCCATTGCTTCCGGAATTCTTGGCTATCCAGCTAGCGTCACTATACCCTTCAAGTACTGCAGGGAACCTGCCATATTGAAGAGATAGTGATACTGTGCCCTTCAGATACCTAAGTACCCGGTCAAGAGCTCCCCAATGGGTTCGATTTGGACAACTTGTATATCTTGCTAACTTCGAGACTGCAAACGAAATGTCTGGTCTCGTGCCATTTGCCAGATATTGCAAGCTTCCAATAATTTGTGAATATCTTAATTGAGATACAGGAACACCACTTTCATTTTTAAAGAGAGCTACTGAAGGATCATATGGTGTTTTGGCAATTTTACATTCTTTACAGCCAAATTTCTCAATTATCTTCTCAACATAGTGAGATTGAGAAACTGCTATACCCTCAGTTGACCGAGTCAACTTGAGTCCAAGAATTACATTTGCCACACCCATATCCTTCATTTCAATCTTACTCTTTAAGAATGACTTGGTTTCATTTATTATCTCAATATTAGATCCAATCAATAGAATATCATCAACATAAAGACATAAAACAATACATTTATCACCTTTAACTTTACAGTAGATGCACTTATCATTATCGTTTACAACGAAGCCAAAAGATAAAATAGTTTTATCAAACTTTTCATGCCATTGTTTAGGAGCTTGTTTCAAACCATATAGTGATTTAACAAGCTTACAAACTTTTCGCTCATTTCCAGAAGCTACAAATCCCTCTGGCTGATCCATATAGATTTCTTCCTCGAGATCACCATACAGGAATGCTGTTTTAACATCCATTTGGTGAATCGGGAAATCATATATAGAAGCCAGTGCTATTAGCACCCGGATTGTAGTCAAACAAGCAACAGGGGAATATGTATCGAAAAAATCGATTCCCTCTTTTTGCCTAAACCCTTTGGCAACTAATCTGGCTTTAAACTTATCTATGGTTCCATCAAATTTAAATTTCTTTTTAAAAATCCATTTACATCCAATCGTATTACACCCCGGAGGGAGATCGACTAGTTCCCATGTCCCATTAGAGACAATTGAGTCCATCTCACTTTTGACAGCTATCTTCCAATGCTTTGCTTCTTTCGAAGTCATTGCATCTTTGAAGGTTACAGGATCACCCTCGATGTTGTAAGTGATAAAATCACTTCCAAAATCCTTGGCAATTCTAGCTCTCTTACTCCGTCTGGGTTCATCTGATTCAATCAGTACTGAATCAGAACTACCTGGATTAACCCCCACATTTGTCATCTTTTCCACATGATCAGGAATTGATGAAGATGTAAGGGCTGAATCTAAAGAATTTTCATTAGGCATTCCCGTTTTCATGGGAAATACGTCCTCAAAGAACGTAGCATCACGATATTCAACTATTGTGTTAACCTCTATGCCAGGAATTTCTGATTTTATAACCAAAAACCTAAGAGCATAGCTTGTTTCCACATAGCCTAAAAAGATTGCATCAACAGTCTTTGGACCAAGTTTCTTTCTTTTGTGTTCTAGAACTAGAACTTTTGCAAGACAACCCCACACACGAAAGTATTTTAAACTAGGTTTTCTGCCTTTCCAGAATTCAAACGGAGTGCTTTCATTATGTTTTAGAGGAACTCTATTCAGAATATGGCAAGCCGTATTCAAAGCTTCTCCCCACATATATTTAGGCAATCCAGAATTCAAAAGCAAACTATTAATCATATCTTTAAAAGTTCTATTCTTTCGTTCTGCTATCCCATTCGACGAAGGGGAATATGGAGGAGTCTCTTCGTGAATAATGCCAAAATTTCGGCAATATTCTTCGAACAAATTAGACTCATATTCTCCACCTCTATCTGATCTTAACCGTTTAAGTTTCTTACCAGTTTGAGTTTCAGCTTCATTCTTAAACGTTATGAATTTTTCAAGTGCTTCAGATTTATGTTCTAACAAATAAACATAACAATATCTACTGCAATCATCTATAAAAGTAATAAAGTATTTCTTATTATCTTTAGTTAAAATTCCATTGAATTTACAAATGTCCGTATGAACCAAATCAAGTATTTCAGAATGCCTTTCAACCGATTGGTATGGCTTTCTTACTTGTTTTGCTTCAACACAAATGTGACATTTGTCTTTATGGTTTATTTCATGTTTGGGGATTAGATTTAAATTCATCATCCGTTTAACAGAGCCAAAATTTAAATGTCCTAATCTATCATGTCAAACATTAGAAGTTTCAATTGCATTCACAACTGGAAATTCAGAAAATTTATTAGAACCAACATTTTCAACTCTTAATTTAAATAAACCATCATCTAAATAACCTTTACCAACAAAAGTTCCATAATACAGAATTACGACTTTATTGGATTTAAAGTTCATTTCGTAACCCTCCCTAACTATTACAGAACCACTTATTATATTTCTCCTGATCGTTGGAACATGATGCACCCTTTGTAGTGATAGTATGCGCCCTGAAGGAAACTTCAAGTCCACGCGTCCTATCCCTAACACTTTTGCACCACTTGAATTTCCCATCGTCACGGATTTTCCATCAACAGGCTGATAAGACACAAAAAGCAATTTATCAGCACATACATGCACATTTGCTCCAGTGTCTATTAGCCAATCAAATGGTTCATAAATAGTAAGAATTTCAGGTTTCAAGGAAACATACCCATCAACAGAGTTTTCTGGAGCTTTAGGTTCACTAGTATCCCCCACAACCATGTTTACCATAGCCGGAGCTCTAGTTTCACCATTGTCTCCCACAACCATGTTGACTGCAGCCGGTGTAGTAGACTCAGATTTGGCTTTGGACTTTTTAGTAGGACACTCCTTAACCCAGTGACCCATCTGTCCACAAGTCCAGCATGGTTTGTTTGCCTTTGGTTTCTTTTTGTTTTTCGGTTTATTTATAAATTTCGAGTTTGGATTTACATGATTCACCTTTTTCTTTCCAGTGATCATATTTGCCTTAGGCTGGTACTCAACAGGAACACCATGAGTTTGGTTTTTGTGTTCCTCTTCGATACTTATGGCAATCATAAGATCATCAAGAGTCAGCTTTCCCTTTTGATGTTTCAATGTCATGCCAAAGTTTTCCCAAGATTTGGGAAACTTATCAATGATTGACATAACCAGAAATTTATCTGGAAGTTTCATTTCAGCATCAGAAAGAGCATGCTCAAGATTTATCAGTTCATGCGTTTGTTCAGTTACAGACTTTCCTTCAACCATCTGAAACTTCAGGAACTTGGAAACAGAATACTTTTCAAGCCCTTGCTCTTCAGTATTATATTTCCTGTCCAATTCGTCCCAAAGAGACTTAGCTGTGTATGAATCAGAACAGTACACGTCAAAGAGTACATTCGATAAAGCAGAAAGAATGACTCCTCGACCAATTTGGTCCCGTTCTGACCATTCAGCTATTTGAACAGTCTTTGGTCTAGTCACCTGAATAACCGACAAAAGTCCCTTCATCGTAAACCAAATTTTCATGCGCTGTTGCCAACGCTTAAAAAATTGGCCCGAAAACTTTTCCGGTAAACCGGATAAGTCGACTTTTGTGGGTTGCATGGACACAGCACCGGAGCCTCCTGCAGATGACATGATAATTTTTAAAACACGAAAATAATTTCTTCAAGATTGTTGGCAAAAACCGGTTTTAATATTATCAAAACTTGAATACAAAATTGAAACTGAAACAAACAAACCAATATGAACAGTAAACGAAAATATAATTAGTTATATAAACCGAACAGATAAATTGAAATCAACTTATCTCACAATTCTGTATAGTAACAGAATTGATCCAAACCAAATCGCAGAATTATTTCTGCTTGCCTTGAAGAAATTATCGACCCACTTCCGGTGCAACTGGGAATCACGAACACTTCTTCCAGGATAATTTGGCTACAAGAATTCCTCTACTGCACAGTAGCAGAAATTCCACCTCGAAGAACACTCAAAAGCAGAAAAGTAACCCAGAACTATTTTTCTCAGAAAGGATTTCGAGTGAGAGAGAACAAATTGATGTTTCTGTTGGTGTATTTTTCAGAGCTGAAAAGCTCTCATATATATAGCTGATGGGGGAGCCTTGCAATTTAATGCTGGCCATTAAAATTTGAATAAAACTGCTGCAATAATGATAAAAACGTTTTTATCAATTCAATTCTGTAACTGAAACGTTACACTTTCAGCTGAATTTATTCAAATTTGAATTTAAAAATTAATTTAAAATTCGAGCTACAGAATTTTTAATTTCGAACTTTTAAATTAATTAATTCAAAATCCTTCCAAAAAGATAATTCCGAGACGAGACAATTGGCCCAAACGCCCGAGCCCAGTCTAGATCCGATCCAGATCCGATCCGAGTCGGGCGGGCGGCGACGGCGCGCGTGTGGTGTATTCATATGATCCCCTTTGTAAAGACTTATACCAAGTCTAAACACTTAAGTTCATATATACTAGTACACACAATTAATAAAAGTCAATGTGGGACATATTAAGAGTTTGTTACTCTTCAACTTCCTCACAAGGCCTTTATTAGTCTTGGACCAATGAGGGACAAGCCCACATACATCTTTATTGAAAATTAATTTCCCCATTTTATATATATAATATTTATCTATGGATTCCAACCATTTAATTAGGTATCCATCCACATAATTACAACAGTAAATATTATATATTAGTGTGTATTCTTATTGTTAATGTAATAGTACATGGACTTAGTAGTAATATATTCATTTATGGACTTCCATATTGCATATGGATTTTGTACCCTACTTCTAACCTATTTGGATATATAAATAAGAGTTCTCCCCTCTCCAAGAAACAACCCTAATTATTCTACGTATTATTTATGTTTGTTATTATTTTTTTCTCTTTACAATTATTATATTGTTTATTGTTCATCAATCTCTTAACCTCAATCATTAAACCATAGAGCTATAATAAATTATTTACATCACTTTATCAACACGATAGTCTTTTTGTGATCATGGAAGGAGATTGTTGAAGGAATTTTTGGTTCGGATGATGAACGAGTTTTTGTGGGTCAATAATTAATAACAATTGGTATTATTAACAACGTTCAAGTAAGCCCTAATCTTTTGAACCATTACAAATTGTATGCTTTAAATCTAAAAATCTTATGTTTCTAAAGCATGTTCTAGGATTTTAAGAATTTATATGATCATATTTAACTGTATAAAATTTAGACTTATAAGTTTCATTGGTTGTTTCATATTCTCCCGTGAAGGCTTATAATGGTTCTGGAAGTGAAAAATAAATATGGGTTGAGATCTAATATTGTTTCATATTAAATATATCGTTCTAACATTATGTGAATTGAATTGGACCATGAATTAAATCTTTGAATTTTTCTTATTTTATATTTGATGCATGGAATAATTATATAGTATGTTAAATCTTTGAATTATATGATATTACATGGAATAATTATATAGTATGTTTATCTTCGTTATGTGGAACGGTAATCATATGAATGATAGCATATTTTTGATATAATTAATTGATCTTTCATGGATTTTGTGAGTTTATTGTTTAATGAAATTTGATCACCATTTTTGCAGCCCTTAAATTAATTGTGTTTTTATCCTTGCAATTCAACTATATATATGATTTTGAAAGGCTATGTAAATGTGACCACTAGTTCACTTGTTGAAGTTCTGAACAATTTATTAAAATACAATGTTGTATAAGACTATGTAATAGAAGAGTGATGCAAATCGTAGTTCTATTACATCTTTGGATTATGGCGTATACTTATATCGATAAAGTATAATTGGTACATTTCGGTTTGAATTAGTTATTCCTGGAATTTATAGGTGAGGCATGCTTATGAGATCTCATTTATATATCAAATTCATTTTTGGGGCATAAGTTTATGAATTATTAGCTTTGAATTGGTCTTTGTTTTTATGTTTTTTTTTTTTTTTTGATGAATGGTTATATATGATTACATGATAAATGAATATGAGTGAATTTGGGGTTCACGAATATTTGAACTGGGGTTCCCTCGGATTAAAATCACATAGTTCAGTCTGAATCAAGAAATAAATCCAAAGGGTTCATTTATTACTTATTGAAGTTGTAGGCTCGTAATATACATATATTTAAACGAGTTCAATTAAATTATTTATGGAGGCTATGCCCGTAAGAAACTGAACATGTCAATTCTCGGGAATAGTTTGCTAACTAATGCCTATAAGGTTGAGGTTGTGATTTTGATATGAAACAATGGGATTAGGCCCTTGGGTTGGACTAATGATCATCAAAAGTGTTTATGTAATATGTATAAACTTATGGACATTAAGTTGTTTGTTTGTTATATTTTTATATTCAGATTTGAACTATGTTGGATTGTTTTGGATCACATTTTTGGTGGATTCATTTTTAATTTGATTATTAATATTGGTGGTATTAGCTCACTTTATTCTTCTTCAAATAAATGTTTAATAATGGAATAAATTTTTTGGTCCCAAAGTGGTCAGATAAGGTCTAGAAAGGGGGAGGGGATGAATAGACCTCAGAATCTTAAAAACATTTTCTCTATTTTTCTGTAGAAGAGTTCGCTTATCAGCAGGGTAAGATGACTAAGCTGATTTTGCCCTACGCTGATCAGCAAAGCAGACTACCTAGTTGAATTACCTTATCAAGTTTATATAATTAGAATTTCAAACAATGATGCAACAGATATGTATGTGTGTTTTTCAGTCAAATGTTTTCAACTTAATTTAATAAAATTAATGGCAGAAATAAAGTTTTACCCCAAGTTATTAATTCCTCAATTTAAAAGACTCTTCCTTTAAAGTATTTACTTATCATATGAAATATGCAATGCAACACAAGTAAAGTAAATAAGACAAGAAATTTTTATAGTGGTTATATAGACACAAAGTCTTTTAGTACACTCTTCTAAATCACACAAATTTAGGCTTCACTAGAAACACAAAGTAAGTTGCACTTGAGCTTTTACTACTAATGATGATAGATAGTGACCATGAAGCCAATATTAATTAGCTTGTAAGAGGACTATGTTCTTATGGTCTAATAATTAATACGCCTGTTTATTTATAGTACGTAAATTAAACAATGACCAACTTCATCTCTCCCGAACGTATCTAAGCGATTGGATGAAATCCTAAGGTCACATTAGACTATGGGACGATTCACTTCGGTATTGAGTGCAATCATGAAACAGTCTCTAAGGTCGTGATCTTAAAACACGTTCCAAGTCATAGATTCCGAAAGAGATGGGGTATCGAAGGAATCGCTAAGACTTGTACGATTATGCATGATTCACATGGAGTGAATTTGTAGAGTTTCATGAACAAGACATTTGATGTCAGTGCATATGACTAGGTGGTTTGATAGGGGATCGAACGCATCGAACGACCCGAACAAAGAAACCCGTTGTGGAAGCGCATGACGCATATCGGTGATGGGATATTTCTCAAGGCTTATAACAGTGTACGATTTAGTCCTTAGACTTGAGGTGCTAGGGCGAATTCGGTGCATGGGTGTGCGTACTTAGATTTAGGTATTGGTCACATAGCCTGATCATAATGTGCCTAAGTTGGGTACGTATGGTTGTGTACGCGAGTGGTTAGTAATAAGAAAGGATCTATCGACTCATCCTGATAAGGTGGGAGAATTTTCTGTACGTTCTTAGATAATATATTCCGAGAAACCCATGGCCATGGTCAGTGACGGATTTGGAAATGGGTTTCCAAATTTAGCAGTCACACTGGAATTATTATCCAGAATTAGAAAGTACAGAATCGAGATAATTAGAGGTGCCGATCAATTCACACACCCTAGGTCTCGGTCGGGAAATTAGTCTTTAGAAGGACCGTATGTATATGACAATTATAAGAGGTGAGGTTTACAAATATCAATTCACATGAAATTGGGCTTCATGGGCTTGTGGCTAGACATCGACCATGAAGTGTGGGTACTCCTGAATTAATAAGGGAGATTAATTCTGGAGTGATCAATTAAAAGTGTTTAATTGATCGGAGCAATTAATTGCTCATTAATAAATCACGAAAGTCGTGGGCCTGCTGCCAATTGATGGTGAACCCAGAGGGTCACACACAATACAGTTGGACAGTGACAGTCATAAAAGGAAATAATTGATTTAAGGAAGTTAAATCAAAATTAATGAATTAAAGTGTTAATTCAAAGAGGAGAATTATTAATTGGGATATCTAATTAATTAATGTCTAATTAATTAATTGGATTATCTAATTAATTATAATATTAATTAAAGTAGTTAATTAATAAAATGGAAGAATAAATAATCATGTAATTTTGGGATTAACTTAATTAGGCAAAGGGGGCGTTTTTGGCTAGTGAAAGAATGAAAGAGTTTGTTTCTTGTTCAACAAGTAACAAACAAGAGATTTGGTCAAATCTTGTTACCTATTGTGATAAGGAAAAGATTCAACCAATCTTGATGAGATATCTAATAAAAGAAGGATTCTTCTCTTATAAATATAACGCATAATACATCTTCCACAAGCTAATCAATTGATGAACAATATGTTAATCACTTATTGCATAACACAACAAGAAAAGAAAAAGCTGAAAATTGCATAACTCCATTCGACCAACCCTAATTCGGCCAACCCTAGTTCGGCCAACCCTAGCCGCCCCACCTTGGCCGATCCTGCCCTAGCCGCATAAGTCCTGCGGCCGAGCTCATCTTCCTGTTGTTCTCTTCATCCGGATTCAGATCTAGATCCTGATCAAGATCTACCTATTCCTTCGTTGACGATCTCCAAGATCTAGTTCGTAGCCTGTGACAAGGAGACGTTGCTACAATCCAACTGGTGTGGATACGTTCTGGAGGTAAGACAATTGGATCACTCAGTTGTGAATCAAACAAGAAGCCCGGAGGTTACCACCACCGAGTCGTGGTGAGGTATATCGCATATCACCCCCTTTTGTTTTAATTATTGTTTGATTCAACCTTTTCGTATGCATAATGTGGAGATCGATTTTATGGGACTGATGGGTACCTCTGATCTTACGTGGTTTCGTTAGTTCGATCAAGGGTGGGATGTTTCAATAATTACAATAATAAAATAAAGCAAAGATCAAAGTAATTGTATTCGAATTGAATGAGTACAAATATAAGTATTCAAAGGTCCTAATCGAGCATTATAGGATGCCGTACAAGCTAGAGGGTGAAATACATACAACCCTAAGTCTATACCTCTGAAAGGTTCCGAGCAATAGCTTCGAGGAGGGAGCACCTGGAAAGTCGTGTCCAGCATCATAAATGCATGGGGTATTTATAGCTGAAGATGGGGTTCAGGTAGTCTACCCGCATATGTGCAATTCTTCGGCCCATAAGTTTGGATCAGAGCTCGGCCCAACAGTAATTTTGGATCCATGGTAGCCTTGTATTTACAGTATTCCGACATCGGGGTCGAACTGGATCTTTCGAGATAAATAACGTTGGATCTTATGTAGTTATAAAGAAGAACAGCAGAAATCCGAAACATCCCTCATCAATACTCCCCCACTTCTCGAGCGTAAAGTGGAACTTAAGCTCGAAGAAGTAGCAGTAGAACAATTCAATTTCGGCTTATCGTTTCGGGTATGCCTCATTAAAAACCTGGCTCGGAAAAACCCTTCTGGGATAAAAACCGGGTCAGGGAAAAAGAGTGCATACTTAAACAATTTCTTGATAGCGCAGCCTTAACATCGTCCTTGTTGTTTGTGATGTGGATCATTAATTCAGGAATTTTAGAAAGTATAGGGGCTGTAGGTGCAATTTCTGAGAATACGACTTCAAATTTACCTTCAAGAGAGTCCAATCGTCGCGGTTACTCGGGGACTGGTTTGCAATTTCCCATTTTGTCCCTGTATATATAGTTATACGGAGGGTTGCTGTTCCTCTCAAAATCTGAGGAGAGAGCTTTTAGATCGGAGCAGACAGGTCGATAAGTGAGTTTTGTTAGCCATTTTTGAACAGTCATCTTATATTTAGTATGTCGAGTTCGGTAGACTCGAAGGGGAAATCTCCCTTAGAGGAGAATGAGGTCGATAACCGCAAAGGGAAAAAAGTTGTAGAAAATCGATCATCTGAAAACGAGAATCCGCAAAACTCGAGTTCCACCTCGGATTCCAGCGGAGAGGAGCGGGAGTCGAGTTCTGACACTGGAAATAGCGAAGATGAAAATTCCGACGAAGCAACAGTTTCTGAAAGGGAAGATATAGAAGATGGGGAGCTTCCTTTGGGTAACAATGAGCAGCTGAAATATAGACTGAACCGTAATGTAGTGATTACGATTTATGACCGGGAAGAGCCCTCGACTAGCGCAGCTCTAAACATGACTGAGGAGAGAGCGGATGAGATCGTCTGTTCCTATAAAGGGACAGACCTGACGGAGTTGCAAAAAGAATTCGGTCGGTATCTAGGCGCCGGTTTTTCGATAGTGCTTCCCTCTCCCGATCAACGAGTTACCGACCCCCCTGCTGGTTGTCAAGCCTTTTATTCCAAACACTTCCACTACGGCTTACGCATCCCCTTCCCTCCTCTACTAGAAAACCTTCTGGATGCTTTTAAGTTGACTCCCTGCCAGATCTTACCGAATTCGATCTGCCTAATTATAGCTTTTTGCGTGTTGATGAAAGCTAAGGGGAAAAAGGCAGCTTTTCAGAATTTTTGGAGGATATTTCAGATCAGTGCTTCCACCTCTTCAAACGCGGGTTACGTATACTTTTCTCAGAGGCCGAAAATTTCGATCTTATCGACCAACGTGAGTAGCAATCTGAAGGGATGGAAACGTGAGTTCTTCTTTGTCCGAGGGCCAGAGTCTCCGCCTTCCGAAGAAAATCCCGAGCCTACTCCCTTCGATTGGACTGGAGCAAATGAGTGGATATACGGAAAACGCCGGCTCGTGGGGAATATGAAAAATGAGATAACAGATAATTTTCTGCAATCTCTTCGTGCTGATCCTCATCAGACTGCTCTAATGACTCAAGAAGCAGTTTTGCGATTGGCCGAGCTCAGTAGTTGCACTTTTCCTGCCGAACCGATCTACTTCGGGAAAGCTCCGATCGATACCGCTAACCCCCCTTCCACATTAGCTGATATTGTTGACAAGTTCCGTACCTCGATATCTGGCCCACACGTTGCTTCCTTTTCGAAGGGTAATAAGGGTCGACCTCGTCCTCAAACATCAATGAATCTTCGGAAAACGAAGAAGTCTAAGGCCCCCGTCGGGATCGCGTCGACCTCAAACGCTTTAATGATTGTTTCCCCGATTACCCAAGCAGGAACCTCTCGGTCTAGGGCCGAGGCGGAGGGGGCCTCCGATTTCCGGGTTCCTGAAATCCTTCGATCCGTCTTTTCGAATATCTCTTCCAACCCGAACGACGAGGGGTTTAGTAACTATACTCTCCTCGAGGATCGTGCCAGATAGATTTTGCAGGCCAGGATGAATCGCAAAAGAAGTAGCAATGTCCCTGAGTCCTCTAGGAGAGTCAAGCCTTTTGCTCGAGGGCCGAACCCTATACCATGTCGGGCTGGTCATCCCGAACCAGATTTGGCAGATTTCATCGAGGATCATCTGCAAGGACCGAGGGCGGCCGGATATCCGGACTATGGGACCATCGAATCTGATTTGGGTTCCGAGGGCGAGCATACGGTGGATAAGTCTCTCCGGATGTTCTTGGCCGGGAGATTCAGGGACGATACTATCCAATCTTTTGTCAAAAAAGATTTTGAGATATTTGGCGATTATGCCCATGCTCAGCAGATGGTACTTTCTAATTCCGAAAGTTTCTAGCTTTTTTCCTATAATCCTCATCTCGTGCCTTTATGTATCTTTTCCTTTACAGGCCGGAGACCTATTTACTCAAACTGCTCTTCGACTGTCCGTATTGAGCGAAGAGTCTCAGGCGGTGCAGAAAGCCTTATGCGATGTTCTGAAGGATGAAGCTGCGAAGGCCAGTCAGCTAGAGGATACCAAGATTAAGTTGTCTGAGGTCGAGACTGAACTCGAGGGAACTAGGAAAGAGTTGGAAACAAAGAGGGCCTTAGAGGATGAAGTGGGGAAATTAAAGCAGGAGCTTGAGCAAACCAAAGTGTTTGCCGAACAATCTTATGAACGGGGTCGAGTCGAAGCCAGGCTTCCTGCCATAAGGGAGTTCCTAGAGTCTCCAATCCTTGACGCCTTGATTCGATTACGGTCGGGGGAAATCAATCAATCCTTCTACTTTAAAGGAGCTCAGCATCTCCTTACAGCTGCTAAAATCGAAGGCGCCCTTGATGATTTCCTTCCTAAGATGAATCCTTACAAGAATATCTTCGGTAATGACTATAAAGCGTCTTCCCTTCCTCCTAAGCTCGAGGAATTTGCCACTCATGAGTTTGCTCCTTTTCTTGAGGAATTTGGTGCACCGATGCCGAATCCGGATAAGCTCGAAGCCCAATCCGAAAGCGAAGATGTGGATATTGAAGGGGATTCCCGCGGTCAGAGTGTACAAGGCACCCCTTCTTCTGGTTCGAGTAAATCTGCGTCTGATGCGCAAAGTCATGATGGAGAAGGCAGCAGCTCGAATAAAGATGATTCCGACGGCTCGGAAAGTAGTTCTAGTGAATCAGAGGAGCTAGATAGATCGGACCATGGTTCAGGCGTGAATGAGTCTTGATTAATAACGATCGCTGTGTAATTTGACTGACTTAGCAAACCCATGTACTTATCTTATAATCTTTTGCTCTTGCATATATAGTGGGTGCTTGAATTTGAATCTCTTTTTCCTTTATGCTATTTTAGGCTATTGCCTGTTTGAACTTTCTGCTAAATTTTATAACGTCAGTCTTACGTACTCAGCTGCGTCATTGAATCTTTCTTGGGAGTAGTGATTTACCAATCATTGCGATTTTGCATGATGTCGTTTTTCTTATAAGTAGCGAAGGCACTTTTAATTGCTTCCGCATTGGCATTGCTCACAGTGTTCGGAGCTTCCCTTTGATCAAAAAAATAACTGTTTTGGTTGGGTCTTAACCCGAAAATTAAGGGATGAATAAAAATTCGAACGCTCTTGTGATTCCTTCCACGCCTTTTCCCAGGCTAAGTGTTAGTAGAAAATTGAGGAAAAGAAATCGATCAGCAATTACATCCAATAAATCTGATCAGCAAAATTTCCATGAGGGGAATAAACACTCAACCATTGCCCTTTCTTCGTGTTTGAAAACTAGGGGTTCCAACAAGAGAATAAAAAAGGTTTCTTTTGCGGAGGATGTCACTGGGCACGTTCCTTCTCAATCCGTATCCTCGTGGGTTAGCGGATCTTTGCTTAAAAGGGATATAGCTCCTTTTGACAAAGTGTTACACGAGAAAACCGACCTGACCCTTCTTCGGTCCAATGTTTCTATCTCCGAGGGTGACTTTTCGACTGGAGAATACTCCTCGTTCCTGTTTTATTCTGGGTTGGAATCTCTTGCCCAAGTAATTCATTCTCATCTTTTTGTCATGAGTGTTTAATCTCTTTATTTCCGTTATAATATATTTTCTTATGAGTTCAGGCTAGGGTGGTCTTCTCTAAGCTTTATGCATTAGCCAAACATGAGTTCGAACAGCGGACCTCTATTTCGCTCGAGCTTATCGGGAAGAAGATCGAGCTGGAACGTGCATTGGAAGCTAACAGATTTTTCAAGGAGAGAATATCTCAGGACAAGTTAAGTTCAGAATTAGAGAAACTCAAAGGTATTTACGAACGTGAGAAGAGACACTCTGAGCTTCGTGAGAAAGAAGCTTACAATCGCGGGTATACTGATCGTAGTGCTGAAGTTCGAAAGATCCTTTCCGAAAATAATTTCGTTTAGTAATACTGTGGTTTACCTTTGTATAATGAGTTAAGACTTCTCTTTGTAACACCATCCTTGTTGTAACGATTTTCCTTTGTTGTTGTAGTATAACCCTTGTTGTAATGATATAATATTTGCTTGGAATGATATTCTCTGTCTCTCTCTTTTTTTTTTTCTTTTTTTTTTTTTTTTTTTTTTTTTTTTTCTCGACGCCATAGTTGTCGTGGAGAAATTTTAATAGAATTTTTATTTCAATCTAATTTCCATAGAATGTTTCAATTTTTTAATAGAATGTTTGTTTCAATCTAAGGGGCATAGCAAAGGCTTTCACCCTTAGTCGTTTTTAGAGCGTTTTTAGCTCGAGGGTCATAGCAGAGGCTTTCACCCTTTCAATAATTTCGATCTAAGGGGCATAGCAGAGGCTTTCACCCTTAGTCGTTTTTAGAGCGTTTTTAGCTCGAGGGTCATAGCAGAGGCTTTCACCCATTCAATAATTTCGGTCTAAGGGGCATAGCAGAGGCTTTCACCCTTAGTCATTTTTAGAGCGTTTTTAGCCCTAGGGTCATAGCAGAGGCTTTCACCCATTCAATAATTTCGATCTAAGGGGCATAGCAGAGGCTTTCACCCTTAGTCGTTTTTAGAGCGTTTTTAGCCCTAGGGTCATAGCAGAGGCTTTCACCCATTCAATAATTTCGATCTAAGGGGCATAGCAGAGGCTTTCACCCTTAGTCGTTTTTAGAGCGTTTTTTAGCTCGAGGGTCATAGCAGAGGCTTTCACCCATTCAATAATTTCGATCTAAGGGGCATAGCAGAGGCTTTCACCCTTAGTCGTTTTTAGAGCGTTTTTAGCTCGAGGGTCATAGCAGAGGCTTTCACCCATTCAATAATTTCGATCTAAGGGGCATAGCAGAGGCTTTCACCCTTAGTCGTTTTTAGAGCGTTTTTAGCTCGAGGGTCATAGCAGAGGCTTTCACCCTTATATAATAGTAGACTGAGATAAGTACTGATTAGGACAACAGAGATCGATAATAATGAATATAGATCGAGAATATCGGGAATATGACGAATAAGTAAGAATGTAGGCGAAATAAGCTTTCATTGAATAAATAGTCCGAATAAACATTCTTCAAATAACCCAATTCTTCATTAAACTCATATAGTTTGCCAAATAGTAATAGTCAAAGAAAACAGAACAAGATAACTAAAAAGTAGAAGCCTCGATTGTAACTATCTTCCATAATATCTTCTTAAATTGATCGCATTCCAAGCTCGAGGCAGTATCTCTCCGTTGGGGTGTGCAATCTTATAAGAACCTTTTTTTCCGACCTCTACGATCACGAAAGGGCCCTCCCAATTGGGCTGTAGTTTTCCAACGTGCTTTGATACTTCCACTTTTTTGAGCACCAGATCTCCCACTTTGAAGGATCGAATCCTCACATTCCGATTATAGGACTTTTCCATGTTGGCCTTGGCGGCTTGAATTTTCAACTTCGCGCGGTCCCTTCGAGCATCCGCGTGGTCAACTTCCACCTGCCTCATCAATTGGTTTTCTTCGGGATCATACAATTCGACCCTGGGAGAAGGTATAAGATTCTCCACTGGGATAACAGCCTCTGACCCATAAACCAAACTGAATGGAGTTTCTCCGGTTGCCGCTTTGACTGTTGTCCTGTTGGCCCATAATACTCCGGGTAGCTCATCCAGCCATTTTCCCTTTGCTTCCGATAAGCGCTTCTCCAGAGATCGAACAATTTCTCGATTTACTACTTCAGTTTGTCCATTAGCCTGAGGGTGGCCAACAGACGCAAAGTTCTGTTGTATTCCAAATCTTTCACACCAATCCGTGACCCTTTTTCCAGCAAACTGCGTTCCGTTATCTGATATCAAAACCCTGGGGATTCCGAATCTGCAGACTATATTTTTCCATAAAAAATTAATAACTTGAAATTTGGTGATTTTGGTTAAGGCAACACATTCGACCCACTTGCTGAAATATTCCACCGCTACTAGTACATAATTTTTTCTGGCTCGCGCTGTTGGGAAAGGTCCCACAATATCGATGCCCCATTTGTCGAAGGGCCAACAAATAGGGATCGAGTGCATATGTTCGGCCGGTTGGTGTATCAAGTTTGAATGAATTTGACAGTGATGGCACTTTTTCACATACTCGACAGAATCAGAAAAGAGTGTAGGCCAATAATATCCAGATCTTGAGCATTTAAGAGCTAACGCTCGAGCTCCACAATGATTTCCTGCTTCCCCTTCATGAACCTCTCTCAATATTGCCTCGTAGTGTGTTTCGCGGATACATTTCAATAGAACTCCCGAAGAGGAGCGCTTATAGAGTTGGTTATCCATCAAAGTAAACGACGGCGCTCTATATTTGATTCTTCGAGCCTCGTTTGCATTTTCCGGCAGTTTTCCGTCCCTAAGATAGGCGATAAGAGGGTCGTTCCATGACTCGTTCGGTTCTTCAATTTCCATAACATCAATTGCAGGGGCTGCATCTAACTCAATAGCAGACATATTCGATAGCAGCCAAGTGATTGTCCTCTCAGTCTTTCCATCGACCAGTCCTGTAAACTTCGATAGTATGTCGGCCCAGAGATTCTCCTCCCTTGGTATTGGTTGAATGTCAAATTTATCGAACTCTGAGATTAACTTCCTCACTTTGTTCAGATACTTAATCATGTTGAACTCTCTGGCTTCATAAGTGCCTTTCACCTGTCTATGAACAAGTTCCGAATCTGTTAGCACGACGATCGATTTTACCTTTGCCTTAATGGCCATTTCTAGTCCAGCTATCAATGCTTCATATTCGACCTCATTGTTAGTGACGACAAAGTCCAAAGTTATCGCATAGCTCAGGTCTTCAGCATTGGGCCCTTGGAAGTGGATCCCAGCTCCACCGCCTTCTTTGGTCGAAGATCCGTCCACATGCATCAGCCAAATTTGATCGTTTGTTTCTTCCACCATTCCTAATTCCGAGGTTGTTCCTTCTTTGTCGTTCGATATGCTAGTTGATTCAAGCACAAAATCAGCTAGCACCTGCGCCTTAACAGCGACTCGTGGTCTGTATTCAATTTCGAATTGGCTGAGCTCGACCGCCCACTTTATTAACCTGCCTGAAGCTTCTGGCTTGGACAGAACCTGTCTTAAAGGTTGGTTAGTTAAAACAATGATTTTATACGTTTGAAAATAGGGCCTTAATCTCCGGGCAGCCACAATTAGGGCAAGTGCAAACTTTTCAATTTCCATATAGTTCTTTTCGGCACCCTGCAACAATTTACTCAGATAATAAACTGGTTTGTGTTCAGCTTTCTCTAGTTTGACCAGAACCGAACTAATTGCTTCTTCTGACACAGCTATGTACAAATATAGGGGTTCCCCTTCGGATGGTTTTGCTAGCATGGGTGTCGAGACTAAGTACGCTTTCAGTTCTTCGAAAGCCTTATCGCATTCATCGTTCCACTCGAAACTCTTAGATCTACGCAACAGCTTGAAGAAAGGTAAACTCTTGTCAGCGGACCTGGAGATGAATCTATTCAACGAGATGATTTTTCCGACCAGACTTTGAACGTCCGAGAGTTTCCTAGGTGGATTGAGATCAGTGATCGCTCGGATTTTTTCTGGATTAGCTTCGATCCCCCTCTCATGTACTAAATAGCCAAGGAATTTTCCTGATCGTACCCCGAATGTGCACTTTGCCGGATTTAACTTCATTCCATACTTTCTCAAGATTTGAAAACACCTATCAAGATGGTTAATATGCTCCTCTTCAGACATGCTTTTCACGAGCATGTCATCTACATATACTTCCATAATTTCTCCTATTAATTCTTTGAACATCATATTGACCAGCCTCTGATATGTTGCACCGGCGTTCCTTAAACCGAAAGGCATAACGATGAAACAGTACACCCCTCGTTGGGTGATAAATGCCGTTTTGTCCTGATCTCTTTCGTTCATGAAGATCTGATAAAATCCTTGAAATGCGTCCATCATGCTAAACAACACAAATCCTGCAGTGGAATCTACGAGCATGTCAATTCGAGGTAAAGGGTAAGGGTCCCTTGGACATAATTTATTCAAGTCGGTGAAATCATTGCACATCCTCCATTTGTTCTCGACCTTTTCCCCCTTGGAGACTAATACCACATTACATAGCCATTCCGTGAATTTTATCTCTTTAATTTGTCCCGCTGCTAACAATCTATCGACCTCTGCATTAATTATCTTGTCTTTCTCTCGTCCGTGATTACGCTTCTTCTGCCTCACCGGTCTGGCCTTTGGGTCAATATTTAAGGAGTGCGTTATCACACGCGAGTCGATCCCTACTATGTCGTCCGAACTCCATGCGAAGACATCCACATTTTTCTGCAAGAATCCGATGAGCTTTGCTTCCATGCAATTACTTAGCTCCGTTCCTATTTTTGTGAATTTTTCTGGAGATCCAGGTACCAAGTTCACCTTTTTGTGATCAGGTGCTTGAACACTCATGTCAACGATCCTCCCTTTCTTTCCATCTAGTCTTTCATAATCAGGAATCGGAGTTCCGGAGTTAGAGACTAATTCATTTATCTTTCTTTTGTTAGGGAGCTCGGGCTCCACTTTTTCCTTGATAGTTAAGGACGAACTGTAACACTCCCAAGCCATGTACTGGTCGTTCCTCATCTCACCTACTCCTCCGTCAGTTGGGAACTTTATCTTCTGATGGTAGGTGGATACGATAGCCTTAAAAGTATTCAGAGCGGGTCTTCCCAAGATGGCATTGTAAGCAAACGGGGTGTCCACCACGAGGAACTTGATCATTCTCGTGACATTCTTTGGTTTTAATCCTAGAGTGGTACTCAAAAGTATGGTTCCGAGCGGAGTGATTTCCGATCCCCCGAAACCGACCAAAGGGGTGGTTACCTTGTCCAATCGTGGATGACAGAGTTTCATTCTTGCAAGAGCTTCTGATGAAATTATGTTTGCCGAGCTCCCGTTATCGACCAGTACTATTTTGACCTCGAAATTTGCAATCCTTAGTGTTAACACCACGGAAAAGTCTGGATCATCTTCATTCGTGTCCCAATTAACATCTGCGGGGCGATCCGCCTCGCTAAAGCTGATGACTTGATTCTCCATTGATGGAAACTCCAAAGATAGGATTTCCCTTTTTGTGGACACTCCTGTCCTGATTGACCTTAAAGTCTTTTTTCTGGCATTCCTACTATCTCCACCCGCCGGTCCACCTGCAATCATGTTGATCACACCATTCGATTGTTCATCCGCCTGACTTTGAATTTGTTTCTGTCGAGCGCCCAGTTTCCTCGGACTACGGGATCTGTAGCGATTGTTATAATTGCCATTCTTAACAAATTCTTTGAGTTTTCCTTGGTCGATTAACTTTTCGATCTCGACCTTCAACTGATAACAATTTTCCGTACTGTGGCCTCTAGCTCGATGATATCGACAGTATTGGTCATATCCAGGCGCGCCCGGCCTCGCCTGTGTGATCCTTTGGGCTTCCGGAATTAAATTCCCTTCTTCCAATACGGTCAACACCTCTTCTTTTGAACTGTTGAGCTCAGTAAATTGAATTTTACCCGGCCTTGGAGCTCGATTTCGCTCATAAGGGGGTCCATACGAATTCGGTCCTTGGGGTGGCATATGCGGCTTAAAAGTGTTAATTCGCTGCCAAACGGATCCTTTATTCGACCCTCCATAATCACCTGGTTTTGGGATCGGAGCCCGATCGTGCTTTTTGTTGAGATGAGATTTATCTAGATGTGAACTCTTCAATTTGTTCATCTCTTCCTGTATCATATATTTTTCAGCAATTTCCATTATCCGTTCGAAGGATTTTTGTTGCTTTCTACATAATGCATTTCCAAACTGGGTGCTTCTGGTCAGCTCGAACATCAACGAGGACAGATATTCAATCTGCGGGGTATCCACTTTCAAGAGCTCAATACTAAATCTTGTCAGCCATTGCCTCAACGTCTCTCCTTCCAATTGTTTCACAGTGCCCAGATGATTTGCTGGCAATCTTGGCTTCCTCTGGCTAGCGAATTGATGTTTCAGCTTATCGCAAAATTCTTCGAAAGAAAATATGGAGTTCGGAGGTAATTTTCCAAACCAATCGAGGGCAATCCCTTCTAAAGTGGTAACCATAATCTTGCAACAGAAATTATCCGAGTGTCCATACAAATTCATAACATTAACAAAGCTGTTAATGTGTTCGCTGGGGTCGGTAGTCCCGTTATACCGAGGGAGCCTGGTCGGCACCGTTTCTGTGTTTCGAGCTTCGCGTATTTCTCGACAAAAGGGTGAACATCGCATGATATTATTCGAGACCTCCCTCTCTCGTAGGTTTCCTCTAGTCAGGGTGTTCCCCGCTTGCCTGGCAGCTTGATTAGTGAAGGAAATCTCTACCATAGTATCCTGTTCTTCCAATTTTTTAGCCACCCTTTCCTGTACTATTCTCTCCAATTCAGATTCAGTGACTCTCTTGCAAATTTGTTTGTTTATTCTTACAGCGCCAGCGGTGTGACTTTCCCCCACGACAGAATCTTCCAAATCGTGCACTTGTGCAGGTGGGTTTTCAGATCGGGCATTGGCCTTCGAGGGTGCAGCTCGACGTGGATGTGTCGATGGGGCATGTGACATATCATTTTCCTTTTGCAAGTTCGATGAAGGTATCTCTGGTCTTCCCTGAATCCCTGGTTGGTCGACAGGTGATTGATCTGCCCTTCCGCTGTTCATGAATTCCCTGCACATTGTGCCTATTATAGATCTTAAGTCACCAATGGTCGTGTGTATTGGAATGTTATCTTGTGGAACCGCCGGTGGCGCTTCCGGTTGTTGTTGGGCGGCACGCGATAGATTATCAGGTTCATTGTTGACAGAATTTTGTGCTCCCCCTGCATGGGAAGGCTCTCCTCTAATATACGTATTCCTCCTCGTAGTAGGCATATTTCGATCTAATACTCGAATAAGGCCCCACGGTGGGCGCCAATTGATCTTACATGGTTTCGTTAGTTCGATCAAGGGTGGGATGTTTCAATAATTACAATAATAAAATAAAGCAAAGACCAAAGTAATTGTATTCGAATTGAATGAGTACAAATATAAGTATTCAAAGGTCCTAATCGAGCATTATAGGATGCCGTACAAGCTAAAGGGTGAAATACATACAACCCTAAGTCTATACCTCTGAAAGGTTCCGAGCAATAGCTTCGAGGAGGGAGCACCTGGAAAGTCGTGTCCAGCATCATAAATGCATGGGGTATTTATAGCTGAAGATGGGGTTCAGGTAGTCTACCCGCAGATGTGCAATTCTTCGGCCCATAAGTTTGGATCAGAGCTCGGCCCAACAGTAATTTTGGATCCATGGTAGCCTTGTATTTACAGTATTCCGACATCGGGGTCGAACTGGATCTTTCGAGATAAATAACGTTCGATCTTATGTAGTTATAAAGAAGAACAGCAGAAATCCGAAACATCCCTCATCAACCTCGGAAAAATTTTAAATTCCGCACTTTTGTTGTTCTGACAACCGAGGTATCCCAACAAATGACAAGGCTCAAGTAGAACAAATAGCTCTCAGGTAGATCACTTA
The DNA here is from genome assembly GCA_003313485.2 of Penstemon barbatus. Lineage (NCBI taxonomy): Eukaryota > Viridiplantae > Streptophyta > Magnoliopsida > Lamiales > Plantaginaceae > Penstemon > Penstemon barbatus. The sequence goes on along the minus strand of CM064882.1, from coordinate 19,731,522 downwards.
GAAAAACCTATTCTAAAGCACTCTTCACTAGAACACTTATGCTTTACAACAAATGATAAGTCATTAGTAAGAATTCTCTGTTCACTCTCGAAAAATCACACATATTAACATTGCTCGCTCAATATAGAAAATCACTCAGAAAACCTATACTACTAAGTTATATCACTCACAAAAATGGATATAAACTCCTTCAAGTCTCAGTTCAATGTCACTCAGACAGACAAGAGTTTGATCTTGTTCTTCAACAAAAAGCTTCGTCAACAGATGACTTCGCTTGTGATCAGACGAATCTACTAATGGATTCTTGCTCTGAAGATGTGATCTTGAATTGTGCAAGTGTCTTTTGAATCTTTAGTTTGTCATCTATTTATACTATTGGATTTAAAATTATGCCCGTTGAAGATAGGCGAAATGACACTTTAATCCTGAGCAACGGTCTTCTCGACGGCAGCTTTTGCAGACTGAACTCTACACTCTGTTCTACAGATATCTACTTTATATCAGTCGCATTTAATGCACTCAGCTCGTTACCGTTGGTGAGCTTACTGAATGACTTCACTATGCTGATGGGATTACTCCGTTGATTCAAGAATGAATGGATCTATCTTGACTCGGCTGATAATACCCATCTGATCTGATCTGATCTAATATCCCACTTCGCGGATTTGGTCATTTAGCTACCAAACTGTGAGAGATGTTTACTAAGATTTTTAGTTCTTAGTTGATGACTTCATTTTTAACCATTTTAACCTTTATACGCTGTTTGTCATCTTCAAAACCTTCTACTCAAATCTTCTACTTAATTCTTATCTCAACTGATAAGATCACTTAGTTGTTCTTGAGTTAATAACTTCTTCCAATAATTTCCCCCTTTTTGATGATGACAAATCCTTCAACCGTCTTCTAAGTCTTTAGTTTTATTTTTCATAATCTATGATGGAAATCAATTTTTTTGCATTTGATCTGATACAAATTTGAAACCAAATGAGCAAGCTACTAGTAAGCCAAAGAAGCATAAGAATAAGAAAAATCAAAATGCTTGGTATGGAAATGAGTCATATTATGTGCAACCTGCTGCATATCATCCTATGTATCATGCACCTCAATTTCCAGGTTACTATGCACCTTACCCTGCTCATCCAATGCATGCATACCCTGCTTATCATGCACCTTACCCTGCTTATGAACATTTTCCTTATCATACTGATCATCAACATGACTTATCTGATAACTATGATAAAAGTAAAGCTGTTCATGCTCCTGTCAAAGCTGAGAAACCTAAGAAGCCTAAGACATCAACATCTTGGGTTGTCAAAGGTGAAACTAATCCTTCAGGACCCTCTCAATAAGGGTACCTAAAACAATTTTATTTTGTTTTGTAGGTTAGGATTAGGAGTAGGAGTAAAGTAGAGAAGATTTGGTACTTGGACAGTGGATGTTCAAGGCACATGTGTGGAAGCATACATGAGCTGACTGATGCAGTTGCTGTGGATGGTCCAAATGTTACATTTGGGGACAACAAAGAAGGCAAGATTAAAGCTAAAGGAAGATTGATCAGAGGAAACATAGAGATATCTGACGTCTCATATGTCAAAGGCCTCAAATATAATCTGCTGAGCATAAGTTAATTTTGTGAAAAAGGATATTCAGTCATCTTCTCAACAGATAAGTGCTACGTTGAACAGATTGGTACAAAGAAGGTAATCTTATCTGGAAAGAGACAAGGGAATGTCTACATAGTCGACTGGAATTCTGCTAACAAGAATTCAAGTGTTTGTTTGGTGGCTTATACACCAAGTGAAGTTAGTTGGCTATGGCACAAAAGAATGAATCTTTTAAACTTCAAGACCATCAACAGATTAATCAAGAATGATTTGGTAGAAGGGATTCCAAAGACAGTCATGAGCAAAGACAAGCTCTGTGACGCCTGTCAGAAGGGTATACAAATCAAGTCATCATTCAAAGGCAAGAAGCACCAATCTTCTGGAAGGATATTGGAGCTACTACATATGGACTTATTTGGACCCATTGATCCAGTCAGCAATGGTGGAAAGAAATACTGCCTAGCTGTTGTGGATGATTATTCAAGATATACTTGGGTGATCTTCATGAAGAAGAAGAGTGAAACCAAGGAACATCTTACCAATCTGATGGAACTGATCCAGAATGAGAAAAGTATCAAAATATTGAAGATCATATCAGATAGAGGGACAGAGTTTACAAACTCTACTGTTGAAGAGTATTGTAATATCAAGGGAATACATCATGAGTATTCAGCTGCTAGAACCCCTCAACAGAATGGTGTTGCTGAAAGGAGAAACAGAACACTAAAAGAAGCTGTCAGGACCATGATAGCTGAAGCTAAGCTTGATCTTACGTGATTTCGTTGGAGATCAAAATAATTTAAGTTGAGCATGCAAGATATGCTATGATAGGAGATTGAAGATCAATAAAGTATATTTTGAATATGAGTGTACATATTACAAGTAATGAGGGTCCTATTTGAGCATTATAGGATGCCGTACAATCTAGAGGCTAAGTACATACAAACTAAGGTGATTTAATCTAGCCCAAGAGAAAATCCGAGCAGGAGGCTTCGATCAAGGAGCAGCCCCCCAAAATTCTCCCCTTGTGTCATAAATGCTTGGGGTATTTATAGCTGAGGATGGGGATTGGCCCATGGGCTTGGGCCTGAGGTTGGCCCAATGATAGATTCGACCACGAGCCCCTCTGCTGGCGATCGGACTGAGCTAATTTGAGTTCAAAGCTTCGGGGTTGGAAATATGCACCCAGGGTCAAAATTAGGCCTTCAAGGTCGAAGTTAGGCATCCCAGGGTTGGAAATATGCACCCAGGGTCGAAATTAGGCCTTCAAGGTCGAAGTTAGGCATCCCAGGGTTGGAAATATGCACCCAGGGTCGAAATTAGGCCTTCAAGGTCGAAGTTAGGCATCCCAGGGTTGGAAATATGCACCCAGGGTCGAAATTAGGCCTTCAATGAGCTCAAGGTCGAAATTTTGGTTCTTTGATCCAGCATGAGCTCCCAGAATAAAGATTCCAAAGTACCCCTCATCAATACTCCCCCACTTCTTCGAGCGTAAAGTGAAGTTGAAGCTCGGAGAAGTAGAAAATCCTTGAGGATCGCTTTTTTAGTGTTTCGGATATGCCTCGTTAAAAACCTAGCTCGGAAAAACCCAGTGGGATAAAAACCGAACCAGGGAAAAAGAGTGCATATCTTAGAAACTCCAAAATGTATTAGGGATCGAAGTTATGCATTCGTGGTCGGATTTTCTAGTGTTTGATCACGCATGATTTCAATTAGCATAAGGTCAAAATTTAGGACCTTCAATGAGCATAAGGTCGAAATATAGGACCTTCAAAGAGCATAAGGTCGAAATTTAGGACCTTCATTGAGCATAAGGTCGAAATTTGGGACCTTCAATGAGCATAAGGTCGAATTTATCAAAACCCTGAAAGCTAATAACCAAATAGCATACAGATCCATAATGTCCGGTTCGAAAGATTTCAAAGACAAAGCCAAGGTAGTAGAATTCGAGCTTGGAGAACATAGAATTTGATCCTTGGAGATCACAAAATTCGACTTTGGGGATCATAGAACTTGATCCTAAAAATAATAAATTCAACTTTGGAGATCATAGAATTTGATCGTGGAATATGATCGTAGAATTTTATCTTCAAGGGTCTTAGCAACAGCTTTCACCCATAATAGATTTGATCTAAGGGGCATAGCAACGGCTTTCACCCTTTAGCTTTAATCGGTCATAGCAACAACTTTCACCTGAGGGTCATAGCAACGGCTTTCACCCTTTAGCTTATTTCGATCTAAGGGGCATAGCAACGGCTTTCACCCTTAGTCGTTTTGACTGATGATAATCGACATTTTTAGCCGATCCTAGTCATTTTATCGGTCATAGCAACAACTTTCACCGGAATATTTATTTCGATCTAAGGGGCATAGCAACGGCTTTCACCCTTAGTCGTTTTGACTGATGATAATCGACATTTTTAGCCGATCCTAGTCATTTTATCGGTCATAGCAACAGCTTTCACCGGAATATTTATTTCGATCTAAGGGGCATAGCAACGGCTTTCACCCTTTGTTGGATGAAGATGAAGATGAAGTGCAAAGAAGTCAGATATTAAGGGAAGGTTTTGATGATTTCCAAAACATCATAATCAGCTAAGTATGGAAAGCTTAGTTCCCTTAGAAGAATTTTGAACAAGTAAAAGAAGACATCAGAAGAGTTCAAAGTTCGAAGCTCAGAAGACTAGTGATCTCTTGCTGAAACAGCGAACAGAAGGGTAGGTCATCAGCCGAGTCAAATCAGATGAGTTCAGTATTTGATCAGCAGAGTATCTATCAGCAGAGTCGTTTTGATCAGCAGAGTAGAAGAGATCAAGAGATTAGTCCAACGGTAATAAATGCACCTGGCGTAATAAATGCTGAAAGAGAAGGGTAGTAATGGCAAATGATTGAAGATATCCTCGGATCAGCAGAGTGCATTAAATGCAGCATTAAATGCGATGGACAGAAAGGTACTGTACACTGTACGACTGCTGCAGGGAGCCGTTTCAAAATGAGCTGGAAAATGGATTTGAAGTTGTGATTTCCTTCAACGGTCATAAATTCAAATTCAAGTATAAATAGAGCAAAGTTCGAAGAGAGAGACACACAACAACATATCTGAGATTTCGCAATTGAAGCAGAATTTCTTTAAGTCTCAAGAAGCTCGAACAGCTCACTCGTCTGGTGAAGTCAGCTGTTGGCTGATCCAAGTTGAAGTCAAAAGAAAAACATTATCTGAGTGATATTGTAAAAGAGTAGTGTTGTGCGAAGATTTGATCCGTCTTTGTGAGTGATCAAAATCTAGAGGATAGGTTTTCTTTGTGAACTCCTATTGCGAGCTTATAGCCTTCTCATTTGTTGGTTAGGTATAAGTGGAGATTTGTATTGTAATCTAAGTGATTATAGTATAACCCAGAATCTGTGTGATCTGGAAGAGTGGACTAAAGGATTTTTATCCATATAACCACTATAAAAATTCTTTGTGTTATCTTGCATTTAAAGCTTTCTTGCATATTTAAAGTTTGCATATTTAAACACTTCTAATTATTTGAAAAGATTTTAAAACAAAAGGAGTTTGTAAAAACTGGGGATAAAATCTTTTAAAAGAACTTAGTCTACTTGTGAAAAACACTTTGAAACAATCCGCTGCAAGTAAACTCTTTGAAAAACTGTTTTGCTGAAAAACAGCTAAGTTACTGTAAGAAGAGTGGTCAGTCGTCTGTTCAAGATTTGTTCACGATCAGACTAGTCTGCGTACTGTTCTTCATCAGCTTAGTCTGCTGACAGAAGACTGAAAAGTTTTAAGTTCAAAAATTTTCAGAGGTCTATTCACCCCTCCCCCCCCCCCTCTAGACCTCATCTGACCACTTGGGACCAACAAGTGGTATCAGAGCAGGTGGTTCATTTGAATCAGCTGCCTGATCAACGAGCTTGATCCAAGTGTTTTTCAAAGGTTTTTGAAAACTTTTCAAAAGAGCATCTTTTTGAAAAACTAAAACTTTTTGAAAAATGGATTGTATCAGCCATGTTCCCCACATCGCTGGTATGTCCTTTGAGGACTGGAAAATCAGAATGGAGATTTTCCTTGCTGCTTATAATGACAACATGTACACATGTATCATTAAAGGTCCATTCAGATTCACAAAGACCATAAAGATAAATGAAGTAGATACGGTTGTGGAAAAAGACCTTCATGAGATGACTCCAGAAGAGATAAAGCTTTTCAATCTAGATAAAGTTGGGAGATTCATCATGACTAAAGCCCTGGATAATGATCGGTTTGACAAGGTCAAACATTGCAAGACTGCAAAGGAGATGTGGGACAAAGTCAGAGATATGAGCGAAGGCAATGATGCTATCAAGGAGCATCAGCTCACTGTTGCATTGGAAAAACTTGATAACTTCAAGATGAAGACTGGAGAAACCATCGATCAGATGGATACCAGATTCACCAGAACTCTGAATGAAGTTTTAAAGTTGGGAAAGACCTTCACAGACAAAGAAATAACCAACAGAGTACTGAAGGCGCTACCCCCAAAGTTCAACATGAAAGTTACAGCAATGGAAGAATCAAGGGATTTGGGAAAGATCTCTCTTACAGAGCTGTTTTCTGTACTCAAGGCTTATGAGTATAAACTGCCTAGGATGGGTATTGAAGAAACCTCAACTTCAGGACCCACAGCTGCACTGGTTGCTGCTGAAAACACCAGAAGACCAGCACAGAAAAGCAAAGAAGTGGACTCATCTGATGAAGCCACTCTACTCAACAAGAAGGAGTACACTGCTGGAGACGTTGCACTGTTGATGAACAATTTCAAGAAGTTCTACAAAAGAAAAATGAAGAACAAATACAACAATGCTTCCACTTCTAAACCTAACTTTTCTTCTCAAGATAAAGATGATTATAAATCAAAACTGATGTGTTACAACTGCAGGAAATTGGGACACTTCATCAAAGACTGCCCATATCCAAAAGCAGAGAAGTACACTGAAGAGGAGAAGAAAGTGATAAAAGAAAGAAAGTATCAGAGAGGGAAAGCAATGATGGCTGAAGCAGAAAAGCTTGCTGCTGTCTGCTCATCTGATTCAGATTCAGACTCGTCTGATGAAGAATCTTCTGATGAAGAAAAGCCTGCTCTCCTGTGCCTGATGGCAAAGGACTCTGATGACTCTGAGGATGAGGTAACTCCTCAAAATAATGAACTATTTGATTCTCTAGAGCAAATGATGTTAAATAATACTACGATTGCTGGAGAATTTGTTAAGCTTAAGGAAGAGATGAGCTTGCTAAAAGAGCAAAATAACTCACTGAAACTTAAAGCTGAAAAGCCAAGAGAATCAGTCGAGTATAAACAGCTTGAGCAAGAGCATGAATCTCTGAAAGCTGAATGTGAAGTGTATAAAGGAAAAATCATGGAACTTGAAAAGATCATCGAGTCTCATGAGAAATCATCTGTTGCATCCACGCATACATCTAGTAAACAGAAGATGCTTTTAGAACAGGATAAGCAAGAGTTGAACCATACTGAAAAATTCATATCAGCTGACAATAGTAAGGTCATTCTGTATGTTCAAACTGCTAGACCTACTTCACCTGAGAAAGTATCAAAGGAGAAGAAATCTCCTAAGGCTAAAAAGAGCAAAGAGCCTAGTGTAGGAAATAAGACTAGTAAGATCAAACAGCAGAGTCCTAAGAAGTCTGCTGATAAAGCTAAAGTCAATCAGACTAGTGGTAAAGCTAAGTCTAAACAAGTTGAGCAAGCACCTAGTAAACCAAAGAAGCATAAGAACAAGAAAAATCAAAATGCTTGGTATGGAAATGAGTCATATTATGTGCAACCTGCTGCATATCATCCTATGTATCATGCACCTCAGTTTCCTAGTTACTATGCACCTTACCCTGCTCATCCAATGCATGCATATCCTGCATATCATGCACCTTACCCTGCTTATGAACACTATTCATATCATACTGATCATCAACATGACTTATCTGATAATTATGATAAAAATGAAACTGTTCATGCTCCTGTGAAAACTCAGAAACCTAAGAAGCCTAAGACTTCAACATCTTGGGTTGTCAAAGGTGGAACTAATCCTTCAGGACCCTCTCAATAAGGGTACCTAAAACAATTTTATTTTTGTTTTGTAGGATAGGATTAGGAGTAGGAGTAAAGTAGAGAAGATTTGGTACTTGGACAGTGGATGTTCAAGACACATGTGTGGAAACATACATGAGCTGACTGATGCAGTTGCTGTGGATGGTCCAAGTGTTACATTTGGAGACAGCAAAGAAGGCAAGATTAAAGCTAAAGGAAGAGTAATCAGAGCAAACATAGAGATATCTGACGTCTCTTATGTCAAAGGCCTCAAATATAATCTGATGAGCATAAGTCAATTTTGTGACAAAGGATATTCAGTCATCTTCTCAACAGATAAGTGTTTTGTCGAACAAATTGGTACAAAGAAGGTAATTTTATCTGGAAGACGACAAGGAAATGTCTACATAGTCGACTGGAATTCTGCTGACAAGAATTCAAGTGTTTGTTTGGTTGCATCTGCACCAAGTGAAGTTAGTTGGCTGTGGCACAAGAGGATGAATCACTTAAACTTCAAGACCATAAACAGATTAATCAAGAATGATTTGGTAGAAGGGATTCCAAAAGCAGTCATGAGCAAAGACAAGCTCTGTGACGCCTGTCAGAAGGGTAAACAAATCAAGTCATCTTTCAAAAGCAAGAAGCACCAATCTTCTGAAAGAATTTTGGAGCTATTACATATGGACTTATTTGGACCCATTGATCCAGTCAGCAATGGTGGAAAGAAATACTGCCTAGCTGTTGTGGATGATTATTCAAGATATACTTGGGTGATTTTCATGAAGAAAAAGAGTGAAACCAAAGAACATCTTACTAATCTGATGGAACTGATCCAGAATGAGAAGACTATTAAAATCTTGAAGATCAGATCAGATAGAGGGACAGAGTTTACAAACTCTACTGTTGAAGAGTACTGTAACATCAAAGGAATACATCATGAATACTCTGCTGCCAGAACCACTCAACAGAATGGTGTTGCTGAAAGGAGAAACAGAACACTAAAGGAAGCTGTCAGAACCATGATAGCTGAAGCTAAACTGCCTCAAAGATTTTGGGCAGAAGCAACAAATACAGCATGCTATACCCAGAACAGATGTATGATCAACAAAAATCAGAACAAGACTCCATATGAAGTTTGGAACAACAGGAAACCAAACATTCATTACTTTAAGATTTTTGGTTGTAAATGTTTTGTATTGAATAATGGGAAGAATCACCTTACTGCATTTGCAGAAAAGGCTGATGAAGCTGTTTTTGTAGGATACTCATCTGTTAGTAAAGCTTATAGAGTTTTCAATAAAAGAACATTACTAATAGAAGAATCTATCCATGTAGTATTTGATGAGCCAAGTCAATCTTCTGAAAAGAATCAAAGTGTTAATCAAGATCTGTCTACTGATCTACAGAAGTTAGACATTGGAAGAAATGAAGAATATGTTCCCATCATACTACCTAATCTAAATTCAGCTGATAACTCAAGTGCTGTTCAAAATCACAGTGCTGATTGTCTAACAGACGAGTTGCAAACAGCTGACAGACCAGAGACTGTTCAACAGACGGCAAATGTTCAACAGACTACTACTGTATCTCCAACAGTAGTGTTGCAAGATCAAAACAGAGGACAACATTCAGACCTGCAACCTGATCTCAGATGGCTCAGAAACCATCCACCAGAGTTGGTGATTGGTGATCCATTAGATAGAGTGAAAACAAGAAGAGCTGCTGCACAAGATGCTATGTTTGTCACCTTTCTATCTCAAATAGAGCCTAAGCAAATTGAAGAAGCTCTAAATGATTCCTTCTGGATAGAAGCTATGCAAGAGGAGTTGAATCAATTTGAAAGGAATGAAGTCTGGTACTTAGTTCCTAGACCAAGTCATCAAAGGGTAATTGGCACTAAGTGGGTTTTCAGAAATAAGATGAATGAAGATGGTATTGTTACCAGAAACAAAGCAAGACTAGTGGCCAAGGGTTATTGTCAAGAAGAAGGAATTGACTTTGATGAAACTTTTGCACCAGTAGCAAGACTTGAAGCAATCAGACTGTTTCTAGCCTATGCTGCTCACAAGAACTTCACTGTCTATCAGATGGATGTGAAGTCTGCTTTTCTCAATGGAGAATTGCAAGAAGAAGTGTACGTTGAACAACCTCCTGGATTTGAAGTCTATCAAGAAGAGGACAAAGTATATCGTCTGAAGAAAGCTCTCTATGGACTGAAACAGGCTCCAAGAGCATGGTATGATACCCTATCTGATTTTCTTTTAATTAAAGGATTTCATAAAGGTAAGGTAGATAAAACCTTGTTCACAATTGAATGGGAGAATCATATATTGATTGTGCAAATATATGTGGACGATATTATTTTTGGTTCAACTAACCAACAGATGTGTGATAAGTTCTCCAAGCTGATGCAGAATAAGTTTGAAATGAGCATGATGGGTGAACTTAATTATTTTCTTGGTTTACAAGTCAAACAGCTACCTGATGGAATCTTTATAAATCAAGCAAAATACACAAGAGATCTGTTCAAGAAGTTTGGTATGGAAACTAGCTCTACTGCTACTATTCCTATGTCTACAAGTCTTCGTTTGGATAAAGATAAAGATGGCAAATCAGTGGACATAACCAAATATAGAGGCATTATAGGGTCACTGTTATATCTAACAGCAAGCAGACCTGACATAATGTACTCAGTTGGGGTCTGTCTGTGCAAGATTTCAATCAAACCCCAAGGAATCTCATCTCTTAGCTGCCAAAAGGATATTGAAATATGTTAAAGGCACTCAAGAATTGGGATTGTGGTATCCTAGAGAATCTGGATTTGAGCTTATTGGTTATTCAGATTCAGACCTTGCTGGCTGCAAGATTGACAGAAAGAGCACAACAGGTGCCTGTCAGTTCTTAGGTAGTCGTCTGATCTCATGGATGAGTAAGAAACAAACCTCAGTTTCTATATCTACTGCTGAAGCTGAATATATAGCTGCTGGAGCTTGTTGTGCACAGATACTTTGGTTGAAGCATCAACTAGAAGACTATAACATCAAGATCAGTGGAATTCCAATCTACTGTGACAATACAAGTGCAATCTCACTTACTCAGAATACTACAAGTCATTCAAGGACTAAACATATAGAGATCAAGCATCACTTCATTAGAGATCATGTGGAAAAAGGCAATGTTATGATAGAGTATGTTCATACTGACAATCAAATTGCTGATATCTTCACTAAACCTCTAAGTGAAGCAAGGTTCTCAACTCTAAGAGCTGAGTTAGGACTACTTAATTTGGATGCATAAGCTGAGGGGGAACTCATCAGAAGACTGGAGTTCAACAGCTTAGTTATCCGTTATTCTATTCAAGAATTAACTTTCAACAGACTAGTTAGCTTATGGATTCTTAAAAAAACAGGGGGAACGTGTAAGACTAGCGGTACTTCTGTTCTAAAGATGAAATCTGTTAATGTCAGTTAGTGAAAGTTATATTATCTGAAGATCTGTTCTTAATTCTTGAAGACTGAAGATTATTTTATCTTGCTGGATTGACAAACAGCAGAGGAAGATTACTAGCTATTGGCATTCTCTAGTAATATCAGATAACAGATCACTCGTCTGTCAGATAAGGTCTGTAGTGGACAATGAAGGATTGATGAGGACAGTTGAAACTGTCAAGAAGATTATATCACCTGCTGAGAAAGAAGGAGCAGAGTCCTCTGATCAACCTAAGCAAATTGAGGGTACATCAGACCCATCTGATCAAGACAAAATGCAGGATGATAAGTCTGATGCTGCTGAGGAATCAAAGAAGGAAGGAGAAATTCCAGCAGATCAGTTAAAGGAGAAAGAAGTTGCTGCTGAAAGAGATGATCAAGCTATGGAGAAGGAAAGCACTCCAAGCCTTGCTGATGAACCAGCAGATCAATCTCTTGCATTGACAAATCAACCATCAGAGCAATTCATGGAAGATGCACCTGCTGCTACTTCAGATATGCCTTCAACTTCTCATGGTGTTCAGACAAATCTGTTGGACTCCATCCAGCAAATGATCACAAATTCTCTGAAGGATATGAAGAAAGAATTAGCTGCAGAAGTGATTGCTGCTGTTAAACAACCAGTTCAGAAAGCTGCTGCTGTGCCAACAGATCTGATAGAAGACACTGCTTATAATGTAAAATCCATCTGTCAGGATATGGATATTCTTAGAAGAAGGACTCAGAGCACTACTGAAGGTTGGAAGCAGATTGAACAAACTGTTGAATTGGCCCTCCAAGCAGAAGATGAAGTCATGGGAAACATGATGAAAGACTTCACTGCTTCATCAAATTGGATTTTGGGATCACAAATTCAATTGGGTGATCAAGGAGAAGAATTGCTCAAAGAAGTCAAGAATGTTAAAGCCAATCAACTTAAACAACAGGCTCAGATGAATGCTATGGAAGAGAACATCAAGCTTCTCTGTGATTCACTTCTAATTACTCCAATCTTACCAAACTATCAAATCGACCCTGCTGATGATGACAAAAAGGGGGAAGAGAGGATATTTGGGCAGAAAAGAGTTGGAACTTCTGTTGAATTGGAAGCTGAAGATGATGCTGAAGGAACAGAAGTCTTAGAAGAGTCTGCTGATGAAAATGATAGGAATGAAGCAGCAAATGAAGGCACAAGCAGATCAGCAGAAGAAAAGATCACAGAAAAAGAAGAAGATGATAAGGAGATAGCTGAAGAATTTGAAGAAACTGAAGCTGAAGCAAAAGCTAAATCAGATAAGGAGATAGCTGCTGCTAAGGATTCAGCTGAAGAACAGCTTGATCCTGATACTAAAAAGAAGAAGCTAGAGCTGTTGAAGCAGAAGTTAGAAGTTGAAACTTCCAAACCTGCTGATGAATCAGAAAAAGAAGACAAGGAAGCTGAAGAAGAAAAGAAAGAAGAAGACTAGTTTAGACTAGATTTCTTTACTTTAAAAACCTTGTAATCTTTTACTTTGCATCTTTTACTTCTCAAAACTTGTAAAATGTAATCAATTCAATATCTATAAAATTGCAAGTTTGACTCCAACAGATTATTTCTATCTCAGAAATTTTTGAGGATCAAAACTTTAGTTTAGGTACAGGTACTTAGCTGAGGTTTTGTCATCATCAAAAAGGGGGAAATTGTTGGATGAAGATGAAGATGAAGTGCAAAGAAGTCAGATATTAAGGGAAGGTTTTGATGATTTCCAAAACATCATAATCAGCTAAGTATGGAAAGCTTAGTTCCCTTAGAAGAATTTTGAACAAGTAAAAGAAGACATCAGAAGAGTTCAAAGTTCGAAGCTCAGAAGACTAGTGATCTCTTGCTGAAACAGCGAACAGAAGGGTAGGTCATCAGCCGAGTCAAATCAGATGAGTTCAGTATTTGATCAGCAGAGTATCTATCGGCAGAGTCGTTTTGATCAGCAGAGTAGAAGAGATCAAGAGATTAGTCCAACGGTAATAAATGCACCTGGCGTAATAAATGCTGAAAGAGAAGGGTAGTAATGGCAAATGATTGAAGATATCCTCGGATCAGCAGAGTGCATTAAATGCAGCATTAAATGCGATGGACAGAAAGGTACTGTACACTGTACGACTGCTGCAGGGAGCCGTTTCAAAATGAGCTGGAAAATGGATTTGAAGTTGTGATTTCCTTCAACGGTCATAAATTCAAATTCAAGTATAAATAGAGCAAAGTTCGAAGAGAGAGACACACAACAACATATCTGAGATTTCGCAATTGAAGCAGAATTTCTTTAAGTCTCAAGAAGCTCGAACAGCTCACTCGTCTGGTGAAGTCATCTGTTGGCTGATCCAAGTTGAAGTCAAAAGAAAAACATTATCTGAGTGATATTGTAAAAGAGTAGTGTTGTGCGAAGATTTGATCCGTCTTTGTGAGTGATCAAAATCTAGAGGATAGGTTTTCTTTGTGAACTCCTATTGCGAGCTTATAGCCTTCTCATTTGTTGGTTAGGTATAAGTGGAGATTTGTATTGTAATCTAAGTGATTATAGTATAACCCAGAATCTGTGTGATCTGGAAGAGTGGACTAAAGGATTTTTATCCATATAACCACTATAAAAATTCTTTGTGTTATCTTGCATTTAAAGCTTTCTTGCATATTTAAAGTTTGCATATTTAAACACTTCGAATTATTTGAAAAGATTTTAAAGGAGTTTGTAAAAACTGGGGATAAAATCTTTTAAAAGAACTTAGTCTACTTGTGAAAAACACTTTGAAACAATCCGCTGCAAGTAAACTCTTTGAAAAACTGTTTTGCTGAAAAACAGCTAAGTTACTGTAAGAAGAGTGGTCAGTCGTCTGTTCAAGATTTGTTCACGATCAGACTAGTCTGCGTACTGTTCTTCATCAGCTTAGTCTGCTGACAGAAGACTGAAAAGTTTTAAGTTCAAAAATTTTCAGAGGTCTATTCACCCCCCCCCCCTCTAGACCTCATCTGACCACTTGGGACCAACACCCTTAGTCGTTTTTGAGGGTCGTCACCCATTTTCTGAATCCAAGGGGCATAGCAACGGCTTTCACCCTTGGTCAATTTATTTTCGAGGGTCGTAGCAACATCTTTCACCCTATTTGAATAATAGATTAGAGGTCAATCGTGATTCGATGATACTTGCAAGAGCATGCAATAGAAATAATAAGATCTCTGGAGATCACAGATTGAAGATAATAAAATTTTGATCCTGAAGATCGTAGATTGAAGATAATAAAATTCGATGATCATAGAATTCGACCATGAGATCATAAAACCCGATCCTGGGAACTTGACCTTGGAGATCTGGGAGTTTGATCTTGTAGATCATAAAATTCGACCAAGAGAGCATGAAATTCGACCATGAGAGCATAAATTCGACCAAGAGAGTATAAAACTCAACCAAGAGAGTATAAAACTCAACCATGAGATCATAAATTCGACCATGAGATCATAAAACCCGATCCTGGAAACTTGACCTTGGAGATCTGAGAGTTTGATCTTGTAGATCATAAAATTCGACCATGAGAGCATGAAATTCGACCATGAGAGCATAAATTCGACCAAAAGATCATAAAACCCGATCCTGGAGACTGAGAATTTGATCCTGGAGATCAATTGTAATTAGTATGGCCGGTCTGGTCTTATAGTGTTTCTTATACCTGCAAACATTGATAAATATTAATGACTTGTTAATATAAAAATATAATATAATTAATTTTTTGCCATATGGGTGTTTTTGAAGATTGAGAGTTTGATCCTGGAGATAATAAATTTTGATCCTGAAGATCATAGAACTTGATCTTGTAGACCCAAGAATTCGATCTTGGAGAACATAGAATTTGATCCTGGAGACATGATAATTCGACCCTGGAGATTTGAAAATTCGACCCTGGAGGTCTAACAATTCGAGCTGGAGAATATGATCTTGGAGATCTAATAACTTGACCATGGAGCTCCAAAAATTCGACCTTGGAGGTCTAAAAATTCGAGCTGGAGAATATGACCTTGGAGATCTGATAACTTGACCATGGAGATCTGAGAATTCGACCTTGGAGGTCTAAAAATTCGAGCTCCTCCTGCATAAGAAGATTCCCCCTTGATCGTACGTGAATTGCCTCGTAGTAGGCATATTTCGATCTAACACCCAAATAAGGCCCCTCGGTGGGCGCCAATTGATCTTACGTGATTTCGTTGGAGATCAAAATAATTTAAGTTGAGCATGCAAGATATGCTATGATAGGAGATTGAAGATCAATAAAGTATATTTTGAATATGAGTGTACATATTACAAGTAATGAGGGTCCTATTTGAGCATTATAGGATGCCGTACAATCTAGAGGCTAAGTACATACAAACTAAGGTGATTTAATCTAGCCCAAGAGAAAATCCGAGCAGGAGGCTTCGATCAAGGAGCAGCCCCCCAAAATTCTCCCCTTGTGTCATAAATGCTTGGGGTATTTATAGCTGAGGATGGGGATTGGACCATGGGATTGGGCCTGAGGTTGGCCCAATGATTGATTCGACCACGAGCCCCTCTGCTAGCGATCGGACTGAGCTAATTTGAGTTCAAAGCTTCGGGGTTGGAAATATGCACCCAGGGTCAAAATTAGGCCTTCAAGGTCGAAGTTAGGCATCCCAGGGTTGGAAATATGCACCCAGGGTCGAAATTAGGCCTTCAAGGTCGAAGTTAGGCATCCCAGGGTTGGAAATATGCACCCAGGGTCGAAATTAGGCCTTCAAGGTCGAAGTTAGGCATCCCAGGGTTGGAAATATGCACCCAGGGTCGAAATTAGGCCTTCAATGAGCTCAAGGTCAAAATTTTGGTTCTTTGATCCAGCATGAGCTCCCAGAATAAAGATTCCAAAGTACCCCTCATCAAAGCTGCCACAAAGATTTTGGGCAGAAGCAACAAATACAGCATGCTTTACCCAAAACAGATGTATGATCAACAAAAATCAGAACAGGACTCCATATGAAGTTTGGAACAACAGAAGACCAAACATTCATTACTTTAAGATTTTTGGTTGTAAATGTTTTGTATTGAATAATGGGAAAAATCACCTTACTGCATTTGCAGAAAAGGCTGATGAAGCTGTCTTTGTAGGATACTCAACTGTTAGTAAGGCTTACAGAGTTTTTAACAAAAGAACATTACTAATAGAAGAATCTATCCATGTAGTATTTGATGAGCCAAGTCAATCTTCTGAAAAGAATCAAAATGTTAACCAAGATCTGTCTACTGATTTACAGAAATTAGACATTGGAAGAAATGAAGAATATGTTCCCATCATACTACCTAATCTTAGTTCAGCTGCTAACTCAAGTGCTGTTCAAAATCACAGTGCTGATTGTCTAACAAACGAGTTGCAAACAGCTGACAGACCAGAGACTGTTCAACAGACTGCAAATGTTCAACAGACTACTACTGGAACTCCAACAGTAGTGTTGCAAGATCAAGACAGAGGACAACATCCTGATCTACAACCTGATCTCAGATGGCTCAAGAATCACCCACCTGAATTAGTAGTTGGTGATCCTTTAGATAGAGTAAGAACAAGAAGAGCTGCTGCACAAGATGCTATGTTTGTCACCTTTCTATCTCAAATAGAGCTTAAGCAAATTGAAGAAGCTCTAAATGATTCCTTCTGGATAGAGGCTATGCAAGAAGAGTTGAATCAATTTGAAAGGAATGAAGTCTGGTACTTAGTTCCTAGACCAAGCCATCAAAGAGTAATTGGCACTAAATGGGTTTTCAGAAATAAGATGAATGAAGATGGTATTGTTACCAGAAACAAAGCAAGATTAGTGGCCAAGGGTTATTGTCAAGAAGAAGGAATAGACTTTGATGAAACATTTGCACCAGTAGCAATACTTGAAGCAATCAGACTGTTTCTAGCCTATGCTGCTTATAAGAACTTCACTGTTTATCAGATGGATGTGAAGTCTGCCTTTCTCAATGGAGAACTGCAAGAAGAGGTATATGTTGAACAACCTCCTGGATTTGAAGTCTATCAAGAAGAGGACAAGGTATATCGTCTGAAGAAAGCCCTCTATGGACTGAAACAGGCTCCAAGAGCATGGTATGATACCCTATCTGATTTTCTTTTAATTAAAGGATTTCATAAAGGTAAGGTAGATAAAACCTTGTTTACAATTGAATGGGAAAATCATATATTACTTGTGCAAATATATGTGGACGATATTATTTTTGGTTCAACTAACCAACAGATGTGTGATAAGTTCTCCAAGCTGATGCAGAATAAGTTTGAAATGAGCATGATGGGTGAACTTAATTATTTTCTTGGTCTGCAAGTTAGACAGTTGCCTGATGGAATATTCATCAACCAAGCAAAATACACAAGAGATCTGTTCAAAAAGTTTGGTATGGAAACTAGCTCAACTGCTACCATTCCTATGTCTACAAGTCTTCGTTTGGATAAAGATGAAGATGGCAAATCAGTGGACATAACCAAATATAGAGGCATTATTGGTTCATTGTTGTATCTAACAGCAAGTAGACCTGATATAATGTACTCAGTTGGAGTCTGTGCAAGATTTCAATCAAACCCCAAGGAATCTCATCTCTTAGCTGCCAAGAGGATATTGAAATACATTAAAGGCACTCAAGAATTGGGATTGTGGTATCCTAGAGAATCTGGATATGAACTTATTGGTTATTCAGATTCAGACCTTGCTGGCTGCAAGATTGACAGAAAGAGCACAACAGGTGCCTGTCAGTTCTTAGGTAGTCGTCTGATCTCATGGATGAGTAAGAAACAGACCTCAGTTTCTATATCTACTGCTGAAGCTGAATATATAGCTGCTGGAGCTTGCTGTGCACAGATACTTTGGTTGAAGCATCAACTAGAAGACTACAACATCAAAATCAGTGGAATTCCAATCTACTGTGACAACACAAGTGCAATCTCTCTTACTCAGAACACTACAAGTCATTCAAGGGCTAAACATATAAAGATCAAGCATCACTTCATTAGAGATCATGTGGAAAAAGGCAATGTTATGATAGAGTATGTTCATACTGACAATCAGATTGCTGATATCTTCACTAAACCTTTAAGTGAAGTAAGGTTTTCAACTCTAAGAGCTGAGCTAGGACTACTTAAATTGGATGCATGAGCTGAGGGGGAACTCATCAGAAGACTGAAGTTCAACAGCTTAGTTATTCACTATTATATTCAAGAATTAACCTTCAACAGACTAGTTAGCTTATGGATTCTTAAAGTCAGGGGGAACGTGTAAGACTAGCGGTACTTCTATTCTAAAGATGAAATCAGTTAATGACAGTTAGTTGAAGTTAAGTTATCAGAAGATATGTTCTTAATTCTTGAAGACTGAAGATTATTTTATCTTGCTGGACTGACAAACAGCAGAGGAAGATTACTAGCTATTGGCATTCTCTAGTAATAACAGATATCAGATCACTCGTCTGTCAGATAAGTTAAACTCTACTCATCTGATGTCTTATATAAGCATGGTTATAAAGTCGCATTTTTGGAAACACGCTTTTATAAGTAACAGATAAGTAACGTTTGAGTTTCCCGCCTGTCTGACATTAAAATATTAAAATTTGAAATCCACAACTCCCATTCACACGATTTAAAACTGTCAGATTAGATCAACGTTTCAGATTAATCACGATAACCAAATCAAAGGAAACCTATAAAGTCCGATCTGAACAGCACAGTCGTCTTACGCACTCAAACACTCTCAAATTCTCTAACTCTCAAGCTCTCCTGTTTCGAAAGTTTATTGCTTTTGCAGAATTCTACTCACTAATCTCAGAAATGGAAAAGATTATTGATGGAAGATACCTAAGCTACAGCAAATTTCACTTTTCGGGTACTGATCTGATGCGCTCACTCCTGGAGAAAATCAAAGAGGCATCACTTGTTCCTGTTCTTGAAGCGCATGAAGATAGGGTTTACCTAGAAGATGTTGATCACTTCTACAAGACCAGGGAATTCTCGAAAAATGACACTATTATGACGGCTGTCATTGGTGGTAAGAAAATTGCTATCTCTGCTGCTGTTCTTAGTGAAATTTACAAGTTAGCAGATAAGGGAGGAGATGTGACCAGCTTAGGGTCAGAAAAAGAAGATGAATTTTGGGCAATTTGTGCAAAAGAGGGAGAAGAGATGACTGGAACTCTGATGAAAACTCTATTAAAGGATGAGTATCAGAGGTTCGCAGACATCATTGCGAAGGTACTGGAAAGCTACACGAGCTCTTTGGATTGGTTACCCAGGAGAAGGTACTACACCATGGTTTACATATACTATGGACTGAAAGTTAACTGGGCTGCTCACGTCTATGAGCTGCTGAGTGATAAGAGGCTTTCTCATGCCATCTTACTTAGTAATCTGTTTGCATCCCTGCAATGTCCTATGGGTGGTGGAAAGACCACTCACGGTAGCAAGGAATTCAAATTGTATGAACCAGTGAGACAAGTGGTGGCAAAACCAAAAAGAAAGGCCACTGCAAAATCCAAAAAGACCCCTTCTAAGAAGAGCAAGAAGGAGGGTCAGACAAGTCAACCCGCTGAGCCAACAGCACAGTCTGCTGTTGTGATTGAATCAGCACAAACTGAAGAAGCAGTTCCAGAAAAGATGATTGAAGATTTCACCAAGGAGATTGAGCAGATGAAGACTGACTCTTCTCCTGAAAGAACTGAGTCTGAGGAAGAAATGCCTCTTCAAAGGTTGAAAAGGTTGAGAACCAGAAGTGAGGCAAGGGGACCTCCTACTGTCAAACCCCTGCCAAAAGAATTGACAAATCAAAGGTCAAGAGAAAGGTCACTTTCTCTGAGGAGCCAGTTGCAACAGTTAGAGAAACAACAACATCAGCAGACAGGCCATTAGTTGTTGAAGAACCTGCTGATAAGCCTACTGAAGAAGTTGTCTCTAAAATTGGAGTATCTACAGAAGAATCATCTGCTGCACTATCTGCTGAAGTTGAAGAAGCACAGCAGACTAGTTCAACACATGAAAAAGATGCACTCTTGTTGCATCCTACTCCTGTTGCTGCAACCCCTCTTCAAGCAGTTGAAAGTCCTGAATCAAGGAGAAAAAGAACTGGTAAAATTGCAACATACCTAACTGCTGCTGAAAAGAAAAGACAAGATGCTGCTGAAAAGCTAAGGAAAGCTGCAGAAAAGGCAGAAGAAGATAGGCTGAAAAGCCTAGAGTTAAAAAGGCTGGAAGAAGAGGCCAGCAAGATGACTCAAGAGCAAAGGGACGCTATTGAGGAAGCAGAATTGGCTGCTGCTATTCAAGCAAGCACCAAGGATGCTCATGGACCACAGCATACTGGTGGAGTAGTTATTGGTGAACAAAGAGATCCTAACAAACCAATACCAGCTATGCCTACACCAAAGATAAAGCCAAAAAGAAGAGAGGAGATTAGATTGTCTTTGGAGATTGTCAGGGATGACCCTGCTATCTTTGAAGAATTCCTTAAAAGGTTGGATGCTGAAGGTGCAAGAATCAACCGTCTGACGTTATTCAATGCTGAAAAGATCAGATACAACAGATGGAGAGAATTCAGACTGACAAAGAGTCCAGCTGAAATGGCCAAGTGGAAAGCCTTCACTGCTGAAGAAGCCTGGGTGCTGAAGTGGCTTGAGACTGGATCCTTAATTCAAGCACTTGATTCAGAATTCTTTCTGGACAGGTTAAGATTGAGAATAAGTCACATAGTCAAGGCTGAAGCGAAGAAGATTTTTGAGTCTGTTCCTGAGGATTATGATGAATCAGAAGACCTCAAGGAAAGATCAATCAAGTTGGCTATTGCTCAAGCAATGGAGCTTTGGGCAAAGAAGTCTAGGCAGCTGAAGGGACAACCCAGCTCATTGGTCCCTCTTCCTAACATCAAGAACATTGTCTATGGTCCAAACATCAAACTATTTGAAGAGCTACCTGAGGAACCATACTCACCTTTTATTCCTCTTGACAATTTTACATGGATTTCTCACAGGTTTGCTGTAGATAATGAAGGTTTGATGAAAACAGTTGAGACTGTTAAGAAGATCAAGTCCCCTGCTGACAAGGAAAAAGAAGAATCGCCTGATCAACAAAAGGACAAAGAGGGTATATCTGACCCATCTGATCAGAACAGAGACAAGGGTGACAAGTCTGACACAGCTGATGAATCAAAGAAAGGAGAAATCACTCCAGCTGATCAGATCAAAGAAAAGGAGGCTGCTGTTGCAAAAGATGATCAGACTAAGGAGAAGGAAAGCACTCCTAGTCATGCTGATGAGGCCAAGGAAGCTGAATCTACTTCTGGTCCAGCAGATCAGTCTCTTAAACTGATAATTCAAGCAGCAGAGCAACTTAGTGGAGAAACACCTCTTGCTCTACCTCCTATTCCAACAGATATTCCTTCCACTTCTCAGGCTGCACAAACATCTTTGTTGGATTCCATTCAGCAACTAATATCAAATTCATTGAAGGAAATGCAGGAGAAGTTAACTGCTGATGTGTTGGCTGCTGTAAGTCAACCCACTCAAAAAGCTGCTGCTGCCCCAACTCATCTGATTGAGGAGACTGCTCAGAATGTTCAATCTATCTGTCAAGAGATGGATATACTCAGGAGAAGGACTCAAAGCACAGCTGCTGATTGGAGGGATATCACAGAAACTATTGAGATGGCCATCAAAGCAGAAGATGAAACATTGGTAAATATGGGCAAAGCCTTCAAATCCTCTGCTGATATGGTACTTGCAACCCAATTTCAGTTGGGTGAACAAGGTGAAGATGTTCTCAACAAAATGAATGCTATGGAAGCTAACCAATCAACCCTTGCTGCTCAAGTTAATATTATCAAAATCAATCAGCTAAGGCAAGGAGCTCAGATGGATGCTCTGTTAGAGTAATGCCCTGCAAGCCAATCGGTTGTCTTGTAAATACTCTTGTAATCAATCTTATTCATGATCAATAAAAGTTCGCATTGGCAATTCTTCATTATTGTGATACATCTAAGCAATTTATGAAGCCCTTAGATCGTTGAAACTATGGAACATGGTGCATCCCTCTATGGAATATGTTCTACTATGGTTTAAGATCTTAAAAGCTTTCCAAGTCGTAGAATACAATTGAGACAGGGCATCATTGTATTCGGTAAGACTTGCACGAGTATGCATTCTCTTTTGCATGGGGATGGATAGTTCCATGGACATCGATATGGTAGATATCAATGCATATGAGTGGGTGGCTTGATGAGATCAAGCGCATCGAAACCCCGCTAGAAAAATCTCATCTTAGGAGTTTATTGGAGATGAAGATTTCTTCTACTTATGATAGTGTACGTAAATTGGTCCTTTGACTTGAGACGTTAGAGTGAACTTCATGCGGAGCGTTTATGCTTTGATGTGTTACTCGACTACTAATTAGCGAGTCATTATAGTTTCACGTTGGGTATGGATTGCTTCGTAGTGAGGTTAATGACGTCAATAAAGGATCCATTAACTCCCACCGTGATGTGGTTGGGCGATTTCCTATGCATTCTTTTGTATGGATTGATTCCGGGAATCTTCGGCCGAAGTAAGTGATGTTAGATTTGGAAAGGAGTTTCCAAATGGGTAATCACTAAATGGAATCACCATAAAGAATAAAGACGCATAGTTATCAAGGCTAATAGGAATCCGTTGGACTCCATGTCCTAGGCCTCGATCGGGAAATAAGTTATTGGAAGGAGCGTACGTGCATGGTATGCGTAAGAGGATTGATGAGATCAATTCAAGAAAGGTTCACACTTTTTATTCATCATTAGTTAGGACTCGTCGACCGTGACTAGACGACTACCTCGAGTGTTGGGTACTCTAGATTTGATGAGATCATATCTAAGAGTGATTGATTAAAAGTAGTTTAATTAATCTTTTTAATTAAATCACAAATGGTTTGTGAGCCCACGGCTAATTGATGGTGGACCCAAGGGGCCACACACAATAGCACAAGATGCAACTTAGTTCAATCTATTAAAAGTCAAATTAGATTTGACAAGAAGTAGTAATTAATTAATGGAGATTAATTAATTAAAGGACTCTATTAATTTAAGTGTTAAATTAATTTATTCGAAATTAATTAGAAGGGTCTAATTAATTGAAGGAAGAAATAAATGGGTTTCTAATTTTGAATTAGAGATTGGATTTATTTATTGGGAAATAAATACCAAATTAACCCATGACCAATTTAAATTGGTCTTATGAGATGATCATATATGATATGATATAATGTTAATATATATATGTGATATATATATACAAGAGAGAGAAATAAATATCTTATCAAGAGTTAGTGGTGGCCCCCACCACTAACTTGTATCAAAAGTAGTGTGCTTGGGAAGCACAATAAAGCTACAAGTCTTATTGGTGGATTTGATCCAACAATAAACTACATTGAATAATGTACACACATAAAAGATAAGATGTTGTCTTCATTCAAAAGATGTAATAGATGCAAGACAAAAGCACACATTACACCTTTTAGTGTGTGTTCGGATTTCTCTCTAATCCTAGCAAGAAAAGTTGTTTTCTTCATCTCTTTCTCTTCCTTCATCAAGTTTCTAACTTGATTCAAGTACTACTTCATTCTAGCTAATAGATTGAGGGTGTATTTGCAAGATCTAGTTCATCTTCTTTGCTCCTTAAGTGCTATCACTTGTGTGTGTGGGCTATCTTTGGAGGATCTACACTTGGAGATCTTGGTGTGGTTTTTCTTGAGGAGCTTGGAGAAAGAAGTTTCGTAGGAAGCACAAAGCCCGTGAGCTTGGAGGTGCTTGAAGGTTTCGGGTGTTACTTGCTTGTCCCGATTCTTTGCGGCTCTTCACCTCCCAAGTTTGGGAGAGGTATGTCTTGATATCTTTCCTTCTAATATGAACTTTGAATGCATGATGATCCTAGGATAGTAATGGTAGAAGGTCTCCAAAGATTTCTTGCAAAGTAGTTGCACTTTTTGGGCCGTTTTGTCCCGTTTAAAATTTTTCGTTATCCGCTGCGTTTTGGTTGACCTTAGGACCATTACCATCAAGTGGTATCAGAGCCAAATCATGCTATTTCATATTAGATTCGTGATTCATAAGTGTTATGAATGTTTCCTTACGTTTTGGTGAAAACGGTTTGTTAAAATTTGAAGTGCATCAACCGATTTGCTTTCGGATTTAGGGACTGTTTTTGTGGTTGATTATGGTTAGATAATGTTTATGAACACTTTATTGGATATAGGGATGTATGGAGTAAGGGTGGTTTAAGTTTGAAAATTGGTTTTTGGTGAAAAGACCGTACGTGCCGGGTTGTAGTGGAACAATCGCACCCACCGGTAAAATTGCCTAAATCTTGTGAGTCCTACGGTTTCCTAAGGTGATGTAGGGCTGTGGGTAAGCCTCTTCACTTATGGATAACTTAAGGATGAGCCGGATTGGTCATAAAACCGAAATTCAAACACCTATCGAGCTCCTACATTAAGTTATCTAAATTTGTGTTCTTTGGTCTCATTAAATTGGGACACCACAAAGTACATGCCTTAATCCATTAGAAATTGGTAGATATGCCCCATTGTGTGATGAATGTATGGGTGGATGATCTAGTGGCCTTGACCTTATGTGATTGGATATTAATCTTGTAATTCATTTGATGATTTGGGTATGTAATTAAATGGGGCTTGCATGCCTCTTATTTCTTGACTTATGTCAATGTAAAGAGAGTAAGCATTAGGTTGTGAGGTTTATTCAAGAAGAAGGACTTGAAGGACTTGAAGGACTTGGAGGACTTGAAGACCTTGAAGGCCATGTATGCATGGTGATGCATATGTAATAGAATAGGATTCTATTTCCATTTGTTTACTTACCCTAGATTGACCAATTGGCACATTCCTTGGCTCGGAATGGACCGCATAGGATCGGCCCATGATCATCCACCACGCGATAGGAGCATGCTAGGGCCGTTTATGCTTTGTTGGTATTTTATCCATTTGATGTATGTGATGCATGTTAGGATAGATCACCTAAGAAAGATAAACAACTAAAATTTGGTGAGATCTTGCAACTTCAAATAATTAAAAACCTCCACTCGACCCAATCGAGTTTAATAATTAAGTCATAATGGGCAAGCGAGTTTTCGTAGTCCATGCCTTCCATCAATAGGGCTCGGTCATGAGTTGTATTCGATTCATCCGTTGTCTCACGAGTCGTGGAACGGGTGTAATTAGAGCAATATGATCGTTTCCTTGATGCACGAGTTAAAGTGCCAAGGGTAGGGCATATTCGGGTCATGGCGTTGTCTCACGAGTCGTGGAACGTCCATGATTGGGGTATGTCTTATCAAGATTGATGGTGTAGACTTAACATTTAATAATATGGATGTCGCACGAGTCGTGGGTCCATACGAAAAGCGAGGCAAAATATTCTCAAAGGTCGTTTGGCAGAAACGATTGGCAATTTGTTGCCTACCTATTGAATTGACCACATGTCTCACGAGTCGTGGGTGTGGAAAATGTCTTTAGGACTTTGAGACCTACTAAGAAATTTGATTTCTCGTTTACCATGTGGGGGCATGGGATTCGATAAAATAGTGGGAGACCTTTATGGTTAGAAGTCCAAGATCATAAAGTATATTGAAAAATTGAATGAACGCTAAACATAATTTTTTTTGCCTTTGTAGATTTAAAAGTGTTTTAAAATGGCAAAGAACCCACTTCATTTGATACTTGACTCGAACAAACTCACCGGGCCAAATTACTCCGATTGGCTCCGCAACCTTCGCATTGTTCTCGATTCTGAGAAAAGGAGCTATGTCCTTACCGCCCCACCTCCTGTGGCTTTACCGACTGATTCATCGGATGAGGAGCGGGCCACCTTTGACAAATGGGTTGAAGATGATCTTCAAGCCCGTTGCCTCATGTTAGCCTCAATGTCAAGTGAGCTTCAAAAGCAACATGAGAACATGTCTCATGCTTCGGATATCCACCTTCACTTGTCCGAGTTGTACTCGACTCCGGGTCGGCAAGAACGTTACTTGGCAAGTAAGGAGCTTTTCCAAGCTATCATGATTGAGGGTTCATCGGTCCGTGAGCATGGGCTTAAAATGATTGGACTCATCGAAAAGCTTGCTCATCTTAACGTGGTTATGGACAATGAACTCTATATGGATTTGATCCTTCAATCATTGCCCCGCTCATTTGACAACTTTGTGATGAACTTTAACATGCATAACATGGAAGTTGGACTTCATGAACTTGTTAATATGCTTCACACGGCAGAAAGCTCGATAGTAAAGGAGAAACATGTGATGTTAGCTCCCATTTCTTCCAAGGGCCGAAAGGCAAAGGGAAAGAAAAAGAAGGGGAAAAGTTCCTCTAAGGACAAGAAGCCTCTTAAGGCCACTCCTAAAGTTGCGAAGGGAAAGGTGGCTAAGGGTATTTGTTTCCATTGTAATAAAGAAGGGCATTGGAAGAGGAATTGTCCTCTTTACCTTAAAACCGTCCCAAATAAGAATCAAGGTATATTTTTCGTTGAAGTTAATATTTCCGTGAATAATCCTAATTGGGTGTTGGACACCGCTTGTGGTTCTCACCTTTGTAATGACAAACAGGTGATGAGAACAACAAGGCCCCTTAAACCCGAGGATTGGATTCTCCGCTTGGGCAATGGTGCAAAAGTTGCAGCCGAAGCAATAGGGGACGTAGAACTAGATGTAGGACATTGTAAGCTAGTCCTTAGAGATTGTCTCTATGTACCTACTTTAATCAAGAACCTTATTTCCATTCCTGTTTTGGATCAAGAAGGTTTTTGTTTTACCATTATGAATGGAATTTTTAGCATTTCAAAGAATGGTTCTTTATATGCAAAAGGTACACTAGCTAATGGATTGTATAATCTTGAAACGTCCAGAACATCTAATACTATATTGCATGTTCACGATAATATTAAGAAACGAAAGGCAAATAACGATAACTCCGCATATCTATGGCATGCTAGACTTGGACATATTTCCAAGAAGAGGATTCAAAGGTTGGTCTCAAATGGGTCTCTAGAAATAGTGGACTTGGATGAGTTCCCAACTTGCGAATCTTGCTTAAAGGGAAAAATGACCAAATTGCCATTTTCTGGGAAACCGGAACGTGCTTCAAGCACTTTGGATTTGATCCATACGGATATATGTGGACCACTAAGTGTTAGTGCTCGAGGAGGTTATAAGTACTTGATAACCTTTACCGATGATCATTCACGGTATGGATATGTCTATCTCATAACACATAAGTCCGAAGCTTTTGAAAGGTTCAAAGAGTTTCGAAATGAAGTAGAAAAGCAACTCGGTAAAAGTATTAAGTCACTTCGATCCGATCGAGGTGGAGAATACTTGAGTAGCGAATTCCTCGGTTATTTGAAAGAGAATGGGATTCTCTCAAAGTGGACTCCTCCGGGTACTCCTCAATTGAACGGAGTATCGGAGAGAAGGAATAGAACTCTATTGGACATGGTTCGATCCATGATGAGTTTCACGGATTTACCTAGAAGCTTTTGGGGTTTGGCTCTTCTTACAGCTTCAAAGATACTAAACGTAGTACCTTCGAAAACTGTACCTAAGACACCTCATGAGATGTGGTTCGGCAAAGCACCCTCTTATAAATTCATGAGAATTTGGGGGTCTCCCGCTTACGTCAAGAAGCTAGTGGGAGATAAGTTGGAAGCCAAGTCCACCTTATGCAAATTTGTGGGATATCCTAGAGAGTCTATTGGATATCAATTCTATGATCCTAAGGAACAAAATGTGTTTGTTTCTAGGAACGCCATTTTCATGGAAAAACGTCTTCTTGATAATGAAAAGGTGGAGATAGAATTGGAGGAAGTTCGTGAGACGGATGAATCACCACAAGAGATGGAAACAAATGAGAGTAATGAGGAAACAACTAGTACACAACAACTTTGTAGGTCCACTCGTGAACGTAAACAACCCGAACGGTTTGGATTGATACATGAAACGGGGCAATTGGATATTGATCCAAGGACTTATGAAGAAGCTATGTTGGACATAGATTCGGGAAATGGCGTGAAGCCATGAGAGCCGAATTGGACTCCATGTACTCAAACAAGGTATGGACCTTGGTAGATCCACCAAAGGGAGTAGTACCCGTTGGTTGCAAGTGGATCTATAAGCAAAAGCTTGGAGTAAATGGAGAGGTGTCTACCTACAAGGCAAGGCTAGTTGCGAAGGGATACACTCAAAGGCCTGGCATCGACTTTGAGGAAACCTTCTCACCGGTGGCCATGCCAAAGTCCATTCGGATCTTGCTTGCCATAGCAGCATGGTACGACTATGAGATATGGCAAATGGATGTGAAAACCGCTTTTCTCAATGGAGACATTGAAGAAGAAATTTATATGGAGCAACCAAAAGGTTTCATACCCAAAGGTAGTGAGCAAAAGGTTTGCAAACTACAAAGGTCCATTTATGGACTTAAACAAGCATCCCGAAATTGGAACAAGCGTTTTGATGAGACAGTCAAATCGTTTGGCTTCATCAAGAACATCTATGAACCTTGTGTGTACAAGAAGGTTAGTGGGAGCTCGATAGAGTTTATAGTGCTTTATGTCGATGATATTCTTCTCATTGGGAATGAAGTAGGAATATTAGAGAAGACTAAAGCATGGTTATCTACAAAATTCTCCATGAAAGATTTGGGAGAAGCTTCCTTTGTATTGGGAATACGGATCTATAGAGATATATCTAAAAGGTTGCTAGGGCTATCCCAAATGTTGTACATAGAAAAGATACTAAAGAGGTTTAGTATGGATGTTTTGAAGAAAGGGTTTCTTCCAATGCGACATGGAATCCATCTCTCCAAGTCGATGTCTCCCAACACTGACGATGAAAGAGAAAGGATGTCAAAGATACCTTATGCGTCCGCTATAGGGAGCATAATGTACGCCATGCTATGTACTAGGCCGGATTTGGCACAAGCTCTTAGTGTCACAAGCCGCTTTCAATCCAATCCAGGTGAGAGTCACTGGAGTGCCGTAAAAGCAATCCTTAAATACTTGAGAAGAACTAAGGATTTGTTCTTGGTCTACGGTAATGGAGAATTAAATCTTGAGGGTCACACTGACTCTAGTTTTCAGTGTGATGTAGATGACTCCAAGTCTATGTCAGGTTTTGTATTTTGCTTGAATGGAGGTGCAGTAAGTTGGAAGAGTTCCAAACAGGAAACTGTAGCCGATTCTACAACCGAAGCAGAATACATAGCTGCATGTGATGCTGCTAAGGAAGGTGTTTGGATGCGAAACTTCATCCAAGAGTTGGGTGTAGTTCCTAGCATTGCCGAACCCGTTGCTATCTTCTGTGATAACAATGGGGCCATTGCGCAAGCAAAGGAGCCAAGATCTCATCAAAGATCCAAGCACATATTAAGGCGATATCATTTGATACGAGATATCATTGATAGAGGAGACGTGAGAGTGGCGCGCGTTGACTCAAAAGAAAATGTGGCGGACCCACTGACTAAACCATTGCCAATCAAGGCTTTTGAAGGACATCGCCTTAAGATGGGCCTTAAAGTTATGAACGATTGGCTTTAGTGCAAGTGGGAGATTGTTAGAGTAATGCCCTGCAAGCCAATCGGTTGTCTTGTAAATACTCTTGTAATCAATCTTATTCATGATCAATAAAAGTTCGCATTGGCAATTCTTCATTATTGTGATACATCTAAGCAATTTATGAAGCCCTTAGATCGTTGAAACTATGGAACATGGTGCATCCCTCTATGGAATATGTTCTACTATGGTTTAAGATCTTAAAAGCTTTCCAAGTCGTAGAATACAATTGAGACAGGGCATCATTGTATTCGGTAAGACTTGCACGAGTATGCATTCTCTTTTGCATGGGGATGGATAGTTCCATGGACATCGATATGGTAGATATCAATGCATATGAGTGGGTGGCTTGATGAGATCAAGCGCATCGAAACCCCGCTAGAAAAATCTCATCTTAGGAGTTTATTGGAGATGAAGATTTCTTCTACTTACGATAGTGTACGTAAATTGGTCCTTTGACTTGAGACGTTAGAGTGAACTTCATGCGGAGCGTTTATGCTTTGATGTGTTACTCGACTACTAATTAGCGAGTCATTATAGTTTCACGTTGGGTATGGATTGCTTCGTAGTGAGGTTAATGACGTCAATAAAGGATCCATTAACTCCCACCGTGATGTGGTTGGGCGATTTCCTATGCATTCTTTTGTATGGATTGATTCCGGGAATCTTCGGCCGAAGTAAGTGATGTTAGATTTGGAAAGGAGTTTCCAAATGGGTAATCACTAAATGGAATCACCATAAAGAATAAAGACGCATAGTTATCAAGGCTAATAGGAATCCGTTGGACTCCATGTCCTAGGCCTAGATCGGGAAATAAGTTATTGGAAGGAGCGTACGTGCATGGTATGCGTAAGAGGATTGATGAGATCAATTCAAGAAAGGTTCACACTTTTTATTCATCATTAGTTAGGACTCGTCGACCGTGACTAGACGACTACCTCGAGTGTTGGGTACTCTAGATTTGATGAGATCATATCTAAGAGTGATTGATTAAAAGTAGTTTAATTAATCTTTTTAATTAAATCACAAATGGTTTGTGAGCCCACGGCTAATTGATGGTGGACCCAAGGGGCCACACACAATAGCACAAGATGCAACTTAGTTCAATCTATTAAAAGTCAAATTAGATTTGACAAGAAGTAGTAATTAATTAATGGAGATTAATTAATTAAAGGACTCTATTAATTTAAGTGTTAAATTAATTTATTCGAAATTAATTAGAAGGGTCTAATTAATTGAAGGAAGAAATAAATGGGTTTCTAATTTTGAATTAGAGATTGGATTTATTTATTGGGAAATAAATACCAAATTAACCCATGACCAATTTAAATTGGTCTTATGAGATGATCATATATGATATGATATAATGTTAATATATATATGTGATATATATATACAAGAGAGAGAAATAAATATCTTATCAAGAGTTAGTGGTGGCCCCCACCACTAACTTGTATCAAAAGTAGTGTGCTTGGGAAGCACAATAAAGCTACAAGTCTTATTGGTGGATTTGATCCAACAATAAACTACATTGAATAATGTACACACATAAAAGATAAGATGTTGTCTTCATTCAAAAGATGTAATAGATGCAAGACAAAAACACACATTACACCTTTTAGTGTGTGTTCGGATTTCTCTCTAATCCTAGCAAGAAAAGTTGTTTTCTTCATCTCTTTCTCTTCCTTCATCAAGTTTCTAACTTGATTCAAGTACTACTTCATTCTAGCTAATAGATTGAGGGTGTATTTGCAAGATCTAGTTCATCTTCTTTGCTCCTTAAGTGCTATCACTTGTGTGTGTGGGCTATCTTTGGAGGATCTACACTTGGAGATCTTGGTGTGGTTTTTCTTGAGGAGCTTGGAGAAAGAAGTTTCGTAGGAAGCACAAAGCCCGTGAGCTTGGAGGTGCTTGAAGGTTTCGGGTGTTACTTGCTTGTCCCGATTCTTTGCGGCTCTTCACCTCCCAAGTTTGGGAGAGGTATGTCTTGATATCTTTCCTTCTAATATGAACTTTGAATGCATGATGATCCTAGGATAGTAATGGTAGAAGGTCTCCAAAGATTTCTTGCAAAGTAGTTGCACTTTTTGGGCCGTTTTGTCCCGTTTAAAATTTTTCGTTATCCGCTGCGTTTTGGTTGACCTTAGGACCATTACCATCATGCTCTAGAAGAAAACATCAAGCTTCTTTGTGATTCACTTCAGATCACTCCTATCCTACCAAGTTTTCCAATCATCCCTGCTGATGATGACAAAAAGGGGGAAGATTGTGAGGAGCAAGCAACTAAAACTGATAAAAATGAAGGAATTGAAGCTGAAGCTCCAAGTAGTTCTGCTGATAAGACTGATCAAAACATTTAAGGAACCAGCAGACTAACAGAAGAGGAGATCACTGAAGAAGAAGAAGCTGACAATGCTGAAACTGAAGCAAAAGCTAAGACTGATAAAGAGCTAGCTGCTGCCAAAGACTCAGCTGAAGAACAACTTGATCCTGATGTTAAGAACAAGAAGATAGAGCTGCTGAGGAAAAGATTCTTTGAAGAATTGGAAGCTGAAACTTCCAAACTGTCTGATGAAGAATCTGAAAAAGAAGACAAGGAAACTGAAGAAGAAAAGAAAGAAGAAGCTGAAGAAGAGAAGAAAAATTCAGAAGAAGAGAAGAAGGAAGAAGACTAGTTTAGGCTAGACTTTTCCTTTATCTTAAAAATACTTGTAATCTTTTAAGTACTTTGCATTTTTCATCTCTCAACACTTGTAATATGTAATCAGTTCAATTATCTATAAAATTGCAAGTTTGAATCCAACACACTATTTCTATCTCAGAAATTTTTGAGGATCAAAACTTTAGTTTAGGTACAGGTACTTAGCTGGAGTTTTGTCATCATCAAAAAGGGGGAAATTGTTGGATGAAGATGGAGTTGAAGAGCAAAGAAGACAAGTAATCAAGGGAAGATTTTGATGATTTCCAAAACATCATAATCAGCTAAGTATGGAAAGCTTAGCTCCCTTAGAAGAACCTTGAACAAACAAAGAAGATATCAGAAGAGTTCAAAGTTCAAAGACCAGAAGACTAGTGATCTCATGCTGAAACAGTGAACAGAAAGGTAGGTCATCAGCCGAGTCAAATCAGATTAGTTCAGTATTTGATCAGCATAGTGCCTATCAGATGGGTTGCTTCAATCAGCAGAGTAGAAGAGATCAAGAGTTCAGTCCAACGGTAATAAATGCACTTGGAGTAATAAATGATGTAAGAGAAGGGTAGTAATGGCAAATGATTGAAGAAAACCTCGTATCAGCAGAGTGCATTTAATGCTGCTGCAGGAAAGTACAGCAGAAAAAGTACTGTAGCAGGTTGCCGTTTTTTATTCTGGCAAAGGCGATGGATTTGATGATGTGATTTGCTTCAACGGTCATAAATTCAAATCCAAGTATAAATAGAGCTGATTTTCAACGAGCGAAACACACAACAACAATCAGAGATTTCGTTTTTGAAGCAGAATTTGTCTAAGTCTCAAAAGCTCAAAACAGCTCACTCGTCTGGTGGAAGTCATCTGTTGACAGAAACCCAGTTGAAGAAAACAGAAAATTGCGATCTGAGTGATCTTGTAATAAGCTGAGTGTTGTGAGAAGTTGTGATTCATCTTTGTGAGTGATCAAACTTCAGAGAGTAGAATTTCTTAGTGATCTTCTATTGTGAGCTTATAGCCTTTTCATTAGTTGTCTAGGTATAAGTGGAGAAATATTGTAATCTGTGTGATTATAGTATAACCCAGAATCTAAGTGATCTGGAAGAGTGGACTAAAGGATTTTTATCCATATAACCACTATAAAAATCCTTTGTGTTATCTTGCATTCAAGTTCTCTTGCATATTTAAAGATTGCATATTTAAACACTTTGAATTATTAAAAGATTTTATAAGGAGTTTCAAAACTGGGGATAAAATCTTTTTAGAACTTAGTTTACTTGTGAAAAACACTTTTAAACAATCCGCTGCAAGTATACTCTTTGAAAAACTCTTTTGCTGAAAAACAGCTAAGTATTTGTAAGAAGAGTGGTCAGTCTGCTGTTCAAGATTTGTTCACGATCAGCTAAGTCTGCTTACTGTTCTTCATCAGCTTAGTCTGCTGACAGAAGACTGAAAAGTTTTTAAGTTCAAAAATTTTCAGAGGTCTATTCACCCCCCCCCCCCTCACGACCTCATCTGACCACTTGGGACCAACATCTTCCTTTTTGAAATTGCAAACATAGTATGTTGAAGACAAGTAGGTGAGTACTTAGATATTCGGTATAGTTAGATTAATAAGATCAACATTTGAAGTGAGCCAACAATTCAATAGTCTTCTTTGTTGTTTATCACTCCAGCTAGGATCACTGTTCCCCATGACACCAAGAATTTATACCACTGGTTGAGGTGTATTCTTTAAAGTTACACCGCTGTTGAGTTCCAGTCGGCAAATGAGAGGCAGTTTTCTCATAACTTCATGTTGAGTTATTGGTAACGTCAAGATATTAAAAGCAGCGAAATTTAAAAATTTAAAATAAACCAAGCATGATCTTTATTCATCTAATCACACGAAAAAGGTTTTTCAGCAAATCAAACCAACAATGGGGGGTTTATCAAATTTACCTCACCAGAGGAACGTTGGTGGTTGTTGGATGAAGATGAAGATGAAGTGCAAAGAAGATAAGAAGATAAGGGAAGGTTTTGATGATTTCCAAAACGTCAAAATCAGCTAAGTATGGAAAGCTTAGTTCCCTTAGAAGAATTTTGAACAAGTATAGAAGACATCAGAAGAGTTCAAAGTTCGAAGCCCAGAAGACTACTGATCTCACGCTGAAACAGCAATCAGAATGGTAGACCATCAGCTGACTCAAATCAGATTAGTTCAGTATTTGATCAGCATACTAATCTATCAGCAGAGTTGCATCGATCAGCATAGTGGAAGAGATCATGAGATAGTTCAACGGTAATAAATGCACTTGGTGTAATTAATGCCGCAAGAGAATGGTAGTAATGGCAAATGATTGAAGAATATTCTCGGATCAGCAAGGTGCATTTAATGCTGCTACAGGAAAGTACAGAAGAAATAGTACTGTAGCAGGGAGCCGTTCTGAATTGGGCTAAGGCTTTGGATTTGAAGTGTGATTTGCTTCAACGGTCATATTTTCAAATCCAAGTATAAATAGAGCTGATTTCGAAGAGAGACACACACAACAACAATTCTGAGATTTCGTTTTTGAAGCAGAAAATTTCTAAGTCTCAAGAAGCTCGAACAGCTCACTCGTCTGAAAATTTCTAACCCAGAATCTAAGTGATCTGGAAGAGTGGACTAAAGGATTTTTATCCATATAACCACTATAAAAATTCTTGGTGTTATTTGTTGGATGAAGATGAAGTGCAAAGAAGTGAAGAAAATAAGGGAAGGTTTTGATGATTTCCAAAACGTCAAAATCAGCTAAGTATGGAAAGCTTAGTTCCCTTATAAGAATTTTGAACAAGTAAAAGAAGACATCAGAAGAGTTCAAAGTTCAAAGCCCAGAAGACTACTGATCTCATGCTGAAACAGCAATCAGAAGGGTAGACCATCAGCTGACTCAAATCAGATTAGTTCAGTATTTGATCAGCAGAGTATCTATCAGATGAGTTGCCTCGATCAGCAGAGTAGAAGAGATCAAGAGATTAGTTCAACGGTAATAAATGCACTTGGTGTAATAAATGCTGGAAGAGAAGGGTAGTAATGGCAAATGATTAGAATTTACTCTCGGATCAGCAGAGTGCATTTAATGCAGCTACAGGAAAGCACAGCAGAGAAAGGACTGTAGCAGGGAGCCGTTCTGAATTGGGCTAAGGCTATGGATTTGAAGTGTGATTTGCTTCAACGGTCATATTTTCAAATCCAAGTATAAATAGAGCTGATTTCGAAGAGAGACACACACACAACAATTCTGAGATTTTGTTTTTGAAGCATAAATTTTCTAAGTCTCAAGAAGCTCGAACAGCTCACTCGTCTGGTGGAAGTCATCTGTTGACAGAAACCCAGTTGAAGAAAATAGAAAAATACGATCTGAGTGATCTTGTATTTAGCTGAGTGTTGTGCGAAGTTAAATCCGTCTGTGTGAGTTATTTAACTTCAGAGGATAGGTTTTCTTTATGATTTCCTATTGCGAGCTTATAGCCTTTTCATTTGTTGTTTAGGTATAAGTGGAGAAATATTGAAAACTGTGTGTTTATAGTATAACCCAGAATCTAAGTGATCTGGAAGAGTGGACTAAAGGATTTTTATCCATATAACCACTATAAAAATTCTTTGTGTTATTCTTGCAATTAAAGTTTTCTTGCATATTTTGAAATTGCATAAGTTTACACTTTGAATTATCAAAAGATTTTATAAGGAGTTTCAAAACTGGGGATAAAATCTTTTTAAGGACTTAGTCTAATCTTGGATTTTTGACAAAAATATAAATCAACTTTAACGAATCAAACATTCTAAACAAGGTTTTAATCAAAATTGAAAAAGAGCATAAATCGATCACAAAATATTACTACTCTCCCGAATACTAGGGTGGGACCGCAACCGTGATGACCTAACTGCAACCCAACTATTATTTCCAGAACTCCTGAAACTGAAAAGAGTGAAACATAGAACGCAAAAGTTGATCGTCCAACTTAGTGAGGCTATGTACGAATTTGCATGGTGATGTGTGAATGCAACATATAATATAACATAATCATGTTATCAAGCAAATAAACATATATTCAAGACGGAAGAAACACGGAATTCACATAACCAAGAATTGCTGATGCCGTCCTCTACTTACCCTCCATCCTCAGTCTGATATCCATCCAAACTCACCAAGTAAGGAGCGACCTTACTATCTGAAATGCATCGACATGTCTTTGCCGGAGTTCGTCCTTACTCCCCAAGTGTTCCTCCCCACTTGGGTTGTAAGGCCAGGCCTACGGGTAACCGTGACAATCCTCCCGGCCCTTGCCGGCCAGGTTGGCATCGGGTCCATATACCAATCAAAAGGGGGCCCACACAAAATCGGAAACAAACGGAACATAACATATCAAACATATTAACATATTATCAACATTTAATAACTTATCAAATGAAATTTTGGGTAGCATGATCATTTCGAAAAATATATTCGCAACTAGTAGATTCGGATGTAGCATGTATTTGGATAATCATGTTGAAATGCCAAGTGATTTCATGCGAGTAATGTTGACCTAATAAGTCAACCTATTCGTGACGACATGAAAGTTAGAATAAAATTCATGCTTTGATTATTAAGACCCTAAGTGCATGTTTGGACTCGATCTACTAGCACATTGGACTGACGTACAAATTAAACACATAGCGCTCACCTTTGTCGCTTAGTATAGCGACTAAAACTCCACAAATGAAGCGTATCCGAAACCTGAGCAAGTACGTTTAGGTTTAAAGAAATACTATGTTTATTAAAAATAAAAAAATACGTCACACAAAATCGGGTTAAAAATTCAATAACTTTATTTTAAAATATTTTAAATTTACGGGGTGTTACAATCCTCCCTCCTTAAAAGAATTTGGTCCCCAAATTCGTCCATGGGATTCGCGTGGTACTATTAACCCCGATGTATCTTCTTTTCTTGCTCCTGAAACGTTTCTTCCTTACTCTGTGTCCGTCATAAAATATTTTCCTGTAGATTCTGCAACCTTCTTGATTAAAACGAATGTGCGAAAATGTTCTCTCGTACGTTAGGCATCTTCAAAACTCTGATGTATATTTTCTCTAACTCCCAAGTCGTCTTTTTATACTCTGGCCGCGCCATAATGGAATTCACTTGTTTCTTCATCTAGATGAGTATGCAAACGT
Source organism: Penstemon barbatus (assembly GCA_003313485.2). Classification (NCBI taxonomy): domain Eukaryota; kingdom Viridiplantae; phylum Streptophyta; class Magnoliopsida; order Lamiales; family Plantaginaceae; genus Penstemon; species Penstemon barbatus. The sequence continues at coordinate 19,693,871 of CM064882.1, read as the reverse complement.
GTCTTCGTTTGTACGTTAGATATTTCTGAAGATCTTAAGATATGCAGTCAGGTTCACGAGGATGATCGATGTAGTACTCCATATACGTTACGCATAATCATGACGCGGTAGAATGGGATACGACGATAATTCCAACTCCTATGCCGCGGATTAAGATTCTTCTCAAAGGAAAAACTACTCACATAGCAAAATATAGTTCAGTTTGGCCCAGAGAATTCAAAAGATACTGAATGACATTTGACTTGGGATTCCCGCAAGGAACAAAATGAGTCAAATGAAGAGACACGATAAGGATTAGAAAAGATGATCGAATCAAGATGCTCAAGATGACAAGATAAGAATTAGCAATGGCAACATAAAGAAGAATCAACGAAGATTGGAAAAGGACTGAAATATCGATAATAAAGATAACCAAATGAATAGTTCGATATAAGTGACAAGGCGAACAATTAAGGTGCACCAATAAGAATAACGAAAGGGATGAGCCTCACCATTTCAAACGGTGCAAGTAAAAAGAAGATCAAAGCAAGGATATCGGTAAGGATAACAAAAAGTCGAAACAAGTATCATGACAATAATAACCAAAACATTAAAGTGTGTTTGGTCATTTGAAAAGCAAGTCAAGAAAAATGGCGCGATTCGAAGATCATTTCAATAATGATTGCAACAAGCTGCAAGAGAAAACAAGTAAAACTCGATAGTGAAATTTGAGAACATCGAAACAATCAAATTGAACGAGACGGGAATTAAAAATAAGTTCAAAACAAATAGAAGGTAAGTTCGAAGTTCAAAAGGAATTGAGAATAAATTGATCTGATTTATGCGGCTCGCAAAAGGAATGAAATGGACAAAGGAACAAGAATTTATGAATGGGCAAATGAAAACGTGAAGTTCAAAAAGGAACCGAGACAATTCAATTCCTTCAGGAAATTTAGAAGATTGTATAATTGAATACAACGAAAAAGAGTAACATGAAATCATATGGATAATTTCAAAACGATCATAACGAAATAAATAGGCTCGGAAAAAAGGACAAGGAACAATAACAATCATAGAATCCGACAAAAATAAATAATTTTGGTTTACGAAGTCGATATGAGAAAATATCTCATGAAATAGGGAGGGATAAACTCTGAACGAGTACAAAAATAAGGGATCAATATAAAAGCTTGATAGGATACAAGAAGGCAATCCCCAGTAGACAAATACATGTTCATTTAGAGAGTCGATAAGCACTCAGGGAAAACAACCAAGGAGATAGATTAAATGTAATTAAGGGTATGGCTTGAAAATAAGCCATATCAAGAAAGAGACTAAAAATGATTTGAAGAAAATTTTCGGTAAATTACACTCCATGAATGAAAGATACAATGGGGCAATGGCATTTAGAAACTTCAGAAAGGCACGAGCAGAAATGAAAAGATTAGACATGAACTTAGGGTAGTTTGAGAATTCAAATTGAAGTTACTCGCTATCAATGATAATTCGTAGTTGAATGCAAAGAGCGGGAATTGACGAGTTAGAACTCAAGACCGATGTCAATGAAATTTGAATGATATTTTGTATATTGAAAGAAAGATTGCTTACATAACAATTTGATTCACCAAAATGGTGAAGAAAAGACATCTAGGGATCACAAGCTAAAAATGAATAAGTACCAACATTAGAATAAAGGCGAAACAATATTTACACCGAAAAAGGCTCAAGAGAGCTTACTAAATTCGAGAGATCAATTTGAAGATGAGTACGTTCAGAATTAGAATTATGAGTTCTGAGGAAGGTAAACACGATAATGGAATTCAAAAGGATTAAGGCTATTTTAGTCATTCTACATGTACTTCAAGAAATGTCACTTGATTCAAATATTTTAATTTACTTAAAATTCACGGAGTGCACACATATACAATCATAACCAGACATTAATATGAACAATAAAGTTCAAATAATGTTATAGTATTCGGGATACCACCAACAAAATAATAAATCAAGAAAACACAGAATCAAGCAAAAATAACTCTAAACCTCAAGGACACGTATTACACATATGATTTCGGTTGCAGTCTTGTCCTAATAGTGAACTACCAAATGTGGGTAGACACACTAAAGTCACGACGGTGAGTCCCACCTTACTAGCACCTCAGTACAAATCCGAGGATCCTATCCTGGCCTTGAGCCGAAGCTCTGATACCATCTGTGACGGCCCGGCTCCGCGGGTCCGTCGGATAACATTCAAATTTGAAAAGTGTTAAAATATCAAAGCTTTTTTTTTTAAAGGAAACGATAAATTAAAAGTTTAACAGCGGAAGCGGTTTAAAGCGAATTAAGAACAATTTAAATTACTATGTTTTTTGACGAACAAATAAAATCAATCTTCATAGTTGAGTTTTAAAGCTGAAACATTTAATCACAACATATCAAATGATTTGGACAAAATCAACCGAGAGAGATAATTAAGTAATTTATGAAAATCTTGAATTTTTGACAAAAATATAAATCAACTTTACCGAATCAAACATTCTAAACAAGGTTTTAATCAAAATTGAAAAATAGCATAAATCGATCACAAAATATTACTACTCTCCCGAATACTAGGGTGGGACCGCAACCGTGATGACCTAACCGCAACCCAACTATTATTTCCAGAACTCCTGAAACTGAAAAGAGCGAAACATAGAACGCATAAGTTGATCGTCCAACTTAGTGAGGCTATGTGCGAATTTGCATGGTGATGTGTGAATGCAACATATTATATAACATAATCATGTTATCAAGCAAATAAACATATATTCAAGACGGAAGAAACACGGAATTCACATAACCAAGAATTGCTGATGCCGTCCTCCACTTACCCTCCATCCTCAGTCTGATATCCATCCAAACTCACCAAGTAAGGAGCGACCTTACTATCTGAAATGCATCGACATGTCTTTGCCGGAGTTCGTCCTTACTCCCCAAGTGTTCCTCCCCACTTGGGTTGTAAGGCCAGGCCTACGGGTAACCGTGACAATCCTCCCGGCCCTTGCCGGCCAGGTTGGCATCGGGTCCATATACCAATCAAAAGGGGGCCCACACAAAATCGGAAACAAACGGAACATAACATATCAAACATATTAACATATTATCAACATTTAATAACTTATCAAATGAAATTTTGGGTAGCATGATCATTTCGAAAAATATATTCGCAACTAGTAGATTCGGATGTAGCATGTATTTGGATAATCATGTTGAAATGCCAAGTGATTTCATGCGAGTAATGTGGACCTAATAAGTCAACCTATTCGTGACGACATGAAAGTTAGAATAAAATTCATGCTTTGATTATTAAGACCCTAAGTGCATGTTTGGACTCGATCTACTAGCACATTGGACTGACGTACAAATTAAACACATAGCGCTCACCTTTGTCGCTTAGTATAGCGACTAAAACTCCACAAATGAAGCGTATCCGAAACCTGAGCAAGTACGTTTAGGTTTAAAGAAATACTATGTTTATTAAAAATAAAAAAATACGTCACACAAAATCGGGTTAAAAATTCAATAACTTTATTTTAGAATATTTTAAATTTACGGGGTGTTACAATCCTCCCTCCTTAAAAGAATTTGGTCCCCAAATTCGTCCATGGGATTCGCGTGGTACTATTAACCCCGATGTATCTTCTTTTCTTGCTCCTGAAACGTTTCTTCCTTACTCTGTGTCCGTCATAAAATATTTTCCTGTAGATTCTGCAACCTTCTTGATTAAAACGAATGTGCGAAAATGTTCTCTCGTACGTTAGGCATCTTCAAAACTCTGATGTATATTTTCTCTAACTCCCAAGTCGTCTTTTTATACTCTGGCCGCGCCATAATGGAATTCACTTGTTTCTTCATCTAGATGAGTATGCAAACGTGTCTTCGTTTGTACGTTAGATATTTCTGAAGATCTTAAGATATGCAGTCAGGTTCACGAGGATGATCGATGTAGTACTCCATATACGTTACGCATAATCATGACGCGGTAGAATGGGATACGACGATAATTCCAACTCCTATGCCGCGGATTAAGATTCTTCTCAAAGGAAAAACTACTCACATAGCAAAATATAGTTCAGTTTGGCCCAGAGAATTCAAAAGATACTGAATGACATTTGACTTGGGATTCCCGCAAGGAACAAAATGAGTCAAATGAAGAGACACGATAAGGATTAGAAAAGATGATCGAATCAAGATGCTCAAGATGACAAGATAAGAATTAGCAATGGCAACATAAAGAAGAATCAACGAAGATTGGAAAAGGACTGAAATATCGATAATAAAGATAACCAAATGAATAGTTCGATATAAGTGACAAGGCGAACAATTAAGGTGCACCAATAAGAATAACGAAAGGGATGAGCCTCACCATTTCAAACGGTGCAAGTAAAAAGAAGATCAAAGCAAGGATATCGGTAAGGATAACAAAAAGTCGAAACAAGTATCATGACAATAATAACCAAAACATTAAAGTGTGTTTTGTCATTTGAAAAGCAAGTCAAGAAAAATGGCGCGATTCGAAGATCATTTCAATAATGATTGCAACAAGCTGCAAGAGAAAACAAGTAAAACTCGATAGTGAAATTTGAGAACATCGAAACAATCAAATTGAACGAGACGGGAATTAAAAATAAGTTCAAAACAAATAGAAGGTAAGTTCGAAGTTCAAAAGGAATTGAGAATAAATTGATCTGATTTATGCGGCTCGCAAAAGGAATGAAATGGACAAAGGAACAAGAATTTATGAATGGGCAAATGAAAACGTGAAGTTCAAAAAGGAACCGAGACAATTCAATTCCTTCAGGAAATTTAGAAGATTGTATAATTGAATACAACGAAAAAGAGTAACATGAAATCATATGGATAATTTCAAAACGATCATAACGAAATAAATAGGCTCGGAAAAAAGGACAAGGAACAATAACAATCATAGAATCCGACAAAAATAAATAATTTTGGTTTACGAAGTCGATATGAGAAAATATCTCATGAAATAGGGAGGGATAAACTCTGAACGAGTACAAAAATAAGGATCAATATAAAAGCTTGATAGGATACAAGAAGGCAATCCCCAGTAGACAAATACATGTTCATTTAGAGAGTCGATAAGCACTCAGGGAAAACAACCAAGGAGATAGATTAAATGTAATTAAGGGTATGGCTTGAAAATAAGCCATATCAAGAAAGAGACTAAAAATGATTTGAAGAAAATTTTCGGTAAATTACACTCCATGAATGAAAGATACAATGGGGCAATGGCATTTAGAAACTTCAGAAAGGCACGAGCAGAAATGAAAAGATTAGACATGAACTTAGGGTAGTTTGAGAATTCAAATTGAAGTTACTCGCTAGCAATGATAATTCGTAGTTGAATGCAAAGAGCGGGAATTGACGAGTTAGAACTCAAGAACGATGTCAATGAAATTTGAATGATATTTTGTATATTGAAAGAAAGATTGCATACATAACAATTTGATTCACCAAAATGGTGAAGAAAAGACATCTAGGGATCACAAGCTAAAAATGAATAAGTACCAACATTAGAATAAAGGCGAAACAATATTTACACCGAAAAAGGCTCAAGAGAGCTTACTAAATTCGAGAGATCAATTTGAAGATGAGTACGTTCAGAATTAGAATTATGAGTTCTGAGGAAGGTAAACACGATAATGGAATTCAAAAGGATTAAGGCTATTTTAGTCATTCTACATGTACTTCAAGAAATGTCACTTGATTCAAATATTTTAATTTACTTAAAATTCACGGAGTGCACACATATACAATCATAACCAGACATTAATATGAACAATAAAGTTCAAATAATGTTATAGTATTCGGGATACCACCAACAAAATAATAAATCAAGAAAACACAGAATCAAGCAAAAATAACTCTAAACCTCAAGGACACGTATTACACATATGATTTCGGTTGCAGTCTTGTCCTAATAGTGAACTACCAAATGTGGGTAGACACACTAAAGTCACGACGGTGAGTCCCAACTTACTAGCACCTCAGTACAAATCCGAGGATCCTATCCTGGCCTTGAGCCGAAGCTCTGATACCATCTGTGACGGCCCGGCTCCGCGGGTCCGTCGGATAACATTCAAATTTGAAAAGCGTTAAAATATCAAAGCTTTTTTTTTTTTAAGGAAACGATAAATTAAAAGTTTAACAGCGGAAGCGGTTTAAAGCGAATTAAGAACAATTTAAATTACTATGTTTTTTGACGAACAAATAAAATCAATCTTCATAGTTGAGTTTTAAAGCTGAAACATTTAATCACAACATATCAAATGATTTGAACAAAATCAACCGAGAGAGATAATTAAGTAATTTATGAAAATCTTGAATTTTTGACAAAAATATAAATCAACTTTACCGAATCAAACATTCTAAACAAGGTTTTAATCAAAATTGAAAAATAGCATAAATCGATCACAAAATATTACTACTCTCCCGAATACTAGGGTGGGACCGCAACCGTGATGACCTAACCGCAACCCAACTATTATTTCCAGAACTCCTGAAACTGAAAAGAGCGAAACATAGAACGCATAAGTTGATCGTCCAACTTAGTGAGGCTATGTGCGAATTTGCATGGTGATGTGTGAATGCAACATATTATATAACATAATCATGTTATCAAGCAAATAAACATATATTCAAGACGGAAGAAACACGGAATTCACATAACCAAGAATTGCTGATGCCGTCCTCCACTTACCCTCCATCCTCAGTCTGATATCCATCCAAACTCACCAAGTAAGGAGCGACCTTACTATCTGAAATGCATCGACATGTCTTTGCCGGAGTTCATCCTTACTCCCCAAGTGTTCCTCCCCACTTGGGTTGTAAGGCCAGGCCTATGGGTAACCGTGACAATCCTCCCGGCCCTTGCCGGCCAGGTTGGCATCGGGTCCATATACCAATCAAAAGGGGGCCCACACAAAATCGGAAACAAACGGAACATAACATATCAAACATATTAACATATTATCAACATTTAATAACTTATCAAATGAAATTTTGGGTAGCATGATCATTTCGAAAAATATATTCGCAACTAGTAGATTCGGATGTAGCATGTATTTGGATAATCATGTTGAAATGCCAAGTGATTTCATGCGAGTAATGTGGACCTAATAAGTCAACCTATTCGTGACGACATGAAAGTTAGAATAAAATTCATGCTTTGATTATTAAGACCCTAAGTGCATGTTTGGACTCGATCTACTAGCACATTGGACTGACGTACAAATTAAACAAATAGCGCTCACCTTTGTCGCTTAGTATAGCGACTAAAACTCCACAAATGAAGCGTATCCGAAACCTGAGCAAGTACGTTTAGGTTTAAAGAAATACTATGTTTATTAAAAATAAAAAAATACGTCACACAAAATCGGGTTAAAAATTCAATAACTTTATTTTAAAATATTTTAAATTTACGGGGTGTTACAATCCTCCCTCCTTAAAAGAATTTGGTCCCCAAATTCGTCCATGGGATTCGCGTGGTACTATTAACCCCGATGTATCTTCTTTTCTTGCTCCTGAAACGTTTCTTCCTTACTCTGTGTCCGTCATAAAATATTTTCCTGTAGATTCTGCAACCTTCTTGATTAAAACGAATGTGCGAAAATGTTCTCTCGTACGTTAGGCATCTTCAAAACTCTGATGTATATTTTCTCTAACTCCCAAGTCGTCTTTTTATACTCTGGCCGCGCCATAATGGAATTCACTTGTTTCTTCATCTAGATGAGTATGCAAACGTGTCTTCGTTTGTACGTTAGATATTTCTGAAGATCTTAAGATATGCAGTCAGGTTCACGAGGATGATCGATGTAGTACTCCATATACGTTACGCATAATCATGACGCGGTAGAATGGGATACGACGATAATTCCAACTCCTATGCCGCGGATTAAGATTCTTCTCAAAGGAAAAACTACTCACATAGCAAAATATAGTTCAGTTTGGCCCAGAGAATTCAAAAGATACTGAATGACATTTGACTTGGGATTCCCGCAAGGAACAAAATGAGTCAAATGAAGAGACACGATAAGGATTAGAAAAGATGATCGAATCAAGATGCTCAAGATGACAAGATAAGAATTAGCAATGGCAACATAAAGAAGAATCAACGAAGATTGGAAAAGGACTGAAATATCGATAATAAAGATAACCAAATGAATAGTTCGATATAAGTGACAAGGCGAACAATTAAGGTGCACCAATAAGAATAACGAAAGGGATGAGCCTCACCATTTCAAACGGTGCAAGTAAAAAGAAGATCAAAGCAAGGATATCGGTAAGGATAACAAAAAGTCGAAACAAGTATCATGACAATAATAACCAAAACATTAAAGTGTGTTTTGTCATTTGAAAAGCAAGTCAAGAAAAATGGCGCGATTCGAAGATCATTTCAATAATGATTGCAACAAGCTGCAAGAGAAAACAAGTAAAACTCGATAGTGAAATTTGAGAACATCGAAACAATCAAATTGAACGAGACGGGAATTAAAAATAAGTTCAAAACAAATAGAAGGTAAGTTCGAAGTTCAAAAGGAATTGAGAATAAATTGATCTGATTTATGCGGCTCGCAAAAGGAATGAAATGGACAAAGGAACAAGAATTTATGAATGGGCAAATGAAAACGTGAAGTTCAAAAAGGAACCGAGACAATTCAAAAATTTAGAAGATTGTATAATTGAATACAACGAAAAAGAGTAACATGAAATCATATGGATAATTTCAAAACGATCATAACGAAATAAATAGGCTCGGAAAAAAGGACAAGGAACAATAACAATCATAGAATCCGACAAAAATAAATAATTTTGGTTTACGAAGTCGATATGAGAAAATATCTCATGAAATAGGGAGGGATAAACTCTGAACGAGTACAAAAATAAGGGATCAATATAAAAGCTTGATAGGATACAAGAAGGCAATCCCCAGTAGACAAATACATGTTCATTTAGAGAGTCGATAAGCACTCAGGGAAAACAACCAAGGAGATAGATTAAATGTAATTAAGGGTATGGCTTGAAAATAAGCCATATCAAGAAAGAGACTAAAAATGATTTGAAGAAAATTTTCGGTAAATTACACTCCATGAATGAAAGATACAATGGGGCAATGGCATTTAGAAACTTCAGAAAGGCACGAGCAGAAATGAAAAGATTAGACATGAACTTAGGGTAGTTTGAGAATTCAAATTGAAGTTACTCGCTATCAATGATAATTCGTAGTTGAATGCAAAGAGCGGGAATTGACGAGTTAGAACTCAAGACCGATGTCAATGAAATTTGAATGATATTTTGTATATTGAAAGAAAGATTGCTTACATAACAATTTGATTCACCAAAATGGTGAAGAAAAGACATCTAGGGATCACAAGCTAAAAATGAATAAGTACCAACATTAGAATAAAGGCGAAACAATATTTACACCGAAAAAGGCTCAAGAGAGCTTACTAAATTCGAGAGATCAATTTGAAGATGAGTACGTTCAGAATTAGAATTATGAGTTCTGAGGAAGGTAAACACGATAATGGAATTCAAAAGGATTAAGGCTATTTTAGTCATTCTACATGTACTTCAAGAAATGTCACTTGATTCAAATATTTTAATTTACTTAAAATTCACGGAGTGCACACATATACAATCATAACCAGACATTAATATGAACAATAAAGTTCAAATAATGTTATAGTATTCGGGATACCACCAACAAAATAATAAATCAAGAAAACACAGAATCAAGCAAAAATAACTCTAAACCTCAAGGACACGTATTACACATATGATTTCGGTTGCAGTCTTGTCCTAATAGTGAACTACCAAATGTGGGTAGACACACTAAAGTCACGACGGTGAGTCCCACCTTACTAGCACCTCAGTACAAATCCGAGGATCCTATCCTGGCCTTGAGCCGAAGCTCTGATACCATCTGTGACGGCCCAGCTCCGCGGGTCCGTCGGATAACATTCAAATTTGAAAAGCGTTAAAATATCAAAGCTTTTTTTTTAAAGGAAACGATAAATTAAAAGTTTAACAGCGGAAGCGGTTTAAAGCGAATTAAGAACAATTTAAATTACTATGTTTTTTGACGAACAAATAAAATCAATCTTCATAGTTGAGTTTTAAAGCTGAAACATTTAATCACAACATATCAAATGATTTGAACAAAATCAACCGAGAGAGATAATTAAGTAATTTATGAAAATCTTGAATTTTTGACAAAAATATAAATCAACTTTACCGAATCAAACATTCTAAACAAGGTTTTAATCAAAATTGAAAAATAGCATAAATCGATCACAAAATATTACTACTCTCCCGAATACTAGGGTGGGACCGCAACCGTGATGACCTAACCGCAACCCAACTATTATTTCCAGAACTCCTGAAACTGAAAAGAGCGAAACATAGAACGCATAAGTTGATCGTCCAACTTAGTGAGGCTATGTGCGAATTTGCATGGTGATGTGTGAATGCAACATATTATATAACATAATCATGTTATCAAGCAAATAAACATATATTCAAGACGGAAGAAACACGGAATTCACATAACCAAGAATTGCTGATGCCGTCCTCCACTTACCCTCCATCCTCAGTCTGATATCCATCCAAACTCACCAAGTAAGGAGCGACCTTACTATCTGAAATGCATCGACATGTCTTTGCCGGAGTTCGTCCTTACTCCCCAAGTGTTCCTCCCCACTTGGGTTGTAAGGCCAGGCCTACGGGTAACCGTGACAATCCTCCCGGCCCTTGCCGGCCAGGTTGGCATCGGGTCCATATACCAATCAAAAGGGGGCCCACACAAAATCGGAAACAAACGGAACATAACATATCAAACATATTAACATATTATCAACATTTAATAACTTATCAAATGAAATTTTGGGTAGCATGATCATTTCGAAAAATATATTCGCAACTAGTAGATTCGGATGTAGCATGTATTTGGATAATCATGTTGAAATGCCAAGTGATTTCATGCGAGTAATGTTGACCTAATAAGTCAACCTATTCGTGACGACATGAAAGTTAGAATAAAATTCATGCTTTGATTATTAAGACCCTAAGTGCATGTTTGGACTCGATCTACTAGCACATTGGACTGACGTACAAATTAAACACATAGCGCTCACCTTTGTCGCTTAGTATAGCGACTAAAACTCCACAAATGAAGCGTATCCGAAACCTGAGCAAGTACGTTTAGGTTTAAAGAAATACTATGTTTATTAAAAATAAAAAAATACGTCACACAAAATCGGGTTAAAAATTCAATAACTTTATTTTAAAATATTTTAAATTTACGGGGTGTTACAATCCTCCCTCCTTAAAAGAATTTGGTCCCCAAATTCGTCCATGGGATTCGCGTGGTACTATTAACCCCGATGTATCTTCTTTTCTTGCTCCTGAAACGTTTCTTCCTTACTCTGTGTCCGTCATAAAATATTTTCTTGTAGATTCTGCAACCTTCTTGATTAAAACGAATGTGCGAAAATGTTCTCTCGTACGTTAGGCATCTTCAAAACTCTGATGTATATTTTCTCTAACTCCCAAGTCGTCTTTTTATACTCTGGCCGCGCCATAATGGAATTCACTTGTTTCTTCATCTAGATGAGTATGCAAACGTGTCTTCGTTTGTACGTTAGATATTTCTGAAGATCTTAAGATATGCAGTCAGGTTCACGAGGATGATCGATGTAGTACTCCATATACGTTACGCATAATCATGACGCGGTAGAATGGGATACGACGATAATTCCAACTCCTATGCCGCGGATTAAGATTCTTCTCAAAGGAAAAACTACTCACATAGCAAAATATAGTTCAGTTTGGCCCAGAGAATTCAAAAGATACTGAATGACATTTGACTTGGGATTCCCGCAAGGAACAAAATGAGTCAAATGAAGAGACACGATAAGGATTAGAAAAGATGATCGAATCAAGATGCTCAAGATGACAAGATAAGAATTAGCAATGGCAACATAAAGAAGAATCAACGAAGATTGGAAAAGGACTGAAATATCGATAATAAAGATAACCAAATGAATAGTTCGATATAAGTGACAAGGCGAACAATTAAGGTGCACCAATAAGAATAACGAAAGGGATGAGCCTCACCATTTCAAACGGTGCAAGTAAAAAGAAGATCAAAGCAAGGATATCGGTAAGGATAACAAAAAGTCGAAACAAGTATCATGACAATAATAACCAAAACATTAAAGTGTGTTTGGTCATTTGAAAAGCAAGTCAAGAAAAATGGCGCGATTCGAAGATCATTTCAATAATGATTGCAACAAGCTGCAAGAGAAAACAAGTAAAACTCGATAGTGAAATTTGAGAACATCGAAACAATCAAATTGAACGAGACGGGAATTAAAAATAAGTTCAAAACAAATAGAAGGTAAGTTCGAAGTTCAAAAGGAATTGAGAATAAATTGATCTGATTTATGCGGCTCGCAAAAGGAATGAAATGGACAAAGGAACAAGAATTTATGAATGGGCAAATGAAAACGTGAAGTTCAAAAAGGAACCGAGACAATTCAATTCCTTCAGGAAATTTAGAAGATTGTATAATTGAATACAACGAAAAAGAGTAACATGAAATCATATGGATAATTTCAAAACGATCATAACGAAATAAATAGGCTCGGAAAAAAGGACAAGGAACAATAACAATCATAGAATCCGACAAAAATAAATAATTTTGGTTTACGAAGTCGATATGAGAAAATATCTCAGGAAATAGGGAGGGATAAACTCTGAACGAGTACAAAAATAAGGGATCAATATAAAAGCTTGATAGGATACAAGAAGGCAATCCCCAGTAGACAAATACATGTTCATTTAGAGAGTCGATAAGCACTCAGGGAAAACAACCAAGGAGATAGATTAAATGTAATTAAGGGTATGGCTTGAAAATAAGCCATATCAAGAAAGAGACTAAAAATGATTTGAAGAAAATTTTCGGTAAATTACACTCCATGAATGAAAGATACAATGGGGCAATGGCATTTAGAAACTTCAGAAAGGCACGAGCAGAAATGAAAAGATTAGACATGAACTTAGGGTAGTTTGAGAATTCAAATTGAAGTTACTCGCTATCAATGATAATTCGTAGTTGAATGCAAAGAGCGGGAATTGACGAGTTAGAACTCAAGACCGATGTCAATGAAATTTGAATGATATTTTGTATATTGAAAGAAAGATTGCTTACATAACAATTTGATTCACCAAAATGGTGAAGAAAAGACATCTAGGGATCACAAGCTAAAAATGAATAAGTACCAACATTAGAATAAAGGCGAAACAATATTTACACCGAAAAAGGCTCAAGAGAGCTTACTAAATTCGAGAGATCAATTTGAAGATGAGTACGTTCAGAATTAGAATTATGAGTTCTGAGGAAGGTAAACACGATAATGGAATTCAAAAGGATTAAGGCTATTTTAGTCATTCTACATGTACTTCAAGAATTGTCACTTTATTCAAATATTTTAATTTACTTAAAATTCACGGAGTGCACACATATACAATCATAACCAGACATTAATATGAACAATAAAGTTCAAATAATGTTATAGTATTCGGGATACCACCAACAAAATAATAAATCAAGAAAACACAGAATCAAGCAAAAATAACTCTAAACCTCAAGGACACGTATTACACATATGATTTCGGTTGCAGTCTTGTCCTAATAGTGAACTACCAAATGTGGGTAGACACACTAAAGTCACGACGGTGAGTCCCACCTTACTAGCACCTCAGTACAAATCCGAGGATCCTATCCTGGCCTTGAGCCGAAGCTCTGATACCATCTGTGACGTCCCGGCTCCGCGGGTCCGTCGGATAACATTCAAATTTGAAAAGCGTTAAAATATCAAAGCTTTTTTTTTAAAGGAAACGATAAATTAAAAGTTTAACAGCGGAAGCGGTTTAAAGCGAATTAAGAACAATTTAAATTACTATGTTTTTTGACGAACAAATAAAATCAATCTTCATAGTTGAGTTTTAAAGCTGAAACATTTAATCACAACATATCAAATGATTTGAACAAAATCAACCGAGAGAGATAATTAAGTAATTTATGAAAATCTTGAATTTTTGACAAAAATATAAATCAACTTTACCGAATCAAACATTCTAAACAAGGTTTTAATCAAAATTGAAAAATAGCATAAATCGATCACAAAATATTACTACTCTCCCGAATACTAGGGTGGGACCGCAACCGTGATGACCTAACCGCAACCCAACTATTATTTCCAGAACTCCTGAAACTGAAAAGAGCGAAACATAGAACGCATAAGTTGATCGTCCAACTTAGTGAGGCTATGTGCGAATTTGCATGGTGATGTGTGAATGCAACATATTATATAACATAATCATGTTATCAAGCAAATAAACATATATTCAAGACGGAAGAAACACGGAATTCACATAACCAAGAATTGCTGATGCCGTCCTCCACTTACCCTCCATCCTCAGTCTGATATCTGATGAGGGGTAATTCGGATTTCCTGTTTTTTAGCCTCAACACGATTCGAATAGCTATGAAACCCGTCGCCAAGGACCAAAAGACGAACCAAAGCACGAAAACGGATGTTTCGAGCTCACGATGGTCGCCGTAGATCGAAAGACACAGTTGGGCCAAGCCCAGGCCCAAGCCCTCTAAGCTGGCTATAAATACTCCATGCATTTATTACACCGAGGGGGGGGATTTTTGGAATCTGGAGACCGCAGCTCGGTCTATTAGTATAGGACTTATTATACATGTTTCACCCTCTAGCTTGTACGGCATCCAATAATGCTCGAATAGGGCCTTCGAATAATTGTACTTGTACTCACTCAATTCGAATACAATTACATTGATTTTTACTTCGCTTTATTTATTTAATTACCGTTATCGTAATCATACGTCCCACCCTTGATCGAACTAACGAAACCACGTAAGATCAATTGGCGCCCACCGTGGGGCCTTATTCGAGTATTAGATCGAAATATGCCTACTACGAGGAGAAATATGTGTGTCAGCTGAAGACTTCACCAATCCGAAACTCCGTTATTCACTATTCAAGGCGAATCCTTCGACCCTTGGCGGTTCGTCATTTCAAGCCTGTGATCGCACAGCTCATTTATTTCTTCAACGAATTTATTTTTAGGAGCGAATAAGAAGTTCAGCAGGTATCGTCGAAGGCTTAGAAGATCTATGAAGTTGCAGCTTGTTATTGACGATCGGAATTTATTTTTCCGATCTTCGTGTTTATTAACTTCAATGACAAATTTTTCGAATCGATTATTTAAAAGATCATTCGCGAAATCTCTATATACTATTTATCGACTGTTGGTATTTTTCTCAAGTTGGTCGGGATAAGTTGATTGATTAAATATCTGCAACCGATTACATAAATTTTCGAGCTAATGGACGGAATATTGGCTATCATTTCTAATGGAATTCGAGTAACAAAATTCGATCAGAAATGAAATTTTATCATTAAAATTCTAACAAGTTACAAAGTAAAGCCTCGAATATAATTCGGGCTCAAGAAGTGCAGTACAATCATTCCTACCCTATTACAAAATTCTATAAGGTAATTCTATCTTGTTACGTGCTCGATCTTCACTCCCTAAGAGCGCCCCAGATGCAGAACTCAGCAGTGATCTTTCTAGCCAATCACTAGCAACGTGTCGCACGTCCGCCCTCGAGCTGGGTAAAAGCCGGAGTGGAGCTCCTCACCAGGGAAGCAGACCGACCTTAGGTCTTCATCTGTAAATAATGATTGAAATACTCAATCATTATTTACAGGTTATTTCTAACCAGAGCAGCAAAGGGTTATCCCGATAGAAGCACTCCAAGGGAACTCGAGGAAACTATCTCGTAAGAAAGCCCTCGAGGAAGCTGATGCCTCAGATTTAAAGAACTCCTCTCGGAGTAACCAGCTGCCCGATCGGGTACTACACCAGAAGACCGGAGTTCAAACCTGTCACAGACAAGATATGTCTGGGAAAACAGGTTGCCTGCCGGTATTCTAGGCGCAATTTCTTTTGCCTGTCGATATTCTAAGCGAAAAACTCATCCAAAAGGAAACAAAATCGGAAAAGAAAGTTCGAACTCTGATCTCAAATTCTTTTATTCGGGATAAAATACGAATCGAATCTAAAACTCGACCCATGATGATCGGATGGGGCATAAGGAGAAAAGCAATAAGTGTTATATACATGAAGGGACCTATTTATAGGAGTGGGGAATCTAAAATCAACGGCTCAGATAACATTGGGATGTCCGCATTAAATGGAAGGACCGTTACTTTTCCCGAGAAATTGGGCCCTGTTTGGTAACAAAGGACACAATTCAGTGAGGAACGTAGAAGAATTGCAACGTTCTATCAAACTTTACATAGTTATCGAAGAATGGCATGGCAAGTTCATATTCGGTTATTTCGGATGGTTTTACACTCAAGTAATTATTACTACGCTTTTATGCTGCCAATTGAGAAGAAATATAATTGATTCGGTCGAACAGAATTCTCGACCTAGAAGTTATGCAATTATGAAAATTCAACAGTGATAAAGATTTATGGCATCGTTTTTCCTTATCCGTCTCAGGTCTGCTAAGATATTTATATGTTATCCACTCGCGCCAGTGGTGATCGATTACTTCTTGATCGATGTTAAAAGAACAAGATGGAATGATGAAAGATAAAATTCTATCTAGTTATATTTGAGATTATCAACAAAAGGGAAATGAAATGTATTTATATTATCTCGAAAGATTACAAGAAGTATAGCATAAGCCTTTACATCACATCAGTACATTATTACAATCCTATGAAATTTTCGGTCTCCCGTCCCATCGTCTACTCGGGATAATCCAGCTCCGACCATGGTATCTCCTTCGGACCCGCAGGCTTTTATCTTTATTTACGGTTTTCCAAAGATGAAGACTCAAGGGTGAGATTCATCGGGTAAATGGATTCTGCAGAACTCCCACCCCTGCACGTCTTCCTAAATGCATTGTGGCAATAGGTCCCTAATCAAAAACCTACGCCACAACTTACAGGCTCCATAGGTCTGGCATATTGGCCTTCAAGATGGAGATTATATTTGCCTGCCGATACTCTAAACGAAGGTTGAAATAATAGTCTTCCTGCTCGAATTTTCCTCCACTTAAAAATCGTTCGAAATCTGACCTCGAATAAGCGAATTATTGAAATAACAATCTTAGTCGCCATGAGGGAACGGATGAGATACCAGCACAACGAATGGAATGGCTTCAAAGAAATAACGGCCTTTTATAGAGAAAAGCAAAAGGAATCCGATGGCCTAAAATTCGCAAAATGAGCGGACCAGATTGGTCGACCGTTGCGATTCCCGGTAGCCTGGAACCGTTTAAAAAAAAAAAAAAAAAAAAAAAAAAAAAAAAATCAAACATATCAAAGTTGGGAACCTGCAAGCAAGGAATTTTCTCGACAAAGACATAAGGAATTCTTAGAAGACTAGGGCTATTCACTACTGCCTGTTTCTATTTTCTCTTCAATGTTTATTCCGATCAAGAGTTATATATTCCGTGGAAGCTAATATCGTCAATATTTATACTCGTTCATCTCTCCCTGATATTATCGATCTCTCTATCTATACTTGTCTTAATCTACTGTTATCTAAGGGTGAAAGCCTCTGCTATGCCCCTTAGATCAAAATTATTGATCGGGTGAAAGCCTCTGCTATGACCCTAGGGCTAAAAATGCTCTAAAAACGACTAAGGGTGAAAGCCTCTGCTATGCCCCTTAGATCGAAATTATTGATCGGGTGAAAGCCTCTGCTATGACCCTAGGGCTAAAAATGCTCTAAAAACGACTAAGGGTGAAAGCCTCTGCTATGCCCCTTAGATCGAAATTATTGATCGGGTGAAAGCCTCTGCTATGACCCTAGGGCTAAAAATGCTCTAAAAACGACTAAGGGTGAAAGCCTCTGCTATGCCCCTTAGATCAAAATTATTGATCGGGTGAAAGCCTCTGCTATGACCCTAGGGCTAAAAATGCTCTAAAAACGACTAAGGGTGAAAGCCTCTGCTATGCCCCTTAGATCGAAATTATTGATCGGGTGAAAGCCTCTGCTATGACCCTAGGGCTAAAAATGCTCTAAAAACGACTAAGGGTGAAAGCCTCTGCTATGCCCCTTAGATCGAAATTATTGATCGGGTGAAAGCCTCTGCTATGACCCTAGGGCTAAAAATGCTCTAAAAACGACTAAGGGTGAAAGCCTCTGCTATGCCCCTTAGATCAAAATTATTGATCGGGTGAAAGCCTCTGCTATGACCCTAGGGCTAAAAATGCTCTAAAAACGACTAAGGGTGAAAGCCTCTGCTATGCCCCTTAGATCGAAATTATTGATCGGGTGAAAGCCTCTGCTATGACCCTAGGGCTAAAAATGCTCTAAAAACGACTAAGGGTGAAAGCCTCTGCTATGCCCCTTAGATCGAAATTATTGATCGGGTGAAAGCCTCTGCTATGACCCTAGGGCTAAAAATGCTCTAAAAACGACTAAGGGTGAAAGCCTCTGCTATGCCCCTTAGATCGAAATTATTGATCGGGTGAAAGCCTCTGCTATGACCCTAGGGCTAAAAATGCTCTAAAAACGACTAAGGGTGAAAGCCTCTGCTATGACCCTAGGGCTAAAAATGCTCTAAAAACGACTAAGGGTGAAAGCCTCTGCTATGCACCTTAGATTGAAATTATTAATGGGTGAAAGCCTCTGCTATGACCCTCAGGCTAAAAATGCTCGGAAATGCCTAAGATTGTAAGCCATCGCTCTACCCCTCAGGCCGAAATTATTTAAGAATTCCTTCTGGAAAGGACGAATACCACGAATGTTATTAATATTTGCTTTATTATTGCTTTGGGATGAAAATTCTACGCAATCGAAACGCGATCTAAGACATATATATATATAAATTTTCTAAGGGAATGTTACATCATTATCAGTTGCAAACAGCGAAAATTTTCTCTAAGCGCTCAAAGCTAGCCAGAGTTATCGATTGTCATTATCGGCAGTATTATCAATTTCAATGATAGTATTACCAAAACCTAATTCCTACTATCTTTCGGTAAATTCTTCGATCAGCGAAGGAATACAATGCTTGGAGTTCGCTTTTGTTCTTAGGAAGGCGGTTGATCAAAAATCCGAATAGCAAAGCTCAGAGCAAAAATCTAGAATGGTCATCCGAGATTATCTTATTATAACTGCGAACTATGAAAGTTGGAATTTAATTAGAAGACATTGTGGAAAAATATTCATTCGATTAACTTTCAAAAGATGAGTTACATAGGAATGATTACAACAGAATCCAAAAAATTTTACAATCTCGTTACAGAAGACTATTCCTATAAACGCTCGAGCGGGGAAGACAAGGATGCACCGTTTTCAACTCTTCATCCAGTCCTTCCGCGCAGGATAAGTCACCATATTCCCGAGTCAAGAGACAGGGAAGCAACTCCAGCTGGAGGTAGTAATCTTGAAAGCAGCCTCGAAGACGTGGAGATCGAGAGCAGGAAAACTCCTCCAGCAGTAGACCCACTGTCCCGACTGGATGGAGATCAGAGTACAGGAGGTCGAGCCCGCCTCAATGACTTGAAATCAGAGAGAGCTGGTCGCCTGCCGGTACCCCAGTCGCAATTATTTTCGCCTGTCGATACCCTAGTCGAAATAAGTTTTCATCGGAAGAGAGCAAAGTCTGTAAATAGTTCGAAGGAAAAACTCGAACAGTTCAATCAAAGATGGCAAACGGAACATAATGGCCAGAGTAAGTAAATCTCATTCATAGGACCGATCAGAAATGTTACTGAAGTGTAAAATTTGAAGGGGAATACGGAACTATATATAGTGGAAGGAAAAGGCAATCGACGACTCAGATTTGATAATACTAACGGCTAAGATAAAAGCGGTAAATGCGCCGACCGTTACGATTCCCGAGAATAATAATAAAAAAAAAAAAAAAAAAGGGTGAAGTTACTTTTGGAAATGGAGCAGAATTACTACGCCAAGATCAAAAGATCAAGAAAGCAAGCAAAAAAGGATCAAAGAAAGAACACACAAGAAAAGCATGATATTCGAGAAGAAAGTAAATTATTACAAGCCTTACAAAACAATGTCTGGAAATTATTCAGGATCGCACAAATAAAAACAGTGTACTACGAGTCCGGGTAAATAAAAGGCAACATCTAAACAAGCTTATTGTCAGAAAGAATCTTTCGAAGCTCAGCATTACGAGCCTCACATCCTGCTTCAAATCCACGATCATAAGCCTCCTTTTCTCGACGTATGAAATCTTGCTTCTCCTGCTCATGGAGGATCTTCAGTTTTTCGAGTCTCTCATTCAGCTGCTTATGGATCTCCTCTCCTTGATCGTTAACTTTCTTCTCCTTCTCTAAAGCAAGTTTCTCTGCGAGGACACGCTCGAACTCGATTTTCTTCTTCTCCAGCTCGAGAGAAATAGCAGTGCGCTGATTGATCTCCCGCTCAGCAAACGTCTTAAGCTCAATAAAGTCTTGCCCGGCCTGTTTAAAGGATCGACAGCGTTAAAAAAAAAAAAAAAAAAAAAAAAAAAAAAAAAAAAAAAAAAAAGAGAGATGATGATACACCTGAAAAAGGAACTGCTGCCCGGACTCGAACAACTCTTCTACGTCTCTCTCTTTGGACGTGTTTCTTTCCTTGGGCATATCAGTCTCTGAAGAAGTAAAGGTAGCTTGCAACAAATTACCCATGGGATCAACCTTAGAAGGAGATCCATCTTTCAACTCCTCATGCAGAGGAGAAGCAACCTTTCGAGGAGAGGAATTGACAAAAGGTTGAGGAGAATTATCAACTCCTAAAGCTTCAGCGGAAGCCCCCACACCAGTCTCTAACTTGGACTTCTTATTGGGATTCTCTGAGGGAGGAATGATCGAGGCATCGGAGGATGACTTGCTGCCAATAGCAAGATTTTGCAAAGCTTCAATGGGCGTAACCCCATCGGAATAAGGCCTCTTATTCGAAGAAGGAACAGGAGTCTTTTCTTGGACACGATCCTCACTCATAGAATCAATCGCTTTCGGAGAGGAACCTCCGAGCTCAGCCTCGAGCTCTTCGTCCAAAATGGACTTGCTGGAGTTACCCTTATTCTGCTTCGATGAAGTACCCTTCTCTTTTGTATTTTCCCCACCTTTAGGTGCTTTTGGGGAAGAGGCGGAGGTCTTAGAAGAAGATTTGGAGGGTTTGGCCTCCTTGTCAGCCTTTTGCTCTTTATTCGACTTCTTATTTTTTGAAAATAGCGACCTGGGATCGATAGATTTGCCTAACACGTTTTCCATGATCGATTACTCGGATCTTTACCCGTAGGAAACTCGAAGAATGCAGAAAATTTTGGGAAAGCTCCGATCTCGATAAGCAAAAATGTCATGTGAATAATGAAAAGAGATCCTAATATTTATAGACGCTACGCACCACAATTGAGATAATGAATCGACGCGACCATGGAGAAAAGTCCCACTCAAATAAACAAAGTTCGATCAGAAAGTATGAGAAATCATCAATATCTATTAAGTTAGAATTCTTGAGTTACACGAATCGAAGCAAGGAAGATAAAGTTAACTCGTTTACAAAATTGGACTGCATGAGTAAATACAATTGATTCCTAACTAAAAAACCTTGAATCGCCCCCTCTGGCCTACTCAACCCCAGTAACTCGCTAAAACTGAAGATCAGACGATATATACATATATTTGAAGCTCGATGATTACCCAGCTTGATCGAAAGATTGACCGTCTCCCTTATCCGGGACATTGCCTAGGTTAACATCTTTATCTTTCTCTTCGGACGTACTAGGAGGGTCTTCGAGGGAGTACTCGAGCACATCAGGATTTGGCATCGGAATACCATACTCCTCGACTAAGGATGCGAAGCGATGTTCTTGCCAGTTAGTATTCGCTTTGGGAAGAGAAGAAGTTTTATAAGGTTTTCCTTCAGCATTTTTGAAAGGGTCCATATACTTAAAATATTCCTCCATGTCGTTCGGAATTTTCTCGGCCGCGACCAATTGTTGAACCCCTTTATAAAAAATCGTCTGGAGAATTTCTCCCATTTTTCTCTGAATTAAAGGATCTAAGACTGGGGATTCTAAGAATTCTCGTATGGCCGGAATCTCGGCTTCTTCCCGACCTTGGGCATATGCACGCTCGGAATCTTGCTTCGCCAAATCGAGCTCTATCTTTATTTTCTTTAGCTCCTCCTCAAGGGCACTTCTCTCTTTAACGGACGCAAGCAAGTCCTCTTCTAATGAGGAAGAACGTTTCGTATTAGCTTTTTCGAGCTCCTTCTTTACTTGAGAAAGTTCCCGCTGGCTGTCTTCTAACTGAGCCCGAAGACTTTGGTTATCAACGAGGATTTGGGCACACGCATCGTGAGCATCCTGTGATTCCTGCTCCAGTAACGCCAAACGATACGATTGAAGGGCGAACAAATCCCCGACCTACAAGACATTTCCAAGTATCAATAAAGCCAGAGATTCTAAAGAAAGAAAAGGGAGAAAAGACAAATTTTCACCTCGTGGTATGTTCGGGGGAAGTCACTCAAAACCTCAAAATCACCTTTGACGGTGTGAAACAGCATATCCCGCTTGAACCGACTAGCCATAAAAATCCTAGCGGCTTTGTCAAATTCGTTCTCCCCACTAGCGTCAAAATCGGTCAGAATGGTGCCATCATCAGGGTATCCAGCGGCTCTGCTACCTCGAAGATGCTCTTCCATAAAGTCTGCCACATCAGGCACCGACCTACCTTCTCGGCATGGAACAGTGTCAGTTTTAGCACCAAAAGGTTTTACCCGCCTTGAGGGCCCGGGATTTCCAGCATTTCTTTTTCGACTAAGGAGCTTCTCATACTCCTGAATGCCCTGTATTCGATTCCAGGAGTGCTGGCTATAGCCAACTGATGAAAGAACAGAGGTATCAGGGGAAAATAGAGCTCGCAGTGGTCCAGCAGAGGCGGAATTCAAGGAGCTCATGGTACCAACGCCTCTCAGATCGGGAATCGCGACCGGAACGATAACTGAATCTCCGCCCGAATTACTGGTACCTACTCTATCTCCGGGCGTACGAGGTAAAGGGTCGAAATAAAAGGGTTTATCTTCAGTCAGACTAGCAGCGGATACTCTGAATTCCTCCACAACTCGACCTACAGGGATAATACAATTCGGGCATGGGATTAAACAAGAAACACTGTTCGATAAAAACCTTAAAATGGAAGAGATAAATAAACATACCCAAAGAAAGAATGGCGAAGGGCGGATCACTAGAGATTGGCAGTTTATTGGTCCGGATAACGGATCCTTCGGAAACTCGATCGGGAAATTTAATCGCCGGGGCAGGATAATCGCAATAGCTCAACCCAGCCAGTCGCAAAACGCCTTCTTGAACCAGGTACCTAGTGTGATAAGGGTTAGACTCCAATTGCCCCAGGAGTTCATCAGAAAGACGATGGCTAAGTTTTTCTTTTATTTGGCGAGAGCCGTATGTCCAAGTATTTACGCCATCCCATCGATAAGGTCTCGTTTTCGAACTACCCTCTGAAACAGGAACGTCAGGGCCCCTCACGAAAAAGAATCTCCTCTTCCAACCTAAAGCTTTCTTTGTTGATATTTTCATAAGAAAAGGCCGTTTAGACCTCGGACGAACGGACACAAAGCCTACGTTCGAACCTTTGCATGGATCCATTCGGAATATCTGCCAAAAGTTGCTAAAAGAAGCTTCTTCTCCTTTTGCCTCCATAAGAGTGCAAAACGCTATTATATATGCAACGGAATGCGGGAGAAGCTGAGCAGGGGAAAGCGAAAAGAAATTCAAAATATTTCTGACAAGAGGAGCGAACGGGATACGCAAACCACAGAAAAATTGTCCTTCGTAAAAGGCTTGACATCCAGCGGGAGGCTCAGTGGCACGTTCGACGTAAGAAGGAATGACAATCGAAAAACCTTTGGGAAGAAATTTCCCAAAACTAGCCTCGAGCTGAGCACAATCCTTTTTCGAAAAACAACAGGAAGTTTCACTAGCAGGAAGCTCTGATTTACCTGAGGGTACGACTTGTGAGGTTTGTGTACGTTGAAAAATCCTGACAAAAGCACCTTCGCCGATACTACGTTTACCGACCTCTTTCTCCTCGAGATCCTCGCTCGGATCATCGTCTTCGTCGCCTTGATGAAACTCCCCATCTTCAAAGTCATCTACAAGCTTAAACAAGGGATCGGATTCTTGACTCTCCTCAACCTTTTTCTTGCCTCTCGCGCTTCTAGAGCTCGACATAATGGACTAAGAAGTATTTATACAGGAGAAAAATGCTATTTCGAGCTAAAACACTTCGAGTTCAAGAAAGTTGTTATGTGAAAATATTTTTCAACGAAGTCAACATATATATATATACGGGGTTAAAAAGGTAAGAATTGCAAAGAGGCCCCCGAGTAACCGCGACGGTTGAACTTACCAAGGGTAAAAGCTTAGGGTCATCCCTCTCAAAATTACCTCTTTGATCCTTCATTCCCCAGAATTGCGGAATATGTCCTTGCAATCTATCCTTAAGATTCTCAGAAGCCCTTCTGGTTGTAATCGGAAATTCTGGAAAACATTTATCAAGGGATCGAACAATGCAACATGATACCAAAAGGGGGTATTACTATTTCAACTTCCCCCAACGAGGGTAATTTCAGAGCGCGCCACAGTATGTTTCTTATATATGCACTCTTTTTCCCTAACTCGGTTTTTTGTCCCAATGGGTTTTTCCGAGTCAGGTTTTTAACGAGGCATATCCGGAAAATATACTGAACGGCTCGTCTCATAGTAACATGGAACGTACTTGGTACTTCTTCGAGCGCTTACTTCGCTTCACACTCGAGAAGTGGGGGAGTATTGATGAGGGGTAATTCGGATTTCCTGTTTTTTAGCCTCAACACGATTCGAATAGCTATGAAACCCGTCGCCAAGGACCAAAAGACGAACCAAAGCACGAAAACGGATGTTTCGAGCTCACGATGGTCGCCGTAGATCGAAAGACACAGTTGGGCCAAGCCCAGGCCCAAGCCCTCTAAGCTGGCTATAAATACTCCATGCATTTATTACACCGAGGGGGGGGATTTTTGGAATCTGGAGACCGCAGCTCGGTCTATTAGTATAGGACTTATTATACATGTTTCACCCTCTAGCTTGTACGGCATCCAATAATGCTCGAATAGGGCCTTCGAATAATTGTACTTGTACTCACTCAATTCGAATACAATTACATTGATTTTTACTTCGCTTTATTTATTTAATTACCGTTATCGTAATCATACGTCCCACCCTTGATCGAACTAACGAAACCACGTAAGATCAATATCCATCCAAACTCACCAAGTAAGGAGCGACCTTACTATCTGAAATGCATCGACATGTCTTTGCCGGAGTTCGTCCTTACTCCCCAAGTGTTCCTCCCCACTTGGGTTGTAAGGCCAGGCCTACGGGTAACCGTGACAATCCTCCCGGCCCTTGCCGGCCAGGTTGGCATCGGGTCCATATACCAATCAAAAGGGGGCCCACACAAAATCGGAAACAAACGGAACATAACATATCAAACATATTAACATATTATCAACATTTAATAACTTATCAAATGAAATTTTGGGTAGCATGATCATTTCGAAAAATATATTCGCAACTAGTAGATTCGGATGTAGCATGTATTTGGATAATCATGTTGAAATGCCAAGTGATTTCATGCGAGTAATGTTGACCTAATAAGTCAACCTATTCGTGACGACATGAAAGTTAGAATAAAATTCATGCTTTGATTATTAAGACCCTAAGTGCATGTTTGGACTCGATCTACTAGCACATTGGACTGACGTACAAATTAAACACATAGCGCTCACCTTTGTCGCTTAGTATAGCGACTAAAACTCCACAAATGAAGCGTATCCGAAACCTGAGCAAGTACGTTTAGGTTTAAAGAAATACTATGTTTATTAAAAATAAAAAAATACGTCACACAAAATCGGGTTAAAAATTCAATAACTTTATTTTAAAATATTTTAAATTTACGGGGTGTTACAATCCTCCCTCCTTAAAAGAATTTGGTCCCCAAATTCGTCCATGGGATTCGCGTGGTACTATTAACCCCGATGTATCTTCTTTTCTTGCTCCTGAAACGTTTCTTCCTTACTCTGTGTCCGTCATAAAATATTTTCTTGTAGATTCTGCAACCTTCTTGATTAAAACGAATGTGCGAAAATGTTCTCTCGTACGTTAGGCATCTTCAAAACTCTGATGTATATTTTCTCTAACTCCCAAGTCGTCTTTTTATACTCTGGCCGCGCCATAATGGAATTCACTTGTTTCTTCATCTAGATGAGTATGCAAACGTGTCTTCGTTTGTACGTTAGATATTTCTGAAGATCTTAAGATATGCAGTCAGGTTCACGAGGATGATC
>CM064882.1:19560936-19613282 GCA_003313485.2 Penstemon barbatus | reverse complement strand
ATTTAAATTACTAAGTTTTTTGACGAACAAATAAAATAAATCTTCATAGTTGAGTTTTAAAGCTGCAACATTTAATCACAACATATCAAATGATTTGAACAAAATCAACCGATAGAGATAATTAAGTAATTTATGAAAATCTTGAATTTTTGACAAAAATATAAATCAACTTTAACGAATCAAACATTCTAAACAAGGTTTTAATCAAAATTGAAAAAGAGCATAAATCGATCACAAAATATTACTACTCTCCCGAATACTAGGGTGGGACCGCAACCGTGATGACCTAACTGCAACCCAACTATTATTTCCAGAACTCCTGAAACTGAAAAGAGTGAAACATAGAACGCATAAGTTGATCGTCCAACTTAGTGAGGCTATGTGCGAATTTGCATGGTGATGTGTGAATGCAACATATTATATAACATAATCATGTTATCAAGCAAATAAACATATATTCAAGACGGAAGAAACACGGAATTCACATAACCAAGAATTGCTGATGCCGTCCTCCACTTACCCTCCATCCTCAGTCTGATATCCATCCAAACTCACCAAGTAAGGAGCGACCTTACTATCTGAAATGCATCGACATGTCTTTGCCGGAGTTCGTCCTTACTCCCCAAGTGTTCCTCCCCACTTGGGTTGTAAGGCCAGGCCTACGGGTAACCGTGACAATCCTCCCGGCCCTTGCCGGCCAGGTTGGCATCGGGTCCATATACCAATCAAAAGGGGGCCCACACAAAATCGGAAACAAACGGAACATAACATATCAAACATATTAACATATTATCAACATTTAATAACTTATCAAATGAAATTTTGGGTAGCATGATAATTTCAAAAAATATATTCGCAATTAGTAGATTCGGATGTAGCATGTATTTGGATAATCATGTTGAAATGCCAAGTGATTTCATGCGAGTAATGTTGACCTAATAAGTCAACCTATTCGTGACGACATGAAAGTTAGAATAAAATTCATGCTTTGATTATTAAGACCCTAAGTGCATGTTTGGACTCGATCTACTAGCACATTGGACTGACGTACAAATTAAACACATAGCGCTCACCTTTGTCGCTTAGTATAGCGACTAAAACTCCACAAATGAAGCGTATCCGAAACCTGAGCAAGTACGTTTAGGTTTAAAGATATACTATGTTTATTAAAAATAAAAAAATACGTCACACAAAATCGGGTTAAAAATTCAATAACTTTATTTTAAAATATTTTAAATTTACGGGGTGTTACAATCCTCCCTCCTTAAAAGAATTTGGTCCCCAAATTCGTCCATGGGATTCGCGTGGTACTATTGACCCCGATGTATCTTCTTTTCTTGCTCCTGAAACGTTTCTTCCTTACTCTGTGTCCGTCATAAAATATTTTCCTGTAGAATCTGCAACCTTCTTGATTAAAACGAATGTGCGAAAATGTTCTCTCGTACGTTAGGCATCTTCAAAACTCTGATGTATATTTTCTCTAACTCCCAAGTCATCTTTTTATACTCTGGCCGCGCCATAATGG
The DNA here is from genome assembly GCA_003313485.2 of Penstemon barbatus. Taxonomy (NCBI): domain Eukaryota; kingdom Viridiplantae; phylum Streptophyta; class Magnoliopsida; order Lamiales; family Plantaginaceae; genus Penstemon; species Penstemon barbatus. The sequence continues at coordinate 19,611,757 of CM064882.1, read as the reverse complement.
AATTAACTTGTTTCTTCATCTAAATGAGTATGCAAACGTGTCTTCGTTTGTCGTTAGATATTTCTGAAGATCTTAAGATATGCAGTCATATTCACGAGGATGATCGATGTAGTACTCCATATACGTTACGCATAATCATGACGCGGTAGAATGGGATACGACGATAATTCCAACTCCTATGCCGCGGATTAAGATTCTTCTCAAAGGAAAAACTACTCACATAGCAAAATATAGTTCAGTTTGGCCCAGAGAATTCAAAAGATACTGAATGACATTTGACTTGGGATTCCCGCAAGGAACAAAATGAGTCAAATGAAGAGACACGATAAGGATTAGAAAAGATGATCGAATCAAGATGCTCAAGATGACAAGATAAGAATTAGCAATGGCAACATAAAGAAGAATCAACGAAGATTGGAAAAGGACTGAAATATCGATAATAAAGATAACCAAATGAATAGTTCGATATAAGTGACAAGGCGAACAATTAAGGTGCACCAATAAGAATAACGAAAGGGATGAGCCTCACCATTTCAAACGGTGCAAGTAAAAAGAAGATCAAAGCAAGGATATCGGTAAGGATAACAAAAAGTCGAAACAAGTATCATGACAATAATAACCAAAACATTAAAGTGTGTTTGGTCATTTGAAAAGCAAGTCAAGAAAAATGGCGCGATTCGAAGATCATTTCAATAATGATTGCAACAAGCTGCAAGAGAAAACAAGTAAAACTCGATAGTGAAATTTGAGAACATCGAAACAATCAAATTGAACGAGACGGGAATTAAAAATAAGTTCAAAACAAATAGAAGGTAAGTTCGAAGTTCAAAAGGAATTGAGAATAAATTGATCTGATTTATGCGGCTCGCAAAAGGAATGAAATGGACAAAGGAACAAGAATTTATGAATGGGCAAATGAAAACGTGAAGTTCAAAAAGGAACCGAGACAATTCAATTCCTTCAGGAAATTTAGAAGATTGTATAATTGAATACAACGAAAAAGAGTAACATGAAATCATATGGATAAATTCAAAACGATCATAACAAAATAAATAGGCTCGGAAAAAAGGACAAGGAACAATAACAATCATAGAATCCGACAAAAATAAATAATTTTGGTTTACGAAGTCGATATGAGAAAATATCTCATGAAATAGGGAGGGATAAACTCTGAACGAGTACAAAAATAAGGGATCAATATAAAAGCTTGATAGGATACAAGAAGGCAATCCCCAGTAGACAAATACATGTTCATTGAGAGAGTTGATAAGCACTCAGGGAAAACAACCAAGGAGATAGATTACATGTAATTAAGGGTATGGCTTGAAAATAAGCCATATCAAGAAAGAGACTAAAAATGATTTGAAGAAAATTTTCGGTAAATTACACTCCATGAATGAAAGATACAATGGGGCAATGGCTTTTAGAAACTTCAGAAGGGCACGAGCAGAAATGAAAAGATTAGACATGAACTTAGGGTAGTTTGAGAATTCAAATTGAAGTTACTCGCTATTAATGATAATTCGTAGTTGAATGCAAAGAGCGGGAATTGACGAGTTAGAACTCAAGACCGATGTCAATGAAATTTGAATGATATTTTGTATATTGAAAGAAAGATTGCTTACATAACAATTTGATTCACCAAAATGGTGAATAAAAGACATCTAGGGATCACAAGCTAAAAATGAATAAGTACCAACATTAGAATAAAGGCGAAACAATATTTACACCGAAAAAGGCTCAAGAGAGCTTACTAAATTCGAGAGATCAATTTGAAGATGTGTACGTTCAGAATTAGAATTATGAGTTATGAGGAAGGTAAACACGATAATGGAATTCAAAAGGATTAAGGCTATTTTAGTCATTCTACATGTACTTCAAGAAATGTCACTTGATTCAAATATTTTAATTTACTTAAAATTCACGGAGTGCACACATATACAATCATAACCAGACATTAATATGAACAATAAAGTTCAAATAATGTTATAGTATTCGGGATACCACCAAGTAAGGAGCGACCTTACTATCTGAAATGCATCGACATGTCTTTGCCGGAGTTCGTCCTTACTCCCCAAGTGTTCCTCCCCACTTGGGTTGTAAGGCCAGGCCTACGGGTAACCGTGACAATCCTCCCGGCCCTTGCCGGCCAGGTTGGCATCGGGTCCATATACCAATCAAAAGGGGGCCCACACAAAATCAGAAACAAACGGAACATAACATATCAAACATATTAACATATTATCAACATTTAATAACTTATCAAATGAAATTTTGGGTAGCATGATAATTTCGAAAAATATATTCGCAACTAGTAGATTCGGATGTAGCATGTATTTGGATAATCATGTTTAAATGCCAAGTGTTTTCATGCGAGTAATGTTGACCTAATAAGTCAACCTATTCGTGACGACATGAAAGTTAGAATAAAATTCATGCTTTGATTATTAAGACACTAAGTGCATGTTTGGACTCGATCTACTAGCACATTGGACTGACGTACAAATTAAACACATAGGGCTCACCTTTGTCGCTTAGTATAGCAAATAAAACTCCACAAATGAAGCGTATCCGAAACCTGAGCAAGTACGTTTAGGTTTGAAGAAATACTATGTTTATTAAAAATAAAAAAATACGTCACACAAAATCGGGTTAAAAATTCAATAACTTTATTTTAAAATATTTTAAATTTACGGGGTGTTACAATCCTCCCTCCTTAAAAGAATTTGGTCCCCAAATTCGTCCATGGGATTCGCGTGGTACTATTGACCCCGATGTATCTTCTTTTCTTGCTCCTGAAACGTTTCTTCCTTACTCTGTGTCCGTCATAAAATATTTTCCTGTAGAATCTGCAACCTTCTTGATTAAAACGAATGTGCGAAAATGTTCTCTCGTACGTTAGGCATCTTCAAAACTCTGATGTATATTTTCTCTAACTCCCAAGTCGTCTTTTTATACTCTGGCCGCGCCATAATGGAATTCACTTGTTTCTTCATCTAGATGAGTATGCAAACGTGTCTTCGTTTGTACGTTAGATATTTCTGAAGATCTTAAGATATGCAGTCAGATTCACGAGGATGATCGATGTAGTACTCCATATACGTTACGCATAATCATGACGCGGTAGAATGGGATACGACGATAATTCCAACTCCTATGCCGCGGATTAAGATTCTTCTCAAAGGAAAAACTACTCACATAGCAAAATATAGTTCAGTTTGGCCCAGAGAATTCAAAAGATACTGAATGACATTTGACTTGGGATTCCCGCAAGGAACAAAATGAGTCAAATGAAGAGACACGATAAGGATTAGAAAAGATGATCGAATCAAGATGCTCAAGATGACAAGATAAGAATTAGCAATGGCAACATAAAGAAGAATCAACGAAGATTGGAAAAGGACTGAAATATCGATAATAAAGATAACCAAATGAATAGTTCGATATAAGTGACAAGGCGAACAATTAAGGTGCACCAATAAGAATAACGAAAGGGATGAGCCTCACCATTTCAAACGGTGCAAGTAAAAAGAAGATCAAAGCAAGGATATCGGTAAGGATAACAAAAAGTCGAAACAAGTATCATGACAATAATAACCAAAACATTAAAGTGTGTTTGGTCATTTGAAAAGCAAGTCAAGAAAAATGGCGCGATTCGAAGATCATTTCAATAATGATTGCAACAAGCTGCAAGAGAAAACAAGTAAAACTCGATAGTGAAATTTGAGAACATCGAAACAATCAAATTGAACGAGACGGGAATTAAAAATAAGTTCAAAACAAATAGAAGGTAAGTTCGAAGTTCAAAAGGAATTGAGAATAAATTGATCTGATTTATGCGGCTCGCAAAAGGAATGAAATGGACAAAGGAACAAGAATTTATGAATGGGCAAATGAAAACGTGAAGTTCAAAAAGGAACCGAGACAATTCAATTCCTTCAGGAAATTTAGAAGATTGTATAATTGAATACAACGAAAAAGAGTAACATGAAATCATATGGATAAATTCAAAACGATCATAACAAAATAAATAGGCTCGGAAAAAAGGACAAGGAACAATAACAATCATAGAATCCGACAAAAATAAATAATTTTGGTTTACGAAGTCGATATGAGAAAATATCTCATGAAATAGGGAGGGATAAACTCTGAACGAGTACAAAAATAAGGGATCAATATAAAAGCTTGATAGGATACAAGAAGGCAATCCCCACTAGACAAATACATGTTCATTGAGAGAGTTGATAAGCACTCAGGGAAAACAGCCAAGGAGATAGATTACATGTAATTAAGGGTATGGCTTGAAAATAAGCCATATCCAGAAAGAGACTAAAAATGATTTGAAGAAAATTTTCGGTAAATTACACTCCATGAATGAAAGATACAATGGGGCAATGGCTTTTAGAAACTTCAGAAGGGCACGAGCAGAAATGAAAAGATTAGACATGAACTTAGGGTAGTTTGAGAATTCAAATTGAAGTTACTCGCTATTAATGATAATTCGTAGTTGAATGCAAAGAGCGGGAATTGACGAGTTAGAACTCAAGACCGATGTCAATGAAATTTGAATGATATTTTGTATATTGAAAGAAAGATTGCTTACATAACAATTTGATTCACCAAAATGGTGAAGAAAAGACATCTAGGGATCACAAGCTAAAAATGAATAAGTACCAACATTAGAATAAAGGCGAAACAATATTTACACCGAAAAAGGCTCAAGAGAGCTTACTAAATTCGAGAGATCAATTTGAAGATGAGTACGTTCAGAATTAGAATTATGAGTTCTGAGGAAGGTAAACACGATAATGGAATTCAAAAGGATTAAGGCTATTTTAGTCATTCTACATGTACTTCAAGAAATGTCACTTGATTCAAATATTTTAATTTACTTAAAATTCACGGAGTGCACACATATACAATCATAACCAGACATTAATATGAACAATAAAGTTCAAATAATGTTATAGTATTCGGGATACCACCAACAAAATAATAATCAAGAAAACACAGAATCAAGCAAAAATAACTCTAAACCTCAAGGACACGTATTACACATATGATTTCGGTTGCAGTCTTGTCCTAATAGTGAACTACCAAATGTGGGTAGACACACTAAAGTCACGACGGTGAGTCCCACCTTACTAGCACCTCAGTACAAATCCGAGGATCCTATCCTGGCCTTGAGCCGAAGCTCTGATACCATCTGTGACGGCCCGGCTCCGCGGGTCCGTCGGATAACATTCGAATTTGAAAAGCGTTAAAATATCAAAGCTTTTTTTTTAAAGGAAATGATAAATTAAAAGTTTAACAGCGGAAGCGGTTTAAAGCGAATTAAGAACAATTTAAATTACTAAGTTTTTTGACGAACAAATAAAATCAATCTTCATAGTTGAATTTTAAAGCTGAAACATTTAATCACAACATATCAAATGATTTGAACAAAATCAACCGAGAGAGATAATTAAGTAATTTATGAAAATATTGAATTTTTGACAAAAATATAAATCAACTTTAACGAATCAAACATTCTAAACAAGGTTTTAATCAAAATTGAAAAAGAGCATAAATCGATCACAAAATATTACTACTCTCCCGAATACTAGGGTGGGACCGCAACCGTGATGACCTAACCGCAACCCAACTATTATTTCCAGAACTCCTGAAACTGAAAAGAGTGAAACATAGAACGCATAAGTTGATCATCCAACTTAGTGAGGCTATGTGCGAATTTGCATGGTGATGTGTGAATGCAACATATTATATAACATAATCATGTTATCAAGCAAATAAACATATATTCAAGACGGAAAAAACACGGAATTCACATAACCAAGAATTGCTGATGCCGTCCTCCACTTACCCTCCATCCTCAGTCTGATATCCATCCAAACTCACCAAGTAAGGAGCGACCTTACAATCTGAAATGCATCGACATGTCTTTGCCGGAGTTCGTCCTTACTCCCCAAGTGTTCCTCCCCACTTGGGTTGTAAGGCCAGGCCTACGGGTAACCGTGACAATCCTCCCGGCCCTTGCCGACCAGGTTGGCATCGGGTCCATATACCAATCAAAAGGGGGCCCACACAAAATCGGAAACAAACGGAACATAACATATCAAACATATTAACATATTATCAACATTTAATAACTTATCAAATGAAATTTTGGGTAGCATGATAATTTCGAAAAATATATTAGCAACTAGTAGATTCGGATGTAGCATGTATTTGGATAATCATGTTGAAATGCCAAGTGATTTCACGCAAATAATGTTGACCTAATAAGTCAACCTATTCGTGACGACATGAAAGTTAGAATAAAATTCATGCTTTGATTATTAAGACCCTAAGTGCATGTTTGGACTCGATCTACTAGCACATTGGACTGACGTACAAATTAAACACATAGCGCTCACCTTTGTCGCTTAGTATAGCGACTAAAACTCCACAAATGAAGCATATCCGAAACCTGAGCAAGTACGTTTAGGTTTAAAGAAATACTATGTTTATTGAAAATAAAAAAATACGTCACACAAAATCGGGTTAAAAATTCAATAACTTTATTTTAAAATATTTTAAATTTACGGGGTGTTACAATCCTCCCTCCTTAAAAGAATTTGGTCCCCAAATTCGTCCATGGGATTCGCGTGGTACTATTGACCCCGATGTATCTTCTTTTCTTGCTCCTGAAACGTTTCTTCCTTACTCTGTGTCCGTCATAAAATATTTTCCTGTAGAATCTGCAACCTTCTTGATTAAAACGAATGTGCGAAAATGTTCTCTCGTACGTTAGGCATCTTCAAAACTCTGATGTATATTTTCTCTAACTCCCAAGTCGTCTTTTTATACTCTGGCCGCGCCATAATGGAATTCACTTGTTTCTTCATCTAGATGAGTATGCAAACGTGTCTTCGTTTGTACGTTAGATATTTCTGAAGATCTTAAGATATGCAGTCAGATTCACGAGGATGATCGATGTAGTACTCCATATACGTTACGCATAATCATGACGCGGTAGAATGGGATACGACGATAATTCCAACTCCTATGCCGCGGATTAAGATTCTTCTCAAAGGAAAAACTACTCACATAGCAAAATATAGTTCAGTTTGGCCCAGAGAATTCAAAAGATACTGAATGACATTTGACTTGGGATTCCCGCAAGGAACAAAATGAGTCAAATGAAGAGACACGATAAGGATTAGAAAAGATGATCGAATCAAGATGCTCAAGATGACAAGATAAGAATTAGCAATGGCAACATAAAGAAGAATCAACGAAGATTGGAAAAGGACTGAAATATCGATAATAAAGATAACCAAATGAATAGTTCGATATAAGTGACAAGGCGAACAATTAAGGTGCACAAATAAGAATAACGAAAGGGATGAGCCTCACCATTTCAAACGGTGCAAGTAAAAAGAAGATCAAAGCAAGGATATCGGTAAGGATAACAAAAAGTCGAAACAAGTATCATGACAATAATAACCAAAACATTAAAGTGTGTTTGGTCATTTGAAAAGCAAGTCAAGAAAAATGGCGCGATTCGAAGATCATTTCAATAATGATTGCAACAAGCTGCAAGAGAAAACAAGTAAAACTCGATAGTGAAATTTGAGAACATCGAAACAATCAAATTGAACGAGACGGGAATTAAAAATAAGTTCAAAACAAATAGAAGGTAAGTTCGAAGTTCAAAAGGAATTGAGAATAAATTGATCTGATTTATGCGGCTCGCAAAAGGAATGAAATGGACAAAGGAACAAGAATTTATGAATGGGCAAATGAAAACGTGAAGTTCAAAAAGGAACCGAGACAATTCAATTCCTTCAGGAAATTTAGAAGATTGTATAATTGAATACAACGAAAAAGAGTAACATGAAATCATATGGATAATTTCAAAACGATCATAACGAAATAAATAGGCTCGGAAAAAAGGACAAGGAACAATAACAATCATAGAATCCAACAAAAATAAATAATTTTGGTTTACAAAGTCGATATGAGAAAATATCTCATGAAATAGGGAGGGATAAACTCTGAACGAGTACAAAAATAAGGGATCAATATAAAAGCTTGATAGGATACAAGAAGGCAATCCCCAGTAGACAAATACATGTTCATTGAGAGAGTCGATAAGCACTCGGGGAAAACAACCAAGGAGATAGATTAAATGTAATTAAGGGTATGGCTTGAAAATAAGCCATATCAAGAAAGAGACTAAAAATGATTTGAAGAAAATTTTCGGTAAATTACACTCCATGAATGAAAGATACAATGGGGCAATGGCATTTAGAAACTTCAGAAAGGCACGAGCAGAAATGAAAAGATTAGACATGAACTTAGGGTAGTTTGAGAATTCAAATTGAAGTTACTCGCTATCAATGATAATTCGTAGTTGAATGCAAAGAGCGGGAATTGACGAGTTAGAACTCAAGACCGATGTCAATGAAATTTGAATGATATTTTGTATATTGAAAGAAAGATTGCTTACATAACAATTTGATTCACCAAAATGGTGAAGAAAAGACATCTAGGGATCACAAGCTAAAAATGAATAAGTACCAACATTAGAATAAAGGCGAAACAATATTTACACCGAAAAAGGCACAAGAGAGCTTACTAAATTCGAGAGATCAATTTGAAGATGAGTACGTTCAGAATTAGAATTATGAGTTCTGAGGAAGGTAAACACGATAATGGAATTCAAAAGGATTAAGGCTATTTTAGTCATTCTACATGTAATTCAAGAAATGTCACTTGATTCAAATATTTTAATTTACTTAAAATTCACGGAGTGCACACATATACAATCATAACCAGACATTAATATGAACAATAAAGTTCAAATAATGTTATAGTATTCGGGATACCACCAACAAAATAATAAATCAAGAAAACACAGAATCTAGCAAAAATAACTCAAAACCTCAAGGACTTTCGGTTGCAGTCTTGTCCTAATAGTGAACTACCAAATGTGGGTAGACACACTAAAGTCACGACGGTGAGTCCCACCTTACTAGCACCTCAGTACAAATCCGAGGATCCTATCCTGGCCTTGAGCCGAAGCCGAAGCTCTGATACCATCTGTGACGGCCCGGCTCCGCGGGTCCGTCGGATAACATTCGAATTTGAAAAGCGTTAAAATATCAAAGCTTTTTTTTTTTAAAGGAAACGATAAATTAAAAGTTTAACAGCGGAAGCGGTTTAAAGCGAATTAAGAACAATTTAAATTACTAAGTTTTTTGACGAACAAATAAAATCAATCTTCATAGTTGAGTTTTAAAGCTGAAACATTTAATCACAACATATCAAATGATTTGAACAAAATCAACCGAGAGAGATAATTAAGTAATTTATGAAAATCTTGAATTTTTGACAAAAATATAAATCAACTTTAACGAATCAAACATTCTAAACAAGGTTTTAATCAAAATTTAAAAAGAGCATAAATCGATCACAAAATATTACTACTCTCCCGAATACTAGGGTGGGACCGCAACCGTGATGACCTAACCGCAACCCAACTATTATTTCCAGAACTCCTGATACTGAAAAGAGTGAAACATAGAACGCATAAGTTGATCGTCCAACTTAGTGAGGCTATGTGCGAATTTGCATGGTGATGTGTGAATGCAACATATTATATAACATAATCATGTTATCAAGCAAATAAACATATATTCAAGACGGAAGAAACACGGAATTCACATAACCAAGAATTGCTGATGCCGTCCTCCACTTACCCTCCATCCTCAGTCTGATATCCATCCAAACTCACCAAGTAAGGAGCGACCTTACTATCTGAAATGCATCGACATGTCTTTGCCGGAGTTCGTCCTTACTCCCCAAGTGTTCCTCCCCACTTGGGTTGTAAGGCCAGGCCTACGGGTAACCGTGACAATCCTCCCGGCCCTTCCCGGCCAGGTTGGCATCGGGTCCATATACCAATCAAAAGGGGGCCCACACAAAATCAGAAACAAACGGAACATAACATATCAAACATATTAACATATTATCAACATTTAATAACTTATCAAATGAAATTTTGGGTAGCATGATAATTTCGAAAAATATATTCGCAACTAGTAGATTCGGATGTAGCATGTATTTGGATAATCATGTTGAAATGCCAAGTGTTTTCATGCGAGTAATGTTGACCTAATAAGTCAACCTATTCGTGACGACATGAAAGTTAGAATAAAATTCATGCTTGGATTATTAAGACCCTAAGTGCATGTTTGGACTCGATCTACTAGCACATTGGACTGACGTACAAATTAAACACATAGCGCTCACCTTTGTCGCTTAGTATAGCGACTAAAACTCCACAAATGAAGCGTATCCGAAACCTGAGCAAGTACGTTTAGGTTTAAAGAAATACTATGTTTATTAAAAATAAAAAAATACGTCACACAAAATCGGGTTAAAAATTCAATAACTTTATTTTAAAATATTTTAAATTTACGGGGTGTTACAATCCTCCCTCCTTAAAAGAATTTGGTCCCCAAATTCGTCCATGGGATTCGCGTGGTACTATTGACCCCGATGTATCTTCTTTTCTTGCTCTTGAAACGTTTCTTCCTTACTCTGTGTCCGTCATAAAATATTTTCCTGTAGAATCTGCAACCTTCTTGATTAAAACGAATGTGCGAAAATGTTCTCTCGTACGTTAGGCATCTTCAAAACTCTGATGTATATTTTCTCTAACTCCCAAGTCGTCTTTTTATACTCTGGCCGCGCCATAATGGAATTCACTTGTTTCTTCATCTAGATGAGTATGAAAACGTGTCTTCGTTTGTACGTTAGATATTTCTGAAGATCTTAAGATATGCAGTCAGGTTCACGAGGATGATCGATGTAGTACTCCATATACGTTACGCATAATCATGACGCGGTAGAATGGGATACGACGATAATTCCAACTCCTATGCCGCGGATTAAGATTCTTCTCAAAGGAAAAACTACTCACATAGCAAAATATAGTTCAGTTTGGCCCAGAGAATTCAAAAGATACTGAATGACATTTGACTTGGGATTTCCGCAAGGAACAAAATGAGTCAAAGAAGAGACACGATAAGGATTAGAAAAGATGATCGAATCAAGATGCTCAAGATGACAAGATAAGAATTAGCAATGGCAACATAAAGAAGAATCAACGAAGATTGGAAAAGGACTGAAATATCGATAATAAAGATAACCAAATGAATAGTTCGATATAAGTGACAAGGCGAACAATTAAGGTGGACCAATAAGAATAACGAAAGGGATGAGCCTCACCATTTCAAACGGTGCAAGTAAAAAGAAGATCAAAGCAAGGATATCGGTAAGGATAACAAAAAGTCGAAACAAGTATCATGACAATAATAACCAAAACATTAAAGTGTGTTTGGTCATTTGAAAAGCAAGTCAAGAAAAATGGCGCGATTCGAAGATCATTTCAATAATGATTGCAACAAGCTGCAAGAGAAAACAAGTAAAACTCGATAGTGAAATTTGAGAACATCGAAACAATCAAATTGAACGAGACGGGAATTAAAAATAAGTTCAAAACAAATAGAAGGTAAGTTCGAAGTTCAAAAGGAATTGAGAATAAATTGATCTGATTTATGCGGCTCGCAAAAGGAATGAAATGGACAAAGGAACAAGAATTTATGAATGGGCAAATGAAAACGTGAAGTTCAAAAAGGAACCGAGACAATTCAATTCCTTCAGGAAATTTAGAAGATTGTATAATTGAATACAACGAAAAAGAGTAACATGAAATCATATGGATAATTTCAAAACGATCATAACGAAATAAATAGGCTCGGAAAAAAGGACAAGGAACAATAACAATCATAGAATCCGACAAAAATAAATAATTTTGGTTTACGAAGTCGATATGAGAAAATATCTCATGAAATAGGGAGGGATAAACTCTGAACGAGTACAAAAATAAGGGATCAATATAAAAGCTTGATAGGATACAAGAAGGCAATCCCCAGTAGACAAATACATGTTCATTGAGAGAGTCGATAAGCACTCAGGGAAAACAACGAAGGAGATAGATTAAATGTAATTAAGGGTATGGCTTGAAAATAAGCCATATCAAGAAAGAGACTAAAAATGATTTGAAGAAAATTTTCGGTAAATTACACTCCATGAATGAAAGATACAATGGGGCAATGGCATTTAGAAACTTCAGAAAGGCACGAGCAGAAATGAAAAGATTAGACATGAACTTAGGGTAGTTTGAGAATTCAAATTGAAGTTACTCGCTATCAATGATAATTCGTAGTTGAATGCAAAGAGCGGGAATTGACGAGTTAGAACTCAAGACCGATGTCAATGAAATTTGAATGATATTTTGTATATTGAAAGAAAGATTGCTTACATAACAATTTGATTCACCAAAATGGTGAAGAAAAGACATCTAGGGATCACAAGCTAAAAATGAATAAGTACCAACATTAGAATAAAGGCGAAACAATATTTACACCGAAAAAGGCTCAAGAGAGCTTACTAAATTCGAGAGATCAATTTGAAGATGAGTACGTTCAGAATTAGAATTATGAGTTCTGAGGAAGGTAAACACGATAATGGAATTCAAAAGGATTAAGGCTATTTTAGTCATTCTACATGTACTTCAAGAAATGTCACTTGATTCAAATATTTTAATTTACTTAAAATTCACGGAGTGCACACATATACAATCATAACCAGACATTAATATGAACAATAAAGTTCAAATAATGTTATAGTATTCGGGATACCACCAACAAAATAATAAATCAAGAAAACACAGAATCAAGCAAAAATAACTCAAAACCTCAAGGACTTTCGGTTGCAGTCTTGTCCTAATAGTGAACTACCAAATGTGGGTAGACACACTAAAGTCACGACGGTGAGTCCCACCTTACTAGCACCTCAGTACAAATCCGAGGATCCTATCCTGGCCTTGAGCCGAAGCTCTGATACCATCTGTGACGGCCCGGCTCCGCGGGTCCGTCGGATAACATTCGAATTTGAAAAGCGTTAAAATATCAAAGCTTTTTTTTTTAAAGGAAACGATAAATTAAAAGTTTAACAGCGGAAGTTGTTTAAAGCGAATTAAGAACAATTTAAATTACTAAGTTTTTTGACGAACAAATAAAATCAATCTTCATAGTTGAGTTTTAAAGCTGAAACTTTTAATCACAACATATCAAATGATTTGAACAAAATCAACCGAGAGAGATAATTAAGTAATTTATGAAAATCTTGAATTTTTGACAAAAATATAAATCAATTTTAACGAATCAAACATTCTAAACAAGGTTGTAATCAAAATTGAAAAAGAGCATAAATCGATCACAAAATATTACTACTCTCCCGAATACTAGGGTGGGACCGCAACCGTGATGACCTAACCGCAACCCAACTATTATTTCCAGAACTCCTGAAACTGAAAAGAGTGAAACATAGAACGCATAAGTTGATCGTCCAACTTAGTGAGGCTATGTGCGAATTTGCATGGTGATGTGTGAATGCAACATATTATATAACATAATCATGTTATCAAGCAAATAAACATATATTCAAGACGGAAGAAACACGGAATTCACATAACCAAGAATTGCTGATGCCGTCCTCCACTTACCCTCCATCCTCAGTCTGATATCCATCCAAACTCACCAAGTAAGGAGCGACCTTACTATCTGAAATGCATCGACATGTCTTTGCCGGAGTTCGTCCTTACTCCCCAAGTGTTCCTCCCCACTTGGGTTGTAAGGCCAGGCCTACGGGTAACCGTGACAATCCTCCCGGCCCTTGCCGGCCAGGTTAGCATCGGGTCCATATACCAATCAAAAGGGGGCCCACACAAAATCAGAAACAAACGGAACATAACATATCAAACATATTAACATATTATCAACATTTAATAACTTATCAAATGAAATTTTGGGTAGCATGATAATTTCGAAAAATATATTCGCAACTAGTAGATTCAGATGTAGCATGTATTTGGATAATCATGTTGAAATGCCAAGTGTTTTCATGCGAGTAATGTTGACCTAATAAGTCAACCTATTCGTGACGACATGAAAGTTAGAATAAAATTCATGCTTTGATTATTAAGACCCTAAGTGCATGTTTGGACTCGATCTACTAGCACATTGGACTGACGTACAAATTAAACACATAGCGCTCACCTTTGTCGCTTAGTATAGCGACTAAAACTCCACAAATGAAGCGTATCCGAAACCTGAGCAAGTACGTTTAGGTTTAAAGAAATACTATGTTTATTAAAAATAAAAAAATACGTCACACAAAATCGGGTTAAAAATTCAATAACTTTATTTTAAAATATTTTAAATTTACGGGGTGTTACAGAGCCGCTGGCTACCCCGAGAATGATTCTTTAGTCCACGATGAGAGCAAAAATGCAGTGGATAAGGCAACTCGGGTTCTTTTGTCCGGCGTTTTTACTCGCGATATGAATAAGCTTCTTCGGAAGGATCCTTTGGAGAAGTTTCAGCGAGCTTTCCTTTATGCTGAAAAGGTGTTCTCTTTTTAAGTTTGCTTTATAGGATATTTTCCTTCAAGGATCATTTTAGTTTGCTAATTCATTTTTTACCCCTTTTTTTTTTTTTTCAGACTAAGACTTGTTTAGCATCATATGCCTATGAAACTGCTCTCTGGAAACAACAATGTGAGTTTCTGGATGAGAAATATAAAGCTTTATTTCATAAGGCTTCTAGTTCAGAGGTTGGTCCTTCAATGAGTTCTTCTCTTCCGGTCGTAGGAACTCGGGCTACGGGGACTGATGATCAGGAGATTATAGACAGGGTTCTGGAGACTTCTCGTGTTCAGGAACAAGCCAATCAATTTGCCAAAAAGTAAGAAGAATTCCAATTTCAGAGTACTACTCGAATTAGCGAGTTGGAATCTCAAGTAGCAAGTCTTCAGGCTTCCTTAGAGGAGTTTGAGAGGGACATTCCTCTTAGTGGACTCAGGGATCGTTATGGCCGGAATCCTGACGAGAAGGTGGTTCGTGAATTCCTCAGCTCTCCTGTTCATACGGCGTTGGTATATCAAATGGTCGGTCCGCTCCTAGAAAGTACATTCAAGAAGGCGGTTCATCAGTTGGTCGCTTTTGAAATGATAGATGATCGTCGAAAGGAATATTTTAAAACGGCGCACATTCGGTTGAATCGTTATGGCGAAGTATATTCTCCTTCTGAGCTTCCGGACGTCGTTTATCAAAAATTTCCTTTGTCTCACCTTGTCAAAGAGTTTGGAAATCCATTACCGATTCCTCCTTCCGATATTAATGACGACGTCGATGACAGCTTTATCGATCCAGAGGAAGAGGAAGAGGATTTTGACCCAGCAAAAGAAGGAGACGTCACTAGCGAACAGAAGATTCCGGATGGCGAGCAAGCTGCTTGATATATTGATTTGTGAAATAACCTTTGTAATTATTTACCATAAGTCTAAATGTAATGTTACTTTTTTATTCCTTTGTAAGCTGAACGTTTCATATTCTGACAGTCACGTCCTTTCGTCTTCACTGTAATAATTCAGACAAGTCATTAACTTCACCGTAATCATTATGCGTGTGTCTTTTCAAATTCTAGTGTTTATTCCAAGGCTAGTTTCTATATTTCGCGCCCTTTCTTTGGGTCTATCGCGTCTTTTCGTATAGTATAAATATAAAAGGTAAAAACTTGTCTCGCTATTTACCGCTTTGCTCATTTCTTAACAGAATACTCTTTCTTTAGCAGGTTGATAAGCTTTCTCGATATTTTAATTTTACTTTTTGAATTCCGATCATGAGTAATCTTTTCGGTAACACATCGAAGCGTCCTTCCCGTGAGAACGCTAGAAATTTCAGACTGAAGAAGTCTCGAACAGAGGGGCCCTCGATGGAACCTCCTCGTTCGTCCTCTGTTAGTAGGTCGGCGACCGATACTCTTGTCGTCCCTTCTGAACCTCTTTCTGTAGTTAGTTCATCTTTTGCACAACCAAACTTTTCTCCTTCTGGTGAAGTTGGATGTAGGCCTTCCCCTGGTCGGATGGCCTTTGGTGATATGTCTAATATGGAGCAGACTTTTAATGTACCTGTCTCTTCAGGTGTCTCTTCTTTTGAGCATGGTTTTCATGAAGGGGTCCCTAACAACTCCGTTCCTTCTACTATTTCTAGCGCCCTGCTTGTCAGCGGACACCAAAGTGGAGATGCCATGGGGGCGGTTGGAGGAGATTCTTTTTTGGATCCGTCCATGACACAATCTATCTCCCAAGATTTCTCTGATTTTTTATTTAATGATACAACTGTTGTTACTACTTCCTTCGAATCCGGCGGGCCTTCTGGAGGTCGAATTGGGTCAAGGTCCGGTCGTCGGACCGTTATTTCTGCTTCGGGTAAGGAGACCTCGGTTAGTCCCAATGAGAGGGAATCCCCCCGTTTGTTAGATGACCGTTGCATCCTCGAGCAAGTTAAGGATATTATGCAGTCGGTGACTCCACGTCCTGACAATGTTCCTTTTGGTAGTGAACTGCCTGGCTCTATTAAGCCTGACGCTTTGTCCTGGGATCTGGGCCTGAGCACTATTTTGCCTGGTGAGTTGAGGAAGCTTGAGGGTACTTCCAATGTCCGCCTTGTTCAGTCGCTGGTGAAGTTATGCGAGCAGGTAGACACATCTTTGATTATTTTTCCCGCTTTTATTTTGATTGCCTTGTTAAGTAAGGACTATTTTCTTTTCCAGGCTAACTATTTTGCACTCCAGTTGGGTGTGCAAAATGATGATCTGTGGATCAGTAAGGATGCTTATCAACGTCGTTTGGAGTCGGAGTCGGCGAAGGTCACAGGGCAGACACTCCAATTGCAGCTTGCCAATGATGATCTGAAAAAACTACAAGAAGAGAAATATGTCTGGGAGAAAAAGAAAAGTGATTTGGTTCAGGCTGTTGCCCTAGCAGAGGAGTCTCGACGGCAGGCCTATGAGGAAGGCTATGATGCCGGTTATCTAAAGCATCAGGAGGAGTTGATGGCGTTTGTAGGTAACTTGACTCCTCGGAGGACTGTTTCTGCTAGTCGGCCTGTTGATAACAACCCTTCTCGGTGATCTGTTCGACCCGGCTGTCTCTTTTTTTTTTTTTTTTTTTTTTGTTTTTTGGTAGTGCCCAAACTTTTTGTGTAGTCGCTTGGGCTGAAGTTTTTGTATTGGGAGAATGATTTAATTAAAAACTATGATCTTTTACGGGCAGATCCATGCCTTGATTATTTTCAATCCATAGATACATTTTTTTATGCATATCTTGCTGTTATGCATAAATATAACTTTCTTGAAATAATCAGTATAGATTAGCATACTTATCTCATATTGGTCCTCTGGGAAAATATCCAGTCTTTGAAAATGTAGCTTAGTCTTGCTCGATCAGTGTTTAAGTAACTGAATGATATAACGTTTGTTCTGCCTATCAAAACTTTTTTAAATTAAGAATGATGATCCACCAAGTATGGTCCCTTGGGTTATATCCAAAGTCACGTTAGACATTAAAATGTAGACAGTAGGTCACTCGTATCGATAATCGATTGAATAACTCTTAAGGAACGCTCAGCGTTCTGATCGATGTTCAATCAATGCCTTGTAGATTTGTCTTTTTTGTCATGTATATCTTATATAAGGAGGCTATCATTCGTTCTGTTGAACTCCACTTTTCTTTCCATAGGACTAAGTTTGAAGAGAAGATATCTCTCTAGGTATCTTCCTAAAATTTATTGTTTCTTTGTACTGATTGTGAGTTACATGTTCCTCAAACAGAACAACCAGTGTACCAATATATCATTTCTTTGATATGGGAGGAATTGGAAAATGTAGAATTATTAGCCAGATCTGGCCTGTTCAGACCCCCTTCAGCAATTCTTTGGAATGTTAGGCAACGGCGATAGTGCAGTCTGGAATGATGGTAGTTATCGTCTTAATATCGGCGTCAGACTTTTTGGACTCCAGTGGAGCTCTTGTATAGACAATTAATAATTTTCCATAATATATGAGGCAGTGACGACCCTCGTATGATGGAGGGTTTGGTCTTATACTTCTAGGCGAGCCAGTATTTTTTCATAACGGTGTAAACTTGCATGCCTTCGTTGAGGATCTTAAGCTCTCTGTCGAGCGACTATCAATGACAGTGCAAACCTTTCTGGTCCGGAGCTCCTTTTAGATCCATTTCAATTGTTCTTTGATCGCTTTGATCTAAAGTTTCTTTTGTCAACGATTCGTTGAGTCGATCAGAGAGGTGCCGTTCCAACTCACTCGCATTAATTACGGGAAGTCAAAAGGTCGCATTTCCGTCCCTTGATCAAATATCATCCAGCCGTTGGATTACTCAGATCTATCCCTATAAATAGGGAGGTGGTTTGCATACTTCATTTGTAATTCTCAAAAAGGATGGAGATCTCCGTTTCCTTAAATTTCATTTTGCCTTCTGATCCCATAATATTCAAAAAGTCATATTTTCGTGATTCTTATCATAATAACTTAAATTTCTTCTGCCTTGTACTGACGGGTCCCATGGAAGCCCTACCTTGTACTAACGGGTCCCATGAGGCCTCAATCTCTCTCTTCACAGATTTGAGGTCCGTGGTTTCTGTTTGCACATGGAGGGTTCATATTTGCCAGTCACCCCCGCTCTTCGATGTTACCTCTGGAGTGATAGACTACCGGGGTGTGCTGGTAAAAAATATTTCTTCTGCGACGGTCCTGAAGAGATGCTGCTTTAGGATGAAATTCAACCCATTCATACCAGCAGTATCTCCTTCTGGGGGAGTGGTCGTTACCGGGCATCTGGCCGGTAATGATCATTCCTTCTGGAAGAACATTTGATCTTCTGATCCTGACCATCGAACCAAAGAAGTCGACCATCCTGAGCAGCATACTTCTTAGGCGGTCTATCATAATCGTCGAGGCACTAGGGAGGACATTGATGTTTCCGTGGACATTGTCGTGAAGATCCCAGATCTATAGGATAGGATCTTTTAATCTAAAGATTTGTAACGATGTGTAAATCGTATATAGATCTTTGTAATTTAATCAAAGCTTTTGTATGTAATTTATTACATGTTCACAGATGAATAAAACTTTATTTTTATTCCTTGCATTCTTCTTGTTGTTGATTTCGGCTTTAATCTTTTTTTATGAGGAGCGTTTATCGAGCAGATCAATTTATACTCAACTCATTTCTAAGATTTAGGTGTATTTACCAAATCTTTTTGATCGTTAAGAGTAGATCGAGGAGGGTTTATTGAGCGGATCAATTTATACTCAACTCATTTCTAAGATTTAGGTGTATTTACCTAAAGCCTTTTAATCACTATAATAGATCGAGGAGTGTTTATTGAGCGGATCAATGTATACTCAACTCTTTTTTAAGATTTAGGTTTTTTTACCAAAAGCCTTTTAATCACTATAATAGATCGAGGAGTGTTTATTGAGCAGATCAATGTATACTCAACTCTTTTGTATTTAGACTTAGGTTTTAATACCAAAAGTCTTTTAATCGCTATAATAGATCGAGGAGTGTTTATTGAGCGGATCAATGTATACTCAACTCCTTTTTTTTTTTTATTTAGACTGAGATTTTAATGCCAAAGTCTTTTAATCAGATCGAGGAGTGTTTATTGAGCGGATCAATGTATACTCAACTCTTTTGTATTTAGACTTAGGTTTTAATACCAAAAGTCTTTTAATTGCTAAAATAGATCGAGGAGTGTTTATTGAGCGGATCAATGTATACTCGACTCGTTGTATTTAGACTTAGGTTTTAATACCAAAAGTCTTTTAATTGTTATAATAGATCGAGGAGTGTTTATTGAGCGAATCAATGTATACTCAACTCGTTGTTGTTTAGACTTAGGTTTTAATACCAAAAGTCTTTTAATTGCTATAATAGATCGGGGAGTGTTTATTGAGCGGATCAATGTATACTCGACTCGTTGTTGTTGGATCGAGGAGTGTTTATTGAGCGGATCAATGTATAAGTGTTTATTGAGCGGATCAATGTATACTCGACTCGTTGTTGTTTAGACTTAGGTTTTAATACCAAAAGTCTTTTAATTGCTATAATAGATCGAGGAGTCCTTATTGAGCGGATCAATGTATACTCGACTCGTTGTTGTTGGATCGAGGAGTGTTTATTGAGCGGATCAATGTATACTCGACTCGTTGTTGTTGGATCGAGGAGTGTTTATTGAGCGGATCAATGTATACTCGACTCGTTGTTGTTGGATCGCGGAGTGTTTATTGAGCGGATCAATGTATACTCGACTCGTTGTTGTTGGATCGAGTAGTGTTTATTGAGCGGATCAATGTATACTCGACTCGTTGTTGTTGGATCGAGGAGTGTTTATTGAGCGGATCAATGTATACTCGACTCGATTTATCTTTAACTCGATCAATACTATCGTAGGATTGTGAGGAGTGTTTACCGAATCAATCGATTTATACTCAATCTTGATTTAATATTTAAAATTGCTAAAATCTTTCATAATCGAACTGTGGGCTAAGGCCTTTATTACAAAGAATGAAACTTACTAACATAGAATAAAGCAGCATGATCTACTAAAATTTATTTACCATAGTATTTTCTAAGGTTGACTGCATTTCAGGTTCTTGGTAAGGTTGTTCCGTCCAAGTGTGCAATTTTGTATGAACCTTTCTTTCCTACACCAATGACAATGTAAGATCCATCCCAATTTTGTTGTAACTTTCCCACATGCTTGGATACTTCTACCTTTTTCAAGAACAGGTCCCCTTCTTTGAAGGTTCGGATGCGTAGCTTTTGATTATATGCCCTTTCCATATTTGCTTTAGTGACTTGCAAACGTACAGCGACTTTTTCTCTTAGAGCTTCTGTTAAATCAATATCATTTTGTCTTGTCTTTTCATTTTCCTGATCGTCATACATTTCAATTCTCAGTGTTGGAATTAAAGTTTCGATCGGAATAACAGCTTCGGAGCCATATACTAGGCTAAATCGGGTTTCCCCGGTTGAGGTCCTGACTGTGGTTCGATTAGCCCAAAGTACTCCTGGGAGTTCATCAAGCCATTTTCCTTTGGCTGCTCCTAATCTTTTCTCCAAAGATTTGATTATTTCTCTGTTTACTACTTCTGTTTGTCCATTTGCTCTAGGATGCCCAACCGAGGTGAAATTTTGCTGAATTCCTAGCTTTGCGCACCATTCTATGACCTGCTTTCCCGCAAATTGGGTTCCGTTATCAGAGATCAGAATCCTTGGGATTCCAAACCGACATACTATGAATTTCCATAAGAAATTGATCACTTGGAATTGGGTTATTCGAGCAAGGGCAATGCATTCTATCCATTTACTGAAATATTCTACAGCGACTAAAACATATGCCTTTTTTGATCTAGCTGTTGGAAAAGGTCCCACGATGTCCATTCCCCACTGATCGAATGGCCAACAAACTGGTATAGGGTGCATGTTTTCGGCCGGTTGATGACTTACGTTAGCATGTATTTGACAATGATGACATTTTTGGACATATTTGATTGCATCATTGTTGATGGTAGGCCAATAATATCCAGTTCTAAGGCATTTTAAGGCCAAGGACCTCGCTCCGCCGTGATTTCCTGTTTCTCCTTCATGCACTTCTCGGAGTATATCATCGATTTGAGATTCGGAGATGCATCTTAGAAGAATTCCTGATACAGACCTTCGATAAAGTTTTTCTTCTATTAATGTATACTTCGGAGCCCGATACTTTATTTTACGGGCTTCGTTTTGGTTCAGCGTAATTTTCCTTCTCGAAGATACTCTATCATTGGAGTCATCCAGTTTGCTTCGACTTCTTCGATTTCCATTACTTGAGTGATCGGTGTTTCATCGATATCGATCGCTGGTGTATTAGAAATTAGCCAATTGATTACTCTCTCAGTTTTTCCGTCGTCGGATCCTGTAAATCTGGAGAGTTGATCGGCCCATCTATTTTCCGACCGTGGGATGTTCTGTATCCCAAAACTTTCGAATTTTTCAGCCAATTTTTTCACTTTGGCCAGATATTTGATCATGTTAAATTCCTTTGCCTAATATAGGCCCTCTATTTGTCTTTGTACTAACTCTGAATCGGTTAATACTTTAAGATTCTTTGTCTGCCTTGATTGCCATTTCCATTCCTGCGATCAATGCTTCATATTCTGCTTCGTTGTTTGTCACAATGAAGTCTAGTGTTATCGCGTAATTGATATCCTCCTTATTTGGCCCGGTAAAGTTGATTCCAGCACCTCCTCCCTCTCGGCATGAAGCGCCGTCAACGTGCATTAACCAGGTTTGATTTTCTATGATCAGGATATCATTGGCATGGCTGGTTGATTCAGGATTTTCAATTGCCTGGCTCGGGGTTTCTAAGAGAAAATCGGCTAAGACTTGGGCTTTAATTGCAATTCTTGGTTTATACTCAATATCGAACTGACCGAGTTCGATCGCCCATTTGATCAATCTTCCAGAGGCTTCTGGCTTTGCTAAGACCTGTCTTAATGGTTGGTTGGTTAATACTACAACTTTATAGGTTAGAAAATAGGGTCGGAGTTTTCTTGCTGCCACTACTAAGGCCAAGGCGAATTTCTCTATTTCCAAGTAGTTTTTCTCGGCCCCCTGCAATAGTTTGCTTAAGTAATAAACAGGCTTATGTTCTGAGTTATCCACTTTAACTAGTACCGAACTAATGGCCACTTCGGAGATCGATATGTATAAATATAATGGTTCTCCTTCGGTTGGTTTGGCCAATAGTAGGGACGTCGTTAGGTATTCTTTTAACCGTTCAAAGGCCTGGTCGCATTCTTCGGTCCAAGCAAAGTTTTTCGCTTTCCAAAGGGTTTGGAAGAACGGCAAGCTTCTGTCAGCTGACTTGGATATGAATCTGTTTAACGCCACGATTTTGCCTCCCAAGCTCTGAACTTGTGAGATCGTTTTTGGAGGCTTCATTTCAGTTATTGCTCGAATTTTTTCTGGGTTGGCCTCGATTCCTCGTTGATGCACCAGATATCCCAAAAATTTTCCGGATTTAACACCGAAAGTGCATTTGGCAGGGTTTAGCTTCATTCGATATTTTCTCAATACTTGGAAGCATCGATCGAGGTGCTTTACATGATCAGCTTCATTCATGCTCTTGACCAACATATCGTCTTCGTATACTTCCATTATTTCTCCAATTAATTCTTTAAACATCAGGTTAACTAACCTTTGGTAGGTGGCCCCGGCGTTCCTCAAGCCGAACGGCATTACTATAAAGCAATACACTCCCTGCTCGGTTATGAACGCAGTTTTCTCTTAGTCCCGCTCATCCATGTATATTTGATAGAAACCTTGGAAAGCATCCATCATCCTGAAAATTGCAAAGCCAGCGGTGGAGTCGACTAATAAGTCGATCCTTGGGAGAGGATATGGATCCCGCGGGCATAATTTATTAAGGTCGGTGAAATCGTTGCACATTCTCCATTTGTTATCCTTTTTGTCTCCCTTTGCTACCAGCACAACATTACATAGCCATTCCGAAAAGTGTATTTCTCGAATTTGTTTTGCTTTGAGTAGCCTTTCTACTTCGACCTTAATTATTTTATCCTTTATTGGCCCATGGTTCCTCTTCTTTTGCCTAGCAGGCTTTGCCAGAGGGTCGATTTTTAGCGAATGACTGATTACCCGGGGGTCAATCCCTTCAATGTCGTTCGCGCTCCAGGCAAAGATATCTACATTATTTCTGAGAAAGTTGATCAACATTACTTCCCCTTCTTTGCTTAATTCAGTTCCTATTCTTGTCGTTTTTGTTGGGTCCCCATGTACCAATAGGACATCTTTGTGTTCCGGTGGTTTTAAAGCTAAATCCACTGGTTCCTTTCCCTTCTTGTCTACTCAGTCGGTGCTAGGGATATCAACTTCGATTCTATCATCGTCGTCTTCAAGCTTTCTTTTGCTTGGGGTAATCGATCTTGGGCGATTTCCCAAGGTTAGTGATGTGCTGTAGTAGTCCCATGACATGCAATGATCGTTCACTATTTCTCCGATCCCTGCGTCAGTTGGAAATTTTATTTTCTGATGGTATGTTGAAACTACAGCTCGGAATAGGTTGAGTGCTGGTTGCCCTAGGATCGCATTGTAGGCAAAGGGAGTTTCTACTACTAAAAATTTTACTAGCTTCACCGTCCGATACGGTTTCTTCCCGAGTGAGACACTTAAAGTTACTGTACCACTGGGGACAATCTCCGATCCCCCGAATCCTACTAAAGGCGTGGCTACTTTTTGGAATACTATTTGTCCCAAATTCATCTGGGCTAGGACTTCTTTAGAGATGATATTTGCAGAGCTTCTGTTATCGATTAGGATCCTTTTGACGTTGTAATTTGCTATTTCCAGGGATACCACCATCGGGAAGTCGGGGCTATCCTCTTTCGTGTCCCAAACAAGGTTTTTGGGTACTTCGCCCTCGTTGAAACTAATTAGCTGGTGGGTCGTTGCTTTGTTTTCTAGGGTCCATATTTCTTTCGGGTATTTTAAGCTTCCGATTATGGACCTAGCGGTCCTTCGACGAGCATTACGACTGTCTCCACATGCGGGTCCCCCTGAGATCGTGTGGATGGTTCCGTTGATCTGGTCATTATTTAATTCTTGCGGGGGACCTTCATTAGGGGACCTTCTACGGGAATTTCTTCTTTGGTTGTTATAACGAGGACTCCTGCTCCTTTCTCGCTTGTGGTTATCCCGCTCCAAATAGTCATTTAGTTTTCCTTCTTCGATCAGCTTTTCAATCTCTTTTTTAAGGTGAAAACATTCTTCAGTGCGGTGCCCGTGTGCCCGGTGATACTTGCAGTATAAGTCATAGTTTCGTCCACCTGGTCTGGGCTGAGCGATTTTCTTTACTTCTGGGATCCAATTATTCCTTTCTAGTACAGCCAAGATTTCTTCTATTGGAACGGTTAACCTTGGGAGCTCTACTTGATTGACCCTGCTTCGGATTGCCGGCTCGGTGGTTCTAGGTCTTTGATAGATGTTTGGTCGTCTGTCCTGGTCGTTTTTATTGTATTCTAATCGCTGGAAGACGTTGCCTTTTCTATCTTGCCGTTTGGAGCCCGAGGCTGTGGCTTTGTTTTTGTTCTTATCTTTAAAAGAATTCATCTCTTCCTGGGTTATATACTTAGATGCCAAGCTCATGATGTCAGCGAACGTTCTTGGTTGCTTTCGGCTGAGGGCATTTCCGAACTGCCTATTCTTTGTGAGGTCGAAGAGTATGGAGATATGTAATCGATATTGGGGGAATCGATTTTGAGCAATTCGACATTAAATCTTGCCAACCAGTTCCTTAGGGATTCGCCCTCTTGTTGATAAATGGTTCCTAAATAGCTCATTGGCAGTTTCTGTCTCATTTGACTGGCGAACTGCTGTGTCAGTTTGTTGCATAATTCCCGAAAACTGAATATGGAGTTGGCTGGTTGCTTGGCGAACCAGTCCAAAGCTAGTCCTTCTAATGTGGTCAACATTAACTTAGCGGTGAACTCCGCCGAGTGAGCATATAAGTTCATTATGTTTGTGAAGCTAAAGATATAGTCATCTGGAAAAGTGGTTCCGTAGTATCTGGGTAGTCTAACCGGAACCTGTCATGTTGACTGTGCTTCTTTTATTTCTCTGCAGAAGGGAGAGCAGGCCGCTAGGCTCTCCTGGAGTTTCGTGGTTCTGGCCCACGGGTTTTGAACAGATTGTAAGCGTTGCTCAAGTCGTTCCTGTACCATCTTTTCGATTTCTCTTTCCGAGAAACGCATAGTTCGTGGTCGATCTGGGATTGCATCATCTACGTCATCCTCGATGGGGATTATGGTATGTTCCTTGGATCCGCTGCGTCCCGGCTGCGGTCTCCTTTGACACGGTTTTCTTCGGGGATTGTTATCGGAGGGTTTTGAGTTCCCCCTTTGCGGACTGTGTAACGAGCACTGCTCGCTTACCGGGCTATCAGCTTGTTGAGATATTTGATCATTCTGCCTCGGCGTCCTGTGAATTGGATTTGCCCTAGTAGGTCTAGGGTTTCGAGGAACCTGTTCGAGTACGAGTAGTTCCTCTGGGCTGAGTGATTTAAAAAGCATAGCAATCTGTCGCAATTTTTCCTGAGCGTCTAGGAGAGGAACAGGGATCGCTATAGCTACGGGTTCTTCTGGTATCGTACCGGCAGGAATTCCTTGTGGTTCCTACTGATGCGGAAGAGGTCCCTGCAAATTTTCGTTGGTCTCGGGGGCGTTATTATCAGTATTGCCCTGCGGATCTTCAGATGTGTTATGAGGGTTAGTTGTGTTACTTCTTGCTCCATTACGAGCGCTCTTCCTTGGCGAGCCATATGTCGATCGAATAATTAACCTAGCCCCTCGGTGGGCGCCAACTGATTTAACCGGATTTCGTCGGGTTAATTATATCAGTGAATAGGTGATATCGGGGATTCTCAATATATATGAATTAAAGGGCTCTGTTACTTTATTCCGGATGGATCAATCTCCAGGAAGAACAATTAGATGGAACAATCAGTAATAAAGACAAACCATGAATATGATAGTATAGCAAAAGCTTTTCTATTCAATAATCTTAGATTATTTTGTATACAGGCGTAAGCTGTGTATGTAAAGCGTGAATAATACAACCATAAACTAGGTATTTATATCTCATTAAACCTAGTTTTACAAGAAAACATAATCCTAATAGGACTCGGCCCAGTTGTCCTTCTTGAGTCCGGATTCTAGTCTGCTTGTTGAGGAGAGTCGTATTCTATCGGGTCGATAGACGATTCCGAACTGACCTGTCTGGTCGAAACGATCTTATATAGCTTAGTCGATCCGAATATTATAAGGGGTGCGAAATAGCCCCCATTATAATCGATAATGGAAGCTCAGCGAATATCATCTCTAAAGAGGTCCTGGCCCAGATAAACTTAGGACAAATAACATTCCAAAAAGTAGCCACGCCTTTAGTAGGATTCAGGGGATCGGAGATTGTCCCCAGCGGCACAATAACTTTAAGTGTCTCACTCGGGAAGAAACCATATCGGACGATCAAGCTAGTAAAATTTTTAGTAGTAGAAACTCCCTTTGCCTACAACGCGATCCTAGGGCGACCATCGCTCAACCTATTCCGAGCTGTAGTTTCAACATACCGTCAGAAAATAAAATTTCCAACTGACGCAAGGATCGGAGAAATAGTGAACGATCATTGCATGGCATGGGACTGCTACAACACATCATTAACCTTGGGAAATCGCCCAAGATCGATTACCCCAAGCAAAAGAAAGCTTGAAGACGACGATGATAGAATCGAAGTTGATATCCCTAGCACCGACCGAATAGATAAGAAGGGAAAGGAACCAGTGGATTTAGCTTTAAAACCACCGGAACATAAAGATGTCCTATTGGTACAAGGGGACCCAACAAAAACAACAAGAATAGGAACCGAATTAAGCAAAGAAGGGGAAGTAATGTTGACCAAGTTTCTCAGAAACAACGTAGACATCTTTGCCTGGCTTGCGAACGACATTGAAGGGATTGACCCCCGGGTAATCAGTCATTCGCTAAAAATCGACCCTTTGGCAAAACCTGCTAGACAAAAGAAGAGGAATCACGGGCCGATAAAGGACAAAATAATTAAGGCTGAAGTAGAAAGGCTACTCAAGGCAAAACAAATTCGAGAAATACATTTCTCGGAATGGTTATGTAATGTTGTGCTAGTAGCAAAGGGAGACAAAAAGGATAACAAATGGAGAATGTGCAACGATTTCACCGACCTTAATAAAATATGCCTGCGGGATCCATATCCTCTCCCAAGGATCGACTTATTAGTCGACTCCACCGCTGGCTTTGCAATTTTCAGTATGATGGATGCTTTCCAAGGTTTCTATCAAATATACATGGATGAGCGGGACCAAGAGAAAACTGCGTTCATAATCGAGCAGGGAGTGTATTGCTTTATAGTGATGCCGTTTGGCTTGAGGAACGCCGGGGCCACTTACCAAAGGTTAGTTAACCTGATGTTTAAAGAATTAATTGGAGAAATAATGGAAGTATACGTAGACGATATGCTGGTCAAGAGCATGAATGAAGTAGATCATGTGAAGCACCTCGATCGATGCTTCCAAATATTGAGAAAGTATCATTGAAACTAAACCCTGCAAAATTCACTTTCGGGGTTAAATCGGGAAAATTTTTGGGATATCTGGTACATCAACGAGGAATCGAGGCCAACCCAGAAAAAATTCGAGCAATAACTGAAATGAAGCCTCCAAAAACGATCTCCCAAATACAGAGCTTGGTAGGCAAAATCGTGGCGTTAAATAGATTCATATCCAAGTCGATTGACAGAAGTTTGCCGTTCTTCCAAACCCTTCGGAAAGCGAAAAACTTTGCTTGGACTGAAGAATGCGACCAGGCCTTTGAACGGTTAAAAGAATACCTAACGACGTCCCCGCTATTGGCCAAACCAACCGAAGGAGAACCATTATATTTATACATATCGATCTCTGAAGTGGCCATTAGTTCAATATTAGTTAAAGTGGATGGCCTAGAACATAAGCCTGTTTATTACTTAAGCAAACTACTGAAGGGGGCCGAGAAAAACTACTTGGAAATAGAGAAATTCGCCTTGGCCTTAGTAGTGGCAGCAAGAAAACTCCGACCCTATTTTCTAACCTATAAAGTTGTGGTATTAACCAACCAACCATTAAGACAGGTCTTAGCAAAACCAGAAGCCTCTGGAAGATTGATCAAATGGGCGATCGAACTCGGTCAGTTCGATATCGAGTACAAACCAAGAATTGCAATTAAAGCCCAAGTCTTAGCCGATTTTCTACTAGAAACTCCGAGCCAGGCAGTTGAACATCCTGAATCAACCAGCCATGCCAATGATATCCTGATCGTAGAAAATCAAACCTGGTTAATGCACGTCGACGGCGCTTCATGCCGAGAGGGAGGAGGTGCTGGAATCAACTTTACCGGGCCAAATAAGGAGGATATCAATTACACAATAACACTAGACTTCATCGTGACAAACAATGAAGTAGAATATGAAGCATTGATCGCAGGAATGGAAATGGCAATCAAGGCCGACATAAAGAATCTTAAAGTATTAACCGATTCAGAATTAGTACAAAGACAAATAGAGGGTCTATATGAGGCAAAGGAATTTAACATGATCAAATATCTGGCCAAAGTGAAAAAATTGACTGAAAAATTCGAAAGTTTTGGGATACAGAACATCCCACGATCGGAAAATAGATGGGCCGATCAACTCTCTAGATTTACAGGATCTGACGACGGAAAGATTGAGAGAGTAATCAATTGGTTAATTTCTAATACCCCAGCGATCGATATCGATGAAACACCGATCATCAAGTAATGGAAATCGAAGAAGCCGAAGCAAACTGGATGACTCCAATGATAGAGTATCTTCGAGAAGAAAAATTACCGCTGGACCAAAACGAAGCTCGTAAAATAAAATATCGGGCACCGAAGTATACATTAATAGAAGGAAAACTTTACCGAAGGTCAGTATCGGGAATTCTTCTAAGATGCATCTCCGAATCTCAAACCGATGATATACTCCGAGAAGTGCATGAAGGAGAAGCAGGAAATCACAGCGGAGCGAGGGCGTTGGCTTTAAAATGCCTTAGAACTGGATATTATTGGCCCACCATCAACAATGATGCAATCAAATATGTCCAAAAATGTCATCACTGTCAAATACATGCTAACGTAAGTCATCAACCAGCCGAAAACATGCACCCCATACCAGTTTGTTGGCCATTCGATCAGTGGGGAATGGACATCGTGGGACCTTTTCCAGCAGCTAGATCCAAAAAAGCATATGTTTTAGTCGATGTAGAATATTTCAGTAAATGGATAGAATGCATTGCCCTTGCTCGAATAACCCAATTCCAAGTGATCAATTTCTTATGGAAATTCATAGTATGTCGGTTTGGAATCCCAAGGATTCTGATCTCTGATAACGGAACCCAATTTGCGGGAAAGCATGTCATAGAATGGTGCGCAAAGCTAGGAATTTAGCAAAATTTCACCTCGGTTGGGCATCCTAGAGCAAATGGACAAACAGAAGTAGTAAACAGAGAAATAATCAAATCTTTGGAGAAAAGATTAGGAGCAGCCAAAGGAAAATGGCTAGATGAACTCCCAGGAGTACTTTGGGCTAATCGAACCACAGTCAGGACCTCAACCGGGGAAACCCCATTCAGCCTAGTATATGGCTCCGAAGCTGTTATTCCGATCAAAACTCTGATTCCAACACCGAGAATTGAAATGTATGACGATCAGGAAAACGAAAAGACAAGAGAAAACGATATTGATTTAACAGAAGCTTTAAGAGAAAAAGCCGCCGTACGTTTGCAAGTCACTAAAGCAAATATGGAAAAGGCGTATAATCAAAAGGTACGCATCCGAACCTTCAAAGAAGGGGACCTGGTCTTGAAAAAGGTAGAAGTATCCAAGCATGTGGGAAAGCTACAACAGAATTGGGATGGACCATACGTTGTCGTTGGTGTAGGAAAGAAAGGTTCATACAAAATTGCACACTTGGACGGAACAGCCTTACCAAGAACCTGGAATGCAGTCAACCTTAGAAAATACTATGGTAAATAAATTATAGTAGATCATGCTGCTTTATTTAATTTTAGTAAGTTTTATTCTTTGTAATAAAGACCTTAGCCTACGGTTCGATTTTTAAAGATTCTAGCAATTTTAAATATTAAATCAAGATTGAGTATAAATCGCTTGATTCGGTAAACACTCCTCGGAATTCTATGATAGTATTGATTAAGATCAAGATACAACGAGTCGAGTATAAATTGATCCGCTCAATAAACACTCCTCGATCTAATCATACAAACGAGTCGAGTATAAATTGATCCGCTCAATAAACACTCCTCGATCTAACCATTTAACGAGTCGAGTATAAATTGATCCGCTCAATAAACACTCCTCGATCCAACAACAAACGAGTCGAGTATAAATTGATCCGCTCAATAAACACTCCTCGATCTAACCATATAACGAGTCGAGTATAAATTGATCAGCTCAATAAACACACCTCGATCCAATAACAAAAGAGTCGAGTATAAATTGATCCGCTCAATAAACACTCCTCGATCCAACAACAAAAGAGTTGAGTATACATTGATCCGCTCAATAAAAACTCCTCGATCCAACAACAAACGAGTCGAATATAAATTGATCCGCTCAATAAACACTCCTCGATCTAACCATATAACGAGTTGAGTATAAATTGATCCGCTCAATAAACACTCCTCGATCCAACAACAAATGAGTCGAGTATAAATTGATCCGCTCAATAAACACTCCTCGATCTAACCATATAACGAGTCGAGTATAAATTGATCAGCTCAATAAACACTCCTCGATCCAACAACAAAAGAGTCGAGTATAAATTGATCCGCTCAATAAACACTCCTCGATCCAACAACAAAAGAGTCAAGTATAAATTGATCCGCTCAATAAACGCTCCTCGATCTAACCATACAACGAGTCGAGTATAAATTGATCCGCTCAATAAACACTCCTCGATCTAACAATAAACAGAGTTGAGTATAAATTGATCCGCTCAATAAACGCTCCTCGATCTATTCTTAGCAATTAAAAAGGCTTTTGGTATAAAAACCTAAGTCTAAATAAAAATAAAAGAGTTGAGTACAAATTGATCCGCTCAATAAACGCTCCTCGATCTATTTATAGCGATTTAAAAGGCTTTTGGTAAAAAACCTAAGTCTAAATAAAAAAGAGTTGAGTATAAATTGATCCGCTCAATAAACGCTCCTCGATCTACTCTAACGATCAAAAAGATTTGGTAAATACACCTAAATCTTAGAAATGAGTTGAGTATAAATTGATCCGCTCAATAAACGCTCCTCGATCTACTCTTAACGATCAAAAAGATTTGGTAAATACACCTAAATCTTAGAAATGAGTTGAGTATAAATTGATCTGCTCGATAAACGCTCCTCATAAATAAGATTATAGCCGAAATCAACAACAAGAAGAATGCAAGGAATAAAAAGAAAGTTTTATTCATCTGTGAACATGTAATAAATTACATACAAAAGATTTGATTAAATTACAAAGATCTATATACGATTTACACATCGTTACAACTGTTTAGATTAAAAGATCCTATCCTATAGATCTGGGATCTTCACGACAATGTCCACGGAAACATCAATCTTCTCCCTAGTGCCTTGACGATTATGATAGACCACCTAAGAAGCATGCTTCTCAGGATGATCGACTTCTTTAGTTCGATGGCCGGGCTCAGAAGATCAAATGTTCCTCCAGACGAATTGATCATTACCAGCCAGATGACCGGCAATGCTCATTCACCCACAACAAGATACTGCTTCTACATTAGGAATTGGTATTTTACTCTGAAGCAGCATCTCGCAAGGACCGTCGCGGTGAGCACATTTACCAGCACACCCCGGGAGTCTATCACTCCGGAGGTAACATCGAAGAGCGGGGGTGACTGGCAAATATGAACCCTCCATGTGCAAACAGAAACCACGGACCTCAAACCTGTGAAGACAGAGGTTGAGGCCTCATGGGACCCGTTAGTACAAGGTACGACTTCCATGAGACCCGTCAGTACAAGGCAGAAGAAATTTAAGTTATTATGATATGAATCACGATAATGTGACTTTTTGAATATTATGGGATCAGAAGGCAAAATGAAATTTATGGAAGCTGAGATCTCCATCCTTTTTGAGAATTAAAAATGAACTATGCAAACCACCTCCCTATTTATAGGGATAGATCTGAGTAATCCAATGGCTGGATAGATATTTGATCAAGGGACGGAAATGCGACCTTTTGACTTCCCGTAATTAATGCGAGTAAGTTGGAACGGCACCTCTCTGATCGACTCAACGAATCATTGACAAAAAAAACTTTAGATCGAAGCGATCAAAGAACAATCAAAACAGATCTAAAAGGAGCTCCGGACCAAAAAGGTTTGCACACTCTATGATAGTCGCTCGACAGAGAGCTTAAGATCCTCAACGAAGGCATGCAAGTTTACACCGTTATGAAAAAATACTGGCTCGCCTAGAAGTATAAGACCAAACCATCCATCATACGAGGGTCGTCACAGCCTCATATATTATATGGAAAATTATTAATTGGCTATACAAGAGCTCCACTGGAGTCCAAGAAGTCTGACGCCGATATTAAGACGGTAACTACCATCATTCCAGACTGCACTATCGCCGCTGCCTAACATTCCAAAGAATTGCTGAAGGAGGTCTGAACATGCCAGATCTGGCTAATAATTCTACATTTTCCAATTCCTCCCATATCAAAGAAATGATATATTGGTACACTGGTTGTTCTGTTTGAGGAACATGTAACTCACAATCAGTACAGAGAAACATAAATTTTAGGAAGATATCTTCTCTTCAAACTTAGTCCTATGGAAAGAAAAGCAGAGTTCAACAGAAGGAATGATAGCCTCCTTATATAAGATATACATGACAAAAAGACAAATCTACAAGGCATTGATTGAACATCGATCAGAACGCTGAGCGTTCCTTAACAGTTATTCAATCGATTATCGATACGAGTGACCTACTGTCTACATTTTAATGTCTAACGTGACTTTGGATATAACCCAAGGGACCATACCTGGTCGATCATCATTCTTAATTTTAAAAGTTTGATTTGCAGAACAAACGTTATATCATTCAGTTACTTAAGCACTGATCGAGCAAGACTAAGCTACATTTTCGAAGACTGGATATTCTCTCAGAGGATCAATATAAGATAAGTAAGCTAATCTCTCCTGATTATTTCGAGAAGCTATACTTATTTATAACGACATAAAGTGCATAACAAAAGAGATCTACTGACTAAGAATTGATCAAGATGTGGATCTAGTCATAAAAGATTATCACTTTCATTAAATTCATTCTTCCCGTACAAAAATTTCAGCCCAAAAAAAACACACAAAAGGTTGGGCACTGCAAAAAAAAAAAAAAAAAGAAATTCCAGATAACAACCGGGTCAAAAACAGATCACCGAGAAGGGTTGCTATCACCAGGCCGCCTAGCAGAAGCACTCCTCAGAGGAGTCAAGTTACCTGCAAACGCCATCAATTCCTCCTGTAGCTTTAGGTAACCGGCATCGTAACCTTCTTCATAGGCCTGCCGTCGAGACTCCTCTGCAAGGGCAGCAGCCTGAACCAAATCACTCTTCTCCTTCTCCAAGACAGATTTCTCTTCTTGTAATTTTTTCAGATCATCATTGGCAAGCTGCAGTTGGAGGGTCTGCCCTGTGACCTTCGCCGTCTCCGACTCCAAACGACGTTGATAAGCATCCTTACTGATCCACAGATCATCATTTTGCACACCCAACTGGAGTGCAAAATACTTAGCCTGGAAAAGAAAATAGTCCTTACATAACAAGGCAATCAAAATAAAAGCGGGAAAAATAATCAAAGATGTGTCTACCTGCTCGCATAACTTCACCAGCGACTGAACAAGGCGAACATTGGAAGTACCCTCAAGCTTCCTCAACTCAGCAGGCAAAATAGTGCTCAGGCCCAGATCCCAGGACAAAGCGTCAGGCTCAACAGAGCCAGGCAGTTCACTACCAAAAGGAACATTGTCAGGACGTGGAGTCACCGACTGCATAATATCCTTAACTTTCTCGAGGATGCAATGGTCATCTAACAAACGGGGGGATTCCCTCTCGTTGGGACTAACCGAGGTCTCCTTACCCGAAGCAGAAATAACGGTCCGACGACCGGACATTGACCCAATTCGACCTCCAGAAGGCCCGCCGGATTCGAAGGAAGTAGTAACAAAAGTTGTATCATTAAATGAAAAATCAGAGAAATCTTGGGAGATAGATTGTGTCATGGACGGATCCAAAAAAGAACCTCCACCAACCGCACCCGTGGCATCTTTACTTTGGTGTTCGCTGACAAGCAGGGCGCTAGAAATAGTAGAAGGAACGGAGTTGTTAGGGACCCCTTCATGAAAACCATGCTCAAAAGAAGAGACACCTGAAGAGACAGGTTCATTAAAAGTCTGCTCCATGTTAGACATATCACCAAAGGCCACCCGACCAGGGGAAGGCCTACTTCCGACTTCACCCGAAGAAGAAAAGTTTGATTGTGCAAAAGATGAACTAACTACAGAAAGAGGTTCAGAAGGGACGACAAGAGTATCGGTCGTCGACCTACTAACAGAGGACGAACGAGGAGGTTCCATCGAGGGCCCCTCTGTTCGAGACTTCTTCAGTCTGAAATTTCTAGCGTTCTCACGGGAAGGACGCTTCATGTATTACCAAAAAGATTACTCATGATCGGAATTCAAAAACTAAAATTAAAATATTGAGAAAGCTTATCGACCTGCTAAACAAAGAGTATTCTGTTAAGAAATGAGTAAGGCGGTAAATAGCGAGTCAAGTTTTTACCTTTTATATTTATACTATGCGAAAAGACGCGATAGACCCAAAGAAAGGGCGCGAAATACAGAAACTAGCCTTGGAATAAACACTAGAATTTGAAAAGACACACGCATAATGATTACGGCGAAGTTAATGACTTGTCTAAATTATTACACAGAAGATGAAAGGACGTGACTGTCAGAATATGAAACGTTTATCTTACAAAGGGTTAAAAGAGTAATATTACGATTAGACTTACAGTAAATAGTTACAAAGGTTATTTCACAGATCAATAAATCATACAGCTTGGTCGCCATCCGGAATCTTCTGTTCGCTAGCGACGTCTCCTTCTTTCGCTGACTCAATATTCTCTTCCTCTTCCTCTGGATCAATAAAATTTTCATCGACCTCGTCATTTATATCTAAAAGAGGAATCGGCAATGGTTTTCCAAACTCTTTGACGAGGTGAGCCAAAGGAAATTTTTGATAAACGACGTCCGGAAGCTCGGAAGGAGAATATACTTCGCCATAACGGTTCAACCGAATGTGCGCCGTTTTAAAATATTCCTTTCGACGATCATCTATCATTTCAAAAGCGACCAACTGATGAATCGCCTTCTTGAACGTACTTTCTAGGAGTGGACCGACCATTTGATATACCAACGCTGTATGAACAGGAGAGCTGAGGAATTCACGAACCACTTTCTCGTCAGGATTCCGGCCATAACGATCCCTGAGTCCACTAAGAGGAATGTCCCTCTCATACTCCTCTAGAGAAGCCTGAAGACTTGATACTTGAGATTCCAACTAGCTAATTCGAGCAGTATTCTGAAATTGGAACTCTTCTAACTTTTTAGCAAATTGATTGGCTTGTTCCTGAACACGAGAAGTCTCCAGAACCCTGTCAATAATCTCCTGGTCATCAGTCCCCGTAGCCCGAGTCTTTACGACCGGAAGAGAAGAACTCATTGAGGGACCAACCTCTGAACCAGAAGTCTTATGAAGTAAAGTTTTATATTTCTCATCCAGAAACTCACATTGTTGTTTCCAGAGAGCAGTTTCATAGGCATATGATGCCAAACAAGTCTTAGTCTGAAAAAAGAAAACGGGTAGAAAGAAATGAATTAGCAAACTAAAGTGATCCTCGAAGGAAATTACCCTATAAGCACACTTAAATAGAGATCATCTTTTCAGCATAAAGAGAAGCTCGCTGAAATTTCTCCAAAGGATCCTTCCGAAGAAGCTTATTTATGTCACGAGTAAAAATGCCGGACAAAAGAACACGAGTTGCCTTATCCACTGCATTTTCGCTCTCGTCATGGACTAATGAATCATTCTCAGAATAGCCGGCGGCTCTCTTTCCCTCTAAATGATCCTCGATCATTTCGACCAAAGTAGGTTTTGGATGATTATCGCCGAGTAAAGAAAGATCGTTACCAGAACGACCATAATAACTCTTCTTTCTCTCCACCGGATTATCATTAGGATGAGGCATCGACCAGCTGCGACATCCACGTATACCCAAAGATGTTCTAAGCTGGAGGGGGGATAACCAGATCCTGACCCCTGACGAATAGGGGATTCTTGAGAAGAATCTGGAGATTCCTCTATATTCTCCTCGGAGTCATGACTCAACTCCAGTTTTCTCTTCCGAGAGGCTCTCTGCTCGATAGGAACGTTCTCTATGGTTTTGGTGGATTTAGACAACACCATTTTTCCCTTTGAAGAATGTCGAGAGTTTTCTACCATATGCGCTGAAAAAGAAACACGGTCAAAGTCAGACCTTCTGCAGAAAAGGGATCATCACAATACTATGCTGAAATAAATGCTTACCAAGTGATTCAGATGATGAAGTAATTGGAAAAACATGAGCACTCAATCCCGCTTTGCGAAGGAAAACTTCTCCAATCAGAAGAGCACTCTGATATTTGTTGGCACGCATAGCCTGGATTTGACCAATAAACTGAGGATCGTCAGGAATAAGTTCGCCAGTCGGCAGGCGACCTCCATAAACCCATTTGAAGTCATGATCCCACGAAAAAAGCGTAGTCGAGCCATCCGCCAAACGAAGATGAGATGGTGGACGAACAAAGAAAAAATGAGATTTCCAGGAAGGGTTGCTAGAAACTGGGGAGTCAAAGATTGCGCGACTAGGCTTCTGGCTAGCGAAGAAATATCCGCGATTGGAGGAACTGGAAATGTTAAAGCGAAACAATTGCGTAAAGTTACGAAAGGAGGGTTGGAACCCTTTCGCTATCATTAAAACAGAAAAACAGACCACGAAAGCCACGGAATTAGGGACTAATTGAGTCAAGGACACACTGAATATTTTTAAAATATCAAGAAAGAGGGCAGACAACGGAAGACGCAGACCGCTATTAAAATGGGCTGTATAAAAGGTTCGACATCCCTCCGGCGGTGATGTAACCCTATCAGAAGGAGAAGGGAGAACTATCTCGGAACCTTCTTGAAAATATTTGGCATAATTGCTCACAACCTCAGAAAAAGTATCCGTAGTATAAGCACAAGCAAGATCCTCAATTGGTTCGGAAATTTGAGGAGCTGTTCCTTTGCCTTTCTTAGCTCGGGCAGCGACGTCCATATCAGAGAGAATTTGTACCTTAAAGGTATCTTCAGAAGGAACAACGAATTCTGAAACTCCAATTTGCTCGCTCGAAGGATTGGGATGTAACGCCTCCTCGATAATAGGAGCGACGCTCTCCTTTAAGGAGGAAGAAGATTGTTGGTCCCAAGTGGTCAGAAGAGGTTTAGAGGGGGGGGGGGGTGAATAAACCTCTTTAAAAAATTTCTTCAATTTTAACTTTAAAACTTTTACTCTAACTGAACAGACTAAGCTGATCAGATTAGTTAGTTACAATTCTGTTCGCGAACAAATCTTTGAACAGCCTTGTTGACCACTCGTCTGATTGTTACTTAGCTGATTTTGTTAAAATCAGTTTTAATACTTAGAGTACTTGCAGCGGATTTTCAAAGTGTTTTCACAAGTAAACTTAGCAGTTTGAAAAATGTTTCCCCAGATTTGTAAAATCTCTTTCTAGATTCTTTTTCAAACAGTTAACTTAATGTGTTTTATGCAACTGAAAAATATGCAGGTAAAATGCAAATAAAAACACAAGCAATTTTTATAGTGGTTATATGGATTTGAATATCCTTTAGTCCACTCTTCCAAGTCACAAAGATCTTGGGTTATACTAAAAACACACAGTAATCAGTATACTCTGCTTACGCCTTACAACAAATGAACAGGCCGTAAGTTCGCAGTAAGAATTCACAAAGAGATCCTACTTCTCTGAAGTAATATCACTCACTAAGACGGATATCTACTTCTCACAACACTCAATGTTTACAAATTCACTCAGAAGATGTATTTGGCTTGATTCTTCAACTCTGCTTTTGTCAACAAATGACTCAGCTGATGAGTGAGCTGTTCTTGAGACTAAGAGAATTCTGCTTCGAAAATTTCTCAGAGATTGTGTTGCTTGTTTCTTCTTCGTCTCTTCCAGCTATTTATACTTGAGGATTGAAAAGTGTCCGTTGAAGAGAGACAAGATTCAAATTCCTCGAGTACTGGTCCTTAAAATCCGCGAACGGCTCTTTTGCAGTCTGTCCGTACTGTGAACAATACTATTCTGCAGGCAGCATTAAATGCACCCAGCTGATGTGAAGCATTTCTTCAATCATTTGTCTTTAATAACCTTGTACTTCAGCATTTATTACTCCAAGGGGCATTTATTACCGTTGGGAACACTTAATGATCTTCTTCACTTGGCTGATAAAAGTACGCGTCTGATGGCTAACAAAGCTGATCTCAAACTTGAACAAATCTGATTTGAGTCGGCTGATCTTCACCAGTCTGATAACTTTTCTTCAGCAGATCAGAAGTCTTGGACCTTGAAACTTTGACTCTTCTGATGTCTTCTTTACTTAGTCAAAATTCCTTGATAAGTTTATCAGCTAAGTTACTCCATACTTAGCCAAATATGAAGTTTTGGAATGCATCAAAACCTCCCTTATCAAACTTCCTTTAGTGCCTTCATCTTCATCCTTATCCAACAATTTCCCCCTTTTTGATGATGACAAAACTTCAGCTAAGTACCTGTTTAATATCTAAGCTAAAGAATGTAATCCTCAAAAATTTTCTGAGATAGAAAATAGTATGTTGGAATGAACTTGACTTTTTATTGATATGATAAGATTGTTACAAATACAAGTACAAGTTCTTCAGATGAGATGTCTGAAAGATAGAAAAAAGCAAACTGATTACAAGATTTTCTCAATTTTTAACTATCAGCTTCTTCATTTGATCCTTCAAGCACTTCTTCATACTCATAAGAAGACTCATCGTCGTCTTCTTCTTCTTCTTCATCAGCTTCATCATCCAGGTCCATGTTTGCTTTGGCAGCTTCCATTTTCTCTTTAAGTTGCTGCTCCCTTAAAGCTTCCATTGCCTTCCTGGCTGATTCTGTATTCTTGTACTTGGTAGTTTCTGCGAACTTCTCAGGGTCAATCTTATCAGCTTCCTTTGCTTTGGCTTCCTCGACTGTTTCATCCTTGGCTGTTTCATCCCGTTTATCTTCCCCCTTTTTGTCATCATCAGGACTGATGACAGTAGAAGGTGCAACAGCAGGGTTGAGAGCAACTGTTGGAACCTTCAATTCAGCGCACAAAGCCTTCAAATTTTGATTTGTAACATCATGGCTTGCAGTAAGATTAAGAATATCAGTGCTGATGTTGTCAGTATGATCATTGAAGTAATCAATGTTCAGGTTTGTAGTTGCAATTTCATTTTGGATTGTCTGTACAACAGTTGATACTTCATGCAACATCCCTAAATTGATTTCCTTCTCCTCTTCACTGACTTTGATGAAGGTTGCAGTCAAATCAGCGATCTTGTGTTCAGCTCTTTGAAGGGCAGCATGAAGATGATTTACATCACCCTTCACATCTTCCACATTCTTGTTCAAATCTCTTAAGCTGTACACTAACTGCAAGGAATGATCTTGAGGAATAGGAATACTTGTAATTTCAGTCTTGATGATCTTTTCAGTAGACTGTTGCACAGTTTCCAGCTGAAGTTTATTCGACTCTGCCAATTCTGTTTTAAGCTCAATCTTCAGCTCCTCCTTGACCTTCATCAGCTGCTGTTGATGCTTCTCTTCCAGTTCCTTCATAGAATTTTCCATCGACATCTGGAAAGCTTCCATCAGTGATGAGTGTTCATCACCTGATGAAGCAGAAGCAGCAGCTTCATCCTTTCCTTCAATCTCCTGGTGGATAGGGATATCTTCCATCTTTGCGTCCTGATGATCTTCAGAATCCTTAGCATTCCACTCAATGGCTAAGGGTTCGTCAGCAACCTTTTCAGCAGACTTGTCTTCAGCCTGGTCAGCAGACTTGTCTTCGGCCTGGTCAGCAGACTTGTCTTCAGGCTTGTCCGCAGTCTGATCAACAGACTCGTCAGCAGGCTTGGCCGCAGCTTTGTGTTCATCAGTGACGTCATCATAGAACAAGTTAGTGACTGTGCCATCATCATTGAAGCAAGTTGTTTGACGGATTTGCCTCACAATGATCCAAGGGTTGACAAATGCATTGTTACCCTCTGGCACTTCACTGAAATCTTTCATTTCACTGCCAAAAATTATATGTTGAATACTTGGCAGTTGAGGGAGTTCACTTGAATGCCCTTGCTGATATCTGGACTTTTCTGCCCACTTATTCAGTGCAGTGATAACAGCAATCTTCACAGCCCTTTCTTCAACATCATCAGTCTTCTTTCTTTTGGCAGGCAGGGTGCTTCCTAACAGCTTGGCTTCCTCAAGGGCAAATTCACTGGCATAGTGATGCATAGCATCCCTAACATGATGAGGATCCAAGGCTTTTTGGATAGAATCTGTCTTTAGCCACTCTAGTACCCATTTCTCTTCAGCAGCTAAATCCTTCAGATTCTGAAGTTCAATAATGGACCTGTTCAGCCTATTGTCTCTCCATCTGATATATCTAGGCTTCTCTTGAGTGAACATGGTCTTCAGCATTAACTTCTGGTTGTAGTAGGCTAAGGACTTTTCAAACTTCTGGAAAAGCTCTTTGTTGTTATGTATGATCTTGAAAGCTTTCTTAACCTCAAACTTTTCTTTTGGTTTTACTTCCCCAGCAGGCATCTTCACTTTTGGGGTTTCTTTTTCTCCTTCAGCCTCTTTAATCTTGATGCCACCTCCATGGACAGGTCCATAGGCATCAACTTTGCTTATTTCCAAAACCATGGCCATTTCAGCATCTTCAGCAGCTTTCCTCTCTGCTTCAGACATTTTCTTTCTGGCCTCATCCTTTGCTGCTTGAGCTTTGCTTAGCTCTATAGCCTTCTTTTCCTCAGCTTCATCTTGTTTTCTCTGTTCAGCTTCCTCCCTTGCTTTCTTGTCAGCCTTGGAAATCTTGTTTTTCCTCAGCACTATTTTCCTTTTTCCTTTATCAACAGGGGCTGGTCCAGTAGATGAAATAGGATTTGCAGCAATTGGATGTATGATTTGGACATCTGGATCTTCTTGAGACTTTGAAGTCTCAACTGATTGAGTAACTGATCTTGGCTGTTGCTCGTCAGCTTTGTCAGTTGCATCAGCCTCGACTGTTGCGGCAGTCTCGACTGTTGTGGCAGGCTCAGCAGTTTCAGCATTTTCAGGGCCTTCTCTAGCTATATTTTCTAACTCCGTGGGTTCTTCAATAAAAGTCATCTACTTTCTAGCAGACTTTTTGGTTCTTCCTTCACGGTAAGTAGAAGTAGCTGTGTCTCTCTGTTGGCTTCTTGTTCTTTGAGAGATACCTTCAGCAGGCCTCTCTGCTGATGGAGTTCTTGATGGTGATGCAGGGGATCCAGTCCTTACATCAGCAGTGACCTGATCAATGATCTTTGTGACCTGATCAGCAGCAGTCACTGACTCCATTTTCTTTGAGGTCTTTTCTTTAGGCTTATCAGCAGCCTTCTTCTTTCTTGTCTCAACAGCCTTGTCAGCTGTTTTGACTAACCTCTGTTGCCTCTTGGCAGGAACCTCCTTTGGTCCCTCATCCTCATCTTCTTCAGGCTCATCAGCCTTCCTCTTTTGAACAGGCAAGTATTTGGACATTGCCTTAGATTTGTGAATCTCCTTTCCATTCACCATATGACATCCTAGTTTGAACAGTAGGAAGCTGAGCGTGATCCTGTGGTTGGTGTGAGGACCTTTTCCTTTCTTGTCATCAAGGAAATCAGCCAAGATGTACCACATGATTATGGACCAGTTGACTTCTATTCCATAGTAAATAGCAGTCATGATGCTGAACCTTTTCATGGTGACAGCATCCAGTGAGAAAGTGCAGTTTTCAATCAGCTTAGACACCATATCAGCCATCCTCTGATATTCATCCTTCAACTGTCTCTTCCTTATGTTGCCAGTCAACATTTCTCCTTCTTTGGCGCAGATCGCCCAGAACTGCTGGTGTTTTTCTTCAGTTAACACTGTGACATCGTGTCGTCCTCTGTTTGGAAGACCAAACGTCTCGTGAAGAACAGCTGGGGTGATAGTGATAGATTTTTCTCCCACTGTACCCTTTATCTCCAGTGCGTTGTAGTCAGCCTTCGCTGTATTGTAGTATTCCATCACTTGATCAGTCCAGATCACTCCCTCGTTGTACTCCATGAAGTTTACCAAATTTGCAGATTTGAACTTCTCCAGAAGTTCCTTCATCAGATTTGTGCCAGATTGGTAGGAATCATACACAAGGTACATACCTTCAGCAGCCATTATTGATCTGTAGATATTAGAGAGAAAAACGAAGAGATTTCTGCAGAAAACTTGCTCAAATTTCTCACAAGTACTTTTGAAATTTTAGGGTTCGTAAAGAACTACACGACTGATCAGATTGGGATTTATAGAGTTGGGGTATGTTGGTTCCCGTGATATCAGCCAACAGTTAGATCCGCTTTCTTGTCAGTGTTGATCGTGCGGTGTCAGTTACGACCTTTCAAATTCAAAAAAATATTTAATGAGGAGCGGGAATATATACCGCCCTTCATTTACTTATAAAAGCGTATTTTTGGATAAAACGTTTTAAATAGTTCCGCTTTTATATTAGTAATCAGATGAGTAAAATAAACACTTATCTGATTGACTACTGTCCTGATGACATAGTTGTTATCAGAGAATGCCAATAGCTGATAACCTTCCTCAGTTGTTTGTCAATCCAGCCAGATAGTATAACTTTATTCTTCGATAATTGATTCTTTTGTTGAAAACATAACTTCAACTAACTGACATTAACAAATTTCATCTTTAATTCAGAAGTACCGCTAGTCTTACACGTTCCCCCTGAGTTTAAGAATTCATAAGTTAACTAGTCTGTTGAAAGTTAATCCTTGAAGATAACAGTGATGATTAAGCTGTTGAACTTAAGTCTTCGGATAAGTTCCCCCTCAGCTTATGCATCCAAGTTAAGTAATCCTAGCTCAGCTCTTAGAGTTGAAAACCTTACTTCACTTAAAGGTTTAGTGAAGATATCAGCAATTTGATTGTCAGTATGAACATACTCTATCATAATATTGCCTTTTTCCACATGATCTCTAATGAAGTGATGCTTGATCTCTATATGTTTAGTCCTTGAATGACTTGTAGTGTTCTGAGTAAGAGAGATTGCACTTGTGTTGTCACAGTAGATTGGAATTCCACTGATTTTGATGTTGTAGTCTTCTAGTTGATGCTTCAACCAAAGTATCTGTGCACAGCAAGCTCCAGCAGCTATATATTCAGCTTCAGCAG
Source organism: Penstemon barbatus (assembly GCA_003313485.2). NCBI lineage: Eukaryota > Viridiplantae > Streptophyta > Magnoliopsida > Lamiales > Plantaginaceae > Penstemon > Penstemon barbatus. The sequence continues at coordinate 19,567,485 of CM064882.1, read as the reverse complement.
TAGATATAGAAATTGAGGTCTGTTTCTTACTCATCCATGAGATCAGACGACTACCTAAGAACTGACAGGCACCTGTTGTGCTCTTTCTGTCAATCTTGCAGCCAGCAAGGTCTGAATCTGAATAACCAATAAGCTCAAATCCAGATTCTCTAGGATACCATAATCCCAATTCTTGAGTGCCTTTAACATATTTCAATATTCTCTTGGCAGCTAAGAGATGAGATTCTTTGGGATTTGATTGAAATCTTGCACAGACTCCAACTGAGTACATTATATCAGGTCTACTTGCTGTTAGATACAACAATGAACCAATAATGCCTCTATATTTGGTTATGTCCACTGATTTGCCATCTTCATCTTTATCCAAACGAAGATTTGTAGACATAGGAATGGTAGCAGTTGAGCTAGTTTCCATACCAAACTTCTTGAACAGATCTCTTGTGTATTTTGCTTGGCTGATGAATATTCCATCAGGCAACTGTCTAACTTGCAGACCAAGAAAATAATTAAGTTCACCCATCATGCTCATTTCAAACTTATTCTGCATCAGCTTGGAGAACTTATCACACATCTGTTGGTTAGTTGAACCAAAAATAATACCGTCCACATATATTTGCACAAGTAATAATATATGATTTTCCCATTCAATTGTAAACAAGGTTTTATCTACCTTACCTTTATGAAATCCTTTAATTAAAAGAAAATCAGATAGGGTATCATACCATGCTCTTGGAGCCTGTTTCAGTCCATAGAGGGCTTTCTTCAGACGATATACCTTGTCCTCTTCTTGATAGACTTCAAATCCAGGAGGTTGTTCAACATATACCTTTTCTTGCAGTTCTCCATTGAGAAAAGCAGACTTCACATCCATCTGATAGACAGTGAAGTTTTTGTAAGCAGCGTAGGCAAGAAACAATCTGATTGCCTCAAGTCTTGCTACAGGTGCAAATGTCTCATCAAAGTTAATTCCTTCTTCTTGACAATAACCTTTGGCCACTAATCTTGCTTTGTTTCTGGTAACAATACCATCTTCATTCATCTTATTTCTGAAAACCCATTTAGTGCCAATTACTCTTTGATGACTTGGTCTAGGAACTAAGTACCAGACTTCATTCCTTTCAAATTGATTCAACTCTTCTTGCATAGCTTCTATCCAGAAGGAATCATTTAGAGCTTCTTCAATTTGCTTAGGCTCTATTTGAGATAGAAAGTTGACAAACATAGCATCTTGTGCAGCCGCTCTTCTTGTTTTCACTCTATCTAATGGATCACCAATCACTAACTCTGGTGGGTGATTTCTGGGCCATCTAAGATCAGGTTGCAGGTCTGAATGTTGTCCTCTGTTTTGATCTTGCAACACTACTATTGGAGTTCCAGTAGTAGTCTGTTGAACATTTGCAGTCTGTTGAACAATCTCTGGTCTGTCAGCTATTTGCAACTCGTCTGTTAGACAATCAGCACTGTGATTTTGAACAGCACTTGAGCTAGCAGCTGAGTTTAAATTAGGTAGTATGATGGGAACATATTCTTCATTTCTTCCAATGTCTAATTTCTGTAAATCAGTAGACAGATCTTGGTTAACATTTTGATTCTTTTCAGAAGATTGACTTGGCTCATCAAATACTACATGGATAGATTCTTCTATTAGTAAAGTTCTTTTATTGAAAACTCTATAAGCCTTACTAACAGTAGAGTATCCTACAAAGACAGCTTCATGAGCCTTTTCTGCAAATGCAGTAAGGTGATTTTTCCCATTATTCAATACAAAACATTTACAACCAAAAATCTTAAAGTAATGAATGTTTGGTTTTCTGTTGTTCCAAACTTCATATGGAGTCTTGTTCTGATTTTTGTTGATCATACATCTGTTTTGGGTAAAGCATGCTGTATTTGTTGCTTCTGCCCAAAATCTTTGTGGTAGCTTAGCATCAGCTATCATGGTCCTGATAGCTTCTTTTAGTGTTCTGTTTCTCCTTTCAGCAACACCATTCTGTTGAGGGGTTCTAGCAGCTGAATACTCATGATGTATTCCCTTGATATTACAATACTCTTCAACAGTAGAGTTTGTAAACTCTGTCCCTCTATCTGATCTGATCTTCAATATTTTGATACTCTTCTCATTCTGGATCAGTTCCATCAGATTGGTAAGATGTTCCTTGGTTTCACTTTTCTTCTTCATGAAAATCACCCAAGTATATCTTGAATAATCATCCACAACAGCTAGGCAGTATTTCTTTCCACCATTGATGACTGGATCAATGGGTCCAAATAAGTCCATATGTAGTAGCTCCAATATCCTTCCAGAGGATTGGTGCTTCTTGCCTTTGAATGATGACTTGATTTGTTTACCCTTCTGACAGGCGTCACAGAGCTTGTCTTTGCTCATGACTGCTTTTGGAATCCCTTCAACCAGATCATTCTTGATTAATCTGTTTATGGTCTTGAAGTTTAGATGATTCATTCTCTTGTGCCATAGCCAGCTAACTTCACTTGGTGCAAATGCCACCAAACAAACACTTGAATTCTTATTTGCAGAATTCCAGTCGACTATGTAGATATTTCCTTGTCTTCTTCCAGATAGAATTACTTTCTTTGTACCAATCTGTTCAACATAGCACTTATCTGTTGAGAAGATGACTGAATATCCTTTGTCACAAAATTTGACTTATGCTCAGCAGGTTGTACTTTAGGCCTTTAACATATGAGACGTCAGATATCTCAATGTTTCCTTTGATAACTCTTCCTTTAGCTACAATCTTGCCTTCCTTACTATCTCCAAAAGTAACTTTTGGACCATCCACACTAACTGCATCAGTCAGCTCATGTATGTTTCCACACATGTGTCTTGAACATCCACTGTCCAAGTACCAAATCTTCTCTACTTTACTCCTACTCCTAATCATAACCTACAAAACAAAATAAAATTATTTTAGGTACCCTTATTGAGAGGGTCCTGAAGGATTAGTTTCACCTTTGACAACCCAAGATGTTGATGTCTTAGGCTTCTTAGGTTTCTGAGCTTTGACAGGAGCATGAACAGCTTTATTTTTATCATAGTTATCAGATAAGTCATGTTGATGATCAGTATGATAAGGAAAATGTTCATAAGCAGGGTAGGGTGCATGATAAGCAGGGTATGCATGCATTGGATGAGCAGGGTGAGCAGGGTAAGGTGCATAGTAACCTGGAAATTGAGGTGCATGATACATAGGATGATATGCAGGAGGTTGCACATAATATGACTCATTTCCATACCAAGCATTTTGATTTTTCTTGATTTTATGCTTCTTTGGTTTACTAGATGCTTGCTCAATTGGTTTTGACTTAGTTTTACCAACAGATTGATTCAGTTTAGCTTTATCAGCAGACTTCTTAGGACTCTGCTGTTTGGTCTTACTAGTCTGATTTCCTATACTAGGCTCTTTGCTCTTTTTAGCCTTAGGAGATTTCTTCTCCTTTAATTCTTTCTCAGGTAAAGCAGGTTTAGTTGTCTGAACATAAAGAATGACCTTACTATTGTCAGCTGATACAAATTTTTCAGTATGGTTCAGTTCAAACTTGTCCTGTTCTAAAGGTATCTTCTGTTTACTGGATATATGAGTGGATGCAACAGATGATTTTTCATGAGACTCAATAACTTTTTCAAGTTCCATGATTTTTCCTTTATAAACTTCACATTCAGCTTTCAGAGACTCATATTCTTGCTCAAGCTGTTTGTATTCAACTGATTCCTTTGGCTTTTCAGCTAAAAGTTTCAGTGAACTATTTTGCTCTTTTAGCAATATCATCTCTTCCTTGAGCTTTTTATATGCTTCAGCAATACCAGTATTGTTAAGCATCATTTGTTCAGATGAATTAAATAATTCATTGTTAAGAGGAGTTACCTCATCCTCAGAGTCATCAGATTCCTTTGCCATCAGGCACAGGAGAGCAGGTTTTTCTTCATCAGATGATTCTTCATCAGATGTGTCTGAATCTGAATCAGATGAGTAGACAGCAGTCAGCTTTTCTGCTTCAACCATCATTGCCTTGCCTCTCTGATGCTTTCTTTCTTTTCTCATTTTCTTCTCCTCTTCAGTGTATTTTTCTGCTTTTGGATATGGGCAGTCTTTGATGAAGTGTCCCAATTTCCTGCAGTTGTAACACATTAGTTTTGCTTTATAATCATCTTTATCTTGAGAAGAAAAGTTAGGTTTAGAAGTAGAAGCATTGTTGTATTTGTTCTTCATTTTTCTTTTGTAGAACTTCTTGAAATTATTTATCAACAGTGCAACATCTCCAGCAGTGTACTCCTTCTTGTTGAGTAGAGTGGCTTCATCAGATGAGTCCACTTCTTTGCTTTTCTGTGCTGGTCTTCTGGTGTTTTCAGCAGCAACCAGTGCAGCTGTGGGTCCTGAAGTTGAGGTTTCTTCAATTCCCATTCTAGGCAGTTTATACTCGAATGCCTTGAGTACAGAAAACAGCTCAGTAAGAGAGATTTTTCCCAAATCCCTTGATTCTTCCATTGCTGTCACTTTCATGTTGAATTTTGGGGGTAGGGCCTTTAGTACTCTGACAGTGATCTCTTTGTCAGTGAAGGTCTTTCCCAACTTTAAAACTTCATTCAGAGTTCTGGTGAATCTGGTATCCATCTGATCAATGGTTTCTCCAGACTTCATCTTGAAGTTATCAAGTTTCTCCAAAGCAACAGTGAGCTGATGCTCCTTTATTGCATCATTGCCTTCGCTCATGTCTCTGACTTTGTCCCACATCTCCTTTGCAGTCTTGCAATGTTTGACCTTGTCAAACCGATCATTATCCAGGGCTTTAGTCATGATGAATCTCCCAACTTTGTCTAGATTGTAAAGCTTTATTTCTTCTGGAGTCATCTCATGAAGGTCTTTTTCCACAACCGTGTCAACCTCATTTATCTTTATGGTCTTTGTGAATCTGAATGGACCTTTAATGATACATGTGTACATGTTGTCATTATAAGCTGCTAGAAAGATTTCCATTCTAATCTTCCAGTCTTCAAAAGACATACCAGCAATGTGGGGAACATGGCTGATACAATCCATTTTTCAAAAAGTTTAGATTTTTCAAAAAGATGCTCTTTTGAAAAAGTTTTGAAAACCTTTGAAAAACACTTGGATCAAGCTCGTTGATCAGGCAGCTGATTCTAATGAACCACCTGCTCTGATACCACTTGTTGGTCCCAAGTGGTCAGAAGAGGTTTAGAGGGGGGGGGGGTGAATAAACCTCTTTAAAAATTTTCTTCAATTTTAACTTTAAAACTTTTACTCTAACTGAACAGACTAAGCTGATCAGATTAGTTAGTTACAATTCTGTTCGCGAACAAATCTTTGAACAGCCTTGTTGACCACTCGTCTGATTGTTACTTAGCTGATTTTGTTAAAATCAGTTTTAAAACTTAGAGTACTTGCAGCGGATTTTCAAAGTGTTTTCACAAGTAAACTTAGCAGTTTGAAAAATGTTTTCCCAGATTTGTAAAATCTCTTTCTAGATTCTTTTTCAAACAGTTAACTTAATGTGTTTTATGCAACTGAAAAATATGCAGGTAAAATGCAAATAAAAACACAAGCAATTTTTATAGTGGTTATATAGATTTGAATATCCTTTAGTCCACTCTTCCAAGTCACAAAGATCTTGGGTTATACTAAAAACACACAGTAATCAGTATACTCTGCTTACGCCTTACAACAAATGAACAGGCCGTAAGTTCGCAGTAAGAAATCACAAAGAGATCCTACTTCTCTGAAGTAATATCACTCACTAAGACGGATATCTACTTCTTACAACACTCAATGTTTACAAATTCACTCAGAAGATGTATTTGGCTTGATTCTTCAACCTACAAATTCACTCAGAAGATGTATTTGGCTTGATTCTTCAACTCTGCTTTTGTCAACAAATGACTCAGCTGATGAGTGAGATGTTCTTGAGACTAAGAGAATTCTGCTTCGAAAATTTCTCAGAGATTGTGTTGCTTGTTTCTTCTTCGTCTCTTCCAGCTATTTATACTTGAGGATTGAAAAGTGTCCGTTGAAGAGAGACAAGATTCAAATTCCTCGAGTACTGGTCCTTAAAATCCGCGAACGGCTCTTTTGCAGTCTGTCCGTACTGTGAACAGTACTATTCTGCAGGCAGCATTAAATGCACCCAGCTGATGTGAAGCATTTCTTCAATCATTTGTCTTTAATAACCTTGTACTTCAGCATTTATTACTCCAAGGGGCATTTATTACCGTTGGGAACACTTAATGATCTTCTTCACTTGGCTGATAAAAGTACGCGTCTGATGGCGAACAAAGCTGATCTCAAACTTGAACAAATCTGATTTGAGTCGGCTGATCTTCACCAGTCTGATAACTTTTCTTCAGCAGATCAGAAGTCTTGGACCGTGAAACTTTGACTCTTCTGATGTCTTCTTTACTTAGTCAAAATTCCTTGATAAGTTTATCAGCTAAGTTACTCCATACTTAGCCAAATATGAAGTTTTGGAATGCATCAAAACCTCCCTTATCAAACTTCCTTTAGTGCCTTCATCTTC